>JAHLSL010000180.1:1213404-1229269 GCA_025920805.1 Petroica traversi
GGGCCGGACTGTGCTGTGCCGGGCCGTGCTGGGCCGCGCCGAGCTGTGCTGTGCCGTGCTGTGCCGTGAGAGCCGGACCTGCCGTGATGGGGCTGGATTGGACACGTGGTTACAGAGCCTGTGGTGTTCCAGGACGGCAGACACAGATCCCGACAGTGGCTCCAGCAGCCTGGGATGTGCCACTCCTGTCCCTCACCTGCTGGCAAAGCTGAGGGGCATGAACAGTGGGGGTTGCTGGGGCAGAGTGAGTCCAGGCAGTTGTTTTAGGCTGAAGGGGCAGGACCATGTGTTGATCGTAGACATAAAAATGTGGGTCCCCAGACAGGAAAGACATGGACAACTTGGAGCAAGTCCAGAGGCCACGGAGCTGCTGCCAGGGCTGGAGCCCCTCTGCTCTGGAGCCAGGCTGGGAGAGCTGGGGGTGCTTACCTGGAGAAGAGGAGGCTCCAGGGAGAGCTCAGAGCTCCTGGCAGGGCCTGAAGGGGCTCCAGGAGAGCTGGAGAGGGACTGGGGACAAGGGCTGGAGGGACAGGAACCAGGGAATGGCTTCCAGTGCCAGAGGGCAGGGATAAATGGGATATTGGGAGGAAATTCTTGGTTGTGAGGGTGGGGAGGCCCTGGCACAGCTGTGCCCAGAGCAGCTGTGGCTGCCCCTGGATCCCTGGAAATGTTCCAGGCCAGGTTGGATGGGGCTTGGAGCAGCCTGGGACAGTGGGAGGTGTCCCTGCCCGTGGCAGGAGTTGGGATGAGATGAGCTTTAAGGTTCTGGGATTCTTTGCATGCAAAGGAAAGCAAATCAAACCATGCAGGAAGAAAGACCTGCTCTGCTCAGGCAGAGGGAGGTGACTGATCACGAGTTACTCCAGGAGTAAGGAATAGATGCTGCAGGAAAAAAGCTGCCTCCCTTCTCCCCCATTTGCTCCAGAGCATCTGCCCTTTTCCCAAGCGTAAGCAGAAGGCCCAGGGTGTGGGGGCTGTTCATGTACTGAGGATGTACTGGGGATACACGGGTTTTTCTTTGAGTGCACTGGAAGTCTGCTGGGGATGTCCTGTTTTTTCTCTGACTGCCGGGAGTCACAGGATGGAGAGAAGGCCTGGTTTGTGTTTGGGCTCCCCCGAGACGCTGTGCCCCTCACGGCTGTGCCATGCACAGGCTCCGGAGCCGCCGGACCGAGTCCGCACGGTCGCTGCCCGCCGGGAATGCAAGCACCGGGAGCAGCGGGGCTGGAAGCGGCGGGTGGGGCTCCTGGACACCCCGCCAGACTGTCTGTAGGATATGTAAATGAGAGAAGGCTATTTTTGAATAAAAGCTACTTTAACCAGCGGGTATAAACGAACCCTCTACCAAATGTTTTGCAGCTTGTAAAATAAACATCATGGGCAATTTGCAGGTCCTTGGGGCTCCGCTGTGCAGCTCCACGGCCCCTCTGCATCCAGCATCCCAGGAGGGTGCAGCTGTCTGGCACGGGCTGGGGGAAGCGTGGGTTGGCTGCTCCCGGTTACAAACTATGGAGCTGGAGTCAGGAGAGGGAACCAGGGGCTGGGCATGTTGGGGAAGAGCTGTGTCCTCTGCAGGCACCCCCAGATACCCTGTGGGACATACTGCTGGTGAGCTGGGAAGAGAAGGGAAGGGATCTCGGCGACACAGAGTTTCCTCTCTCCGTTAACTCCAGCCTGTCGGTGCCGCCGTGCCTGTTCTGCATAATTAACAACCTTTTGGGTTGGAATAACTGTAGGCACCACTGGACTATTAGCCTTCACCTTGTCTCCCATCAGGTGGTCCTAGCAGGGCTTCAGCCGGTTCATGAATTAGTTAATTAATGCTAATTTTCCCCGTCCACTCCCATGGCAGCTGTACAGTGTCCACCTGTACTGGCCTGGTTTCTCTATGACTGGGGAACAACACCTGAAGAATTGTCTTTTATCACACCACCCGGATATTTCATTAAGTTCAGGCATTCAGGAATTAGCAGCAAAAGCCTTTTAATTGGCCAGGAAGCCAATTGCACACATACACACACACACACAAAACCAAACAAACAAACAAAAAAAAAAGCCAAAAAAAAAAAAAGCAAAAAGCGCTGGATTAGGGGGATGCTGCAGCTGCAGTGTGACCCCACAGGACCCACAGCCCGGGGCTGCATCACTGCCGAGTCCTCTGCTGGAACCTGCTCTGCCCCGTGGCCTCGGCTCTCCGGTGGGACACACAGCCTGGGCTGCCCCACTGAGAGAGGGGGCCCTGGGCACCCCTACCTGCACAGCTGCAGGGACACTTTATGGGGACACCAGTGTGACACTGAGCCCCCACCACGATCCTCGGCCCTCAGCAGCGGCTGCGAGCGGGGCAGTGCCAGCTGCTGCGGCAGGACCGGGATGGGAAGGGGGTGCTCATCTTGATGGGCTGCGTTCCTCCACACAAAGGTCCTCCGATTTGTCCCATTAGTGCCATCATTAAAATCCAGTTAATCTCCTACGGAGAGCAAATGCAGCCCAGCCAAGACCGTGGCACGGGGCTGGTGGCCCCAGACCCCCGTGTCTGCTGCCAGCCCCGGGAGTGCTGGTGAGCCGTCCTCCCTCCAGCTTGTGTACTGGGGCTAATTGGTGCAGGGGGCCCAGGAGCCGGGCTTCTCACCTTGTTAGCATGGCAATTAGCTCTCTTTACCCTCCTGATTGCTCCTGTGCATATTTCACTCGAATCCAGCTTTCCAGCGAGTTATAAATGCGGCACTGGGGAGGCCGGGGGAGTTGTGCAGGGACAGGGAGGACAGAGCCATGCTGGGCACGGTCCTGCTGCTGCTGCTGGCCCTGGCCAAGACGGCGTGCCCGAGCCCAGCCAGCTTGGCGAGCCGGCGGGCTGAGGCCCTGAAGAAACTCCTGGAAGTCTTTGGCATGGAAGACCCTCCGGCCCCCCCAGCTCACTTCAAGCAGCCGCCCCAGTACATGGTGGATCTATTCAACAGTGTCGCCAACGCGGATGGCGTCACCAAGAACCCTGACATCCTGGAGGGCAACACAGTCCGAAGCTTCCTTGATAAAAGTAAGGGGGGAGGGGGTGGGGTGGGATGGGGCTGAGGGGAGGGGCTGAAAGTGGCCGGTGGCGGTGCCACCCCTGATTTTGCTCTTCTCAACCCATCCTTTTCTCCAGCTCACAGTGAGGAGATGCGGTTCCTGTTTGTTCTCTCCAGCGTGGCCAAGAACGAGAAGATCCTGACGGCAGAGCTGCACCTCTTCCGCCTCTGGCCGAGGGTCACAGATGGGCCCAAAAGGCACCACTTCTGCCAGGTGAGGAGGGGGATGGGGATGGGGATGGAGCTGTCCCCCAGCCTGTGCCCAGGGATGCCACTGGCACACTGGTCACTTGCCTGCAGTAGGAACATGGCCTGGCTCTGGGATCACAGGAACAAATGTTTCACAGAGAGTCATGATGGTTCTTAAATATCTTTCTGGCTTGTGCAAACATCAGCAAAGGCATACCAAGGTTGTTACAGATCCACGATGACAATTCCCCATCTCCCCCCACACCTCTGTCCCCTCGCACCTCCTTGGACAGAATATGTTGGGGTGACCACCTTTTGCCTTCCCCAGGTCAGTGTCTATCAAGTGCTGGAGAAAAACCAGCCGAACACCCCTGCAGGGAAGAAGCTGCTGGCAGCCCGACTTGTCTCGCTGCAAACCTCGGGCTGGGAGGTCTTTGCCATCACGCCGGCTGTGAGTTGATTTTCCTCTGTTTTGGGCAGCACAGAGGGAATCCTGGGGTTCACATGCAGGAGGCTTTTTAACCCATTTCACACCCAGGAGCTTTTCAGGTTCCAATGCAATTTCCTGTCCACAGTCTCTGGCGTGGCATGGGGGGGATACATCCTCTGGGAGGGGGAGGCAAAAGTCCTGCCAAGAGCCCCGGGGCTGCTTCATCCTTCCCCAAACTTGTCTCACTGCCCTGCAGGGAGTCCTGCTGCTGGCTCCTGCCACAGTGTCCCCTGTGCTGCAGTCCCGGAGCAATTCCTTCCCATGGCACACTGGCTGTGCCCTCAAGGGGTCCCGGTGCTTTCCTGCTGCTGGCCTGGGACCTGCGGTGGGGACACCAGCACAGTGCCTGTCCTGGTCTATGGTGACACTTTTTGGTTCCCCAGGTTCGTGACTGGACCAAAGATGAAAGCAGCAACCAGGGTTTGCTGGTGACAGTCCAAAGCGTGGGGGGGAGCCGGCTCGACCCCCCACCACTGCAGTTTGCATCTGGCCGGGGCCACCATGAGAGCAAGAAGCCCATGCTGGTCCTGTTCACGGACGACGGGCGCCGGGGAGCGTCGCTGCCCACAGCCGGCTTCCCAGGTGGGTCCCTTGTGCCAACATCCCTTTCCCAGGGGATGCTCCTCACATGTGGGCTCCACTAATCCAAATCTCCTTCCCTGGCCAGAGGGAGAGGCTCTCTCCTTTCTGGTGTAGCCTGCTCAGTGGTGTTGCCTACCTGCAGATGTGAAGCTCTATGTGAAGCTCAGGCTGTGAGACTGAGGCTGTCACTTCCTGATGGCTCTGCCTGGGCTGGTGACAGGCTGTGACCACAGAGTGGCAGACAAAACCTGTGGGGAGGGGTGGCCAGGGCGGCTGCAATACTCTCTCCCTCCACCCAGCAGTGGCTAATGGCATCGCATGCTCCTTTCTGACAGATTTAAAGCCTCAGGCTCCCGATCTCCCTGCCAAGATGCCGATGCCCCAGCTTGGCAGGTCGCGCAGCACACGCTCGCTGGACAGGCTCCAGCCCTGCCAGAGGCACCCCTTGTCTGTGGACTTCGAGGAGATCGGGTGGTCAGGCTGGATCATCTCCCCTCGGGGGTACAACGCTTTCCACTGCAAAGGCTCCTGTCCCTTCCCTCTGGGCGAGAACATGCGGCCGACAAACCACGCCACGGTGCAGTCCATCATCAACGCCCTGAAGCTGAGTGAGGGCGTCAGCAGCCCCTGCTGTGTGCCTGACAAGCTCTACTCCATCAACCTTCTCTACTTCGACGATGATGAGAACGTGGTCCTCAAGCAGTATGATGACATGGTGGCCGGGAGCTGCGGCTGCCACTGAGGCAGGACGAGCAGGGGCTGGAAGCACCACAGCAGTGGAGGCTGCACCCGCTCCATCCAGAGCATCAGTGGGATCTCTGTCCCACAAACCCTCTAAAAGAGACTGGGATGAGCAAAGCAAGGGGGTGCTGGCTCTGCCCTGAATGGTGTCACCCCCTGACAGTGCCAGCCCAGGAAGGCTCAGGGCCAAGCTCTGATTAAATCAACCCGAAGGAGCCTGTGTGAACCAGCAGCCCCAGGGCAGCAGCTCCATTTTGGGGTGTGCTGTGCAGGGGAATGGGTGTCCTGCCTGTGCAGAGGCTTCTGCAGGCTGTACTATATGTATATAGCAAGAGCACTAATATATGACAGAAACTGCCTGTATAGTGTCCTGTAAATGTCTGTATATTCCTGCATTGCTGTGACTTGTAAAATTAATTCAGAGCAACTATTTAAAGTGCCATTCTCCAAAGGCTGCCTGTGGACTCTGAACTGCTGCCAGGAGCGGGCAAGCAGACATCTTGCAGGCACAGGGAAGGGGGTGCACATGGAAGGATGAAGATCCAGCCGCAGTGCAGTCTTCAGGGGCAAGGGGACGAGGTTGGTGTGCCCCATTCCGTGAAATCTGAATGATCTCAGGATGCATCAGCCTGCAACTGGGGGTGCAGAGAGATGAGCAGGTGATGGGGGTGCTTGGGGGAATGTGATTGGGCTGGGGTGGGACGGGGGTGTGTTTGAAGGTGGCTGGAGCTGGTGCTGCTGGGGTGGGTGGTGGCTGTTGTCGTTTAACCCCAGATGGCAACTAAGCACCATGTAGCCACTGGCCTCCCCCTCCACCTTGGTGGGATGGGGAGGAGAATCAGAAGAAAAGGTAAAACCTGTGGGCTGAGATAAGGGAAGTTCAATAATTGAAATAAAATATGGTAATATGTAATAATATTTGTAATGTAAAGGGAGACATCAAAAGGAGAAAGTCATAAATCACAAGATAGACAAATAATGCTCAGCAGTTGCTCAGCACCCACTGACCTGTGCCCAGCCTGTCTCCCAGCAGCAATTGGGCACTGGGAGATCAGTGTGTGATCAAGACTATTCTTATCCTGAATCAAAATACATTGTACCAGTCACTGGGAAGAAAATGAACTCTATTGCAGCTGAAACCAGGACAGTGGGGTAGGACAGTGGGGCAGGACAGCTCTGGGGGAAGATGGTCAGAGGAAACTGGTGTGCCCAGAGAGAATGTTCCTCATGGAAGAGAAATGGGGTGGAAATCAGAGCTGCCCAGCACTGTGGGGTCAGGTCAGTGCTGGGGAGGTGTACAGAGGGTGGGTGTCACTGTGGGTACCGGGGAGTGGGTGTAAGTGTAGGTGGTCAGGACAGGGTCCCTCACACCTGCTAGCACAGCCCCCTTGTCCCCTGCAGTCCAACTCTCAGTGCAAGTGTGGCTGTCTCTGCCAGAGCACTCAGCCCCTCCAAGTCTCTTTTCAAGTTTCCAGCATCAGCAGCTTAGCCACAGTCCTAGGCTGAGATCAGGAGTCTCCAGGCATCTCTGCATACCCAAGCCCAGCTCACAAGTGAGTGAATCCCACCCTGGCCTGGCTGGCACCAGTTTCTTCCCCCTGCTCACCTGGAAGCAGCACCAGCAGCTGCTGGCCCCCACACCAGCCCTCCCTGCAGCCCAAGGTCCCTCTCTGCATCCCACCCAAGGGAAGGGTGTATCCCTTCAGGAGACCTGTTGACTAGACATGGTCCCACACCGGAGGGCAAATCCTTCCCCTGTGCCCCCCAGATGTGTCCCCCACTGCCTCCCATTATGTGAATACAGGGCAGAGCCAACTGGAGTGTCCTCATCATATGCACATCCAACTCCATTTCCAATACACCCAGACCCAGGCACTTCATTCTAAAACGAATGAATACCCAGGCTCATCTGCATCCCTGGGAGCTCTGTCCTTCCACTGATGGACTTGCGAGCCGTGGGGAGATGTTCCCTCCTCACCCAAATGGTGAGCAGTTTACGGAATCACACACAGTGGCTGGACAAGAATCCATGACAATAAAGGGTTTGGACCGGTTTATTAAATGTCTGTTCCTGTGGGTGCTCTGGCTACAAGCTCTGCATGCCTATAGTGCCTGTGTGTCCCAGCACAGCAGCATTCCCAGTCAGGACCGTGCCCCAAACTCCAGGGCAGTGGGAAGAAGAGCAGATATGGCTGGGAGGACGCATGGCTGTAGCCTTTCCTCTGTGCCTTCACCCAAATCCCCACACTGGACTAGACCTGGGCTGCTTGGCTGCGGGGGAGTCACGGATCCCTGGGCAGGGGGAGCCCGTGTGTGTCCTGCTCAGTGGGGAATGGGGCAGCACCTGCACATGTGTCACACTGGGCTACCTGCCTCAGACAGATGACAGTTCAGCCCCCCATAGCTCCCTGTGATGTCAGGGTGGCCCTTGCCTCAGCTCATGGCAGACAAACACCCTGCCCTGGCTGTACAGCTCCCGAGCTGCCTCTGACTGACCGCACACAGCTGTGAGGGAGTTCCCAGCTGGCAGCAGCCCCTGTGCAGCAGCAGAGCCCCAGCACTGTTGTGACTCTGCCCACAGCTCGGATCCCCCCTGGGGGACAGGACCTACTGGGAGAATGGCCAGGACAGGGGATGTCTGGGGTTGGGGAGCCTGTGGTCAGTGATAGTAGCGGGGGTCAGCTCTCCAGCACTCTGAGAACTTCCGCAGGACTCGCTCCTTCAAGCGGATCCTCCTGGAAAGCTGAAGTGACTGGCTCATCTCATGGGCCTTCAGCTTGGCATAGTAGTCAGAAAACTTGTTGTAGAGGATGGAGATGGGCATTCCATTGAGAATGATGCCGAAAGAGATGCAGACAAATGCCACCATCCTGCCGAGTATTGTGTCAGGCACAGTGTCTCCGTAGCCCACAGTGGAGAGGCTGACCTGTGCAGGGACAGAAAAGGATACAATCCCACAGGAACAATCCCAGGGGAAGCAGACCCCACCTGCTGGTGCTGGAACTCACTCCCTCCCGCCCCTCTGTGGAGCCACGTGTCTTCTGCAACCAGTGTCAGCCCTCTCCAGAGCCTGCATGACAGGACTCCACTGTCCAGGCTGTGGTCTGCAGGCCTGGAGAGCTAAAGAAAAGGGCTGGCTGAGGCCCCGAAGCAGAGATCAGAGGCCAGACCCTGCTCCCTCACTGCTTTGTGTGTGTCACTTCAAAGGCAGCTGAACACTCCTGAGCTGAGCCTTCCCAGGCTGTTGGTGTCTGTGGGAGCTTCCTTCCCCCTCAGAGCTGTGGCTCCAGAGCTTCCTGGCTGTGACCTGCCTGGTCCCAGACAAACAAAGCTTCCTGGAGCCTCCCTCCAGGGGAAACAGAGGCATTGCCTGGGAAAGAACCGTGTTTAGTAAATGGGAGCAGAGCTATGAGGACAGGGTGAGAGCTGAGGCAGAGAGGTTTCAGCTTGGCACAGAGCTGTGCTCCCAGGGACAGGCTCAGCCTGGGATGTTGAAACGCTTGAACCTGGTGATGTTGCTGTGAGATTTTGACCTTCCTTGAGGAGGGATGAATTTGAAGCACATAGCCTTTGGTGGCCAAGGGGGATTATAAGAGCAGAAGTGATCTGTGGGATCATTTAATCTGTAAATCAAAATGCCCTCATAACCCCTCACTCTCAAGTGCTTTAGCTGCTCCCCATCTCAGAGGTAATCCCAGGTTTATTATAGTGCTCAGCTCTGCAGAGCTGCTGGCTCCTGGCACGAGCAGGGCAGCACATCCCAGTCTGTGCCCACTCTCATGACATGGGCTGAGGCACAGTGTGCCTGTGGGTCCCACATGAAGCCCCGGGTTCCCCATCTTAGAGCCCCAAGCTCTTGTGCCTCTTGAGCTCAGCAGGGCTGCAATGCTGTCCAGGCCTCAAGCTGCCCAGGGTGGCTGTGCCCATGCCCTCAGGCTGCATCCACCCAGCAAGTGAGTTCCATGACAGATAAAGCCTGGGCTGAGTCACACCCCCCTTGCTCAACTCAGGCCTGGAAGTTCCCAAGCCACCACCTCTGTCCCACATCCCACCCCAGCACCTGAGCCTCTGTGCCTTGTCCAAATCACTAATTTCTTTTCTGAGCATGCAGGGCTCTGGGTTTCCCACCATTACTGAGCTGGTAGGAATGCTGGACCCTTCCTGCCTCCTGGCCAGCAGCAGTGGTGAATCCCCTGAGCCCTGGGGCAGCCCCTTCCCACAGAGCCTCCCCACCTCCCTCTGGAAGAAGCTGCCCACACCTTACCGCTGCCCACCACCACGCGCAGGGGATACTGGTGAAGTCAGTGCCGGGGACATCATGTTCCACAGAGTGTATGAGAGCAGAGAAGGTGAAGACCCCCATGGCAATGAAGAGGAGGAGGCAGCAAACCTGCTGGTAGCACTGGCGCATGGTGAAGCTGAAGGCCCGGAGGCCAGTGGAGTGACGCGCCAGCTTGAGGATGCGGAAGATCCTCATGAGCTTGATGAGCTTGAGGACTTTGCCCAGCTTGCTCACATTCTCCACCTTGTGCAGCTCCTCATGGTACTGCATGTCTCCATCATCCAGATTTTCAAAGAGGAGCTGGATGTAGAAGGGCAGGATGGCCACCAGGTCTATAGCATTAAATGCTGCCCGCAGAAAATTCTTGAAACTGGAGGAGGATATGAGCCGCATGAGGTATTCGGAGGTGAAGAAGATGGCACAGATCATCTCCATCTGCTCCATCCACATTTTCCCTGTCTTGTTTTTCATCTCCTCCACTGTGCTCAGTGTCATGCCCACAATGGAGATAAGCACAAAGAAGCTCGACATGACAGCAATGATCTTGGCTGGGACAGAAGAGAAGGGGTTCTCAATGAGGTTCCAGACCATCTTTCGAAAAGTACCAAGAAATTTGCCATCAAACTGTGCCCCTGTCTCCAGGGGCTCCAGTTCTGCCTCTAGCTCCTTCTCTATTTTAAGGTACTCATTGAGTTCATCTTGCTTTTCCTCGAACAGGATCCGGCAGCAGCGTTGGGAGTATTTCAGATGGATTCCCCAGTACTCAATTTCCTCCACAAAGTTACTGGGGCACATCTCATCCATCACCCACAGGACCCCACTGCGGTAGAAGTGGAAGATGTAGTGGAAAATTGAAGGATCTCTGTCAAAGAAGTACTCATTCTTCTGCACCAAGTAGTCATCACAGAGCTGCAGCTTCTTCTCAGGGTCTGTATAGAGGGCCAGCTTCCCAAGCCGGGTGATGGGATACCGGGCCAGTACCTTGTAAGCTATCTGGAACAGTTTGCCACCCACGTTAATGTTGAGCAGGTACTTGTTCCTTTGGATGGGAGTCTGGCTCTTCTCCTGGTTACCATCTGCCACGTTCTGCATGGAGCTCCATTGCCTTATCAGGCTGTCCTGAGCAAATGGGATGTATGATTCCTCTTCCTCTCGGGTCCGGCAGCAGCCTCGGTGATCCCCTATCTTCAGGCTGGCTGAGAGACTTGCACGCCTGGTCCACTGTTGCCTCATGGTGCCCAGCCTTCTGAAGCAGTGGCTCCTGTTCCGGGCCGTGGGACTGCAGCTCTGGCTTCATGGGAACACTCCCACTGGACACATGCTGACTGGGACAAGTGCTGTGAGCTCGGGGCAGTGGAGTGGCTGCCTGAGGGGCACGGCTGTGTCCTGGTGCCACGTGGCACCTGCTGGGGTCCCAAAGCCGATTGCTGATCAGATTGGGGTTTGCATCGCAGCAGTCGGAGGCGGCCAAGCGCCCGCTCCTTAAGACACTAATGAGATTGAGGCACTAGTCCTTTATGTAAGGAACTATTTCCAGCTCTGCACTTCTCTTTTCCCTTATTCTGTTCTTATTAGCCGTTTGCATTTGCTGCATGCTGTATCCTGGAAAGACATCCATGACAGCAAACTGGAACAGCCCAAACTTGCCTTGATTTACCCTCTGTTGATGGGACAGGAAGGTGCAGACACGCAGGATTTGTATTGGCTTTGTACCCCCACACCAGATGCTGCTCTTGGCACCAGCCCTTCGTTAAAGGCTAATGCAGCTGCCCCGGCTCTGTCAGCTGTCACAGCCAGGGAAGGGAGATGGTCATGACCTCTCAGCTCATCCCTCAAGTCCCACAGTACAGATTTAGAGGGGATAAGGTGAAGGAACCACCTCTGCCTCCACACAGTGTCCAAGAAGATCCCCCGTGGGACAGGGTGCTCCTGTCCCCCTGCTCTGTGCCATCATATTAGCCTTTAGCCCCATGACTCACCCAGGCAGGGACAGGAACAGGACACTGGAAATGCAAGAAGGCAGTAAAAGTTCCTCTGAACTACTGGAACTAAAAAGGAGGAAATAATCTTTGGATTTGCAATTAAAAAGGGAACCAAAATTAACAGGCTGATCTTTGAGGTCTTATCCTGGAATAGGAACCTACTTCAACATGTAAAACATCACATTGATCTCCATGAACTGGTCTAATTAAATAGAGATGTGGAGCACAAAGATGCTCCTGGCCTGAAAAGCAGCTCGGGCTCCACTACAATTGAAGTCTCTGATCCCGGGGATTAGAACAACAAAAACACTTCTAGCACGGACAGAGGAAGGGAAATTGCTGTCAGAAGTAAAGCCCCAAGTTTTGGCACTAGATCAATAAAATGTGTTTCTCTCAACCCTGAAACATTTGGCTCAGGGAGCAGTAAGCAAGACCGGCAATGTCTTGTGAGTTTGCCCCAGGGCCTCATTCCCCATTGGAAGGAGCAAGCATTCTGCCTTGTACCACAGAACAGGTGGGCTCAGCTTGGCAGATGCAGCTCAGAGTATGATCTGGGACTGGCTGGTGACAGCTGACCTCAGCCACGTGGCCCTGCCAGCACCAGTGCTTCAACTGACCCCAGCTCAGCCCTGTCCTGACGGGACTCCGGGAGCCCTTCCCACCTGGAGTGTTCCTGCTTAATGCTCTGCTCTGGCGAAGAAGGGACAAGTTCAGGCAGTTTTTTCACCTTGCTTTTGGCTGAGCTCCCCACTTGTCCCCAGTCCAGCAGGATCACCTCTGGCGCTACTTTGGCAATTGTTTCTCCTGTCTCCACCCCCTCTGTTTGCTTTGCTCCTGTATTTCGTTTTCTCTGCTACAACTGGTGTGTGCTGGAGTTGCGTCTGTCCCAGACAGACACAGCAGTACTGGCTTTCTCACAGCCCCACAAGCCAGCCCACCCACCCCGAGTCCTCTTGGGACAATCCAAAGGTGATGCAGCCCCTGGCCTCCCAAATACAGAATCCATGCAAATGCACATATCCAGGAAAAATAAAAACTCCAAAACTTGTTAATTTTACATTTTTTATTCTCCTGAGTCAGTCACCACAGCTACCTCTGCCTATCCCTATGGAAACAGAAGGTTGTGTGCCCTTGCAAATGACTCCTTGGTACTAAAAATAGCAGCCCTGGAATAACTCAGGACTCCATACCACATATAGAAGTTTCTCCCCTGGGGGACGGCAGCACTCACACGCTATCCAGGAGCAGAAGACTCCTACTCTAAGGCTGATGACTGGTGTCTGCTTGGCAAGCCAAGTTCCCACCTTCAAGGCACAGAGGTCAGCAGCCAAGGCAGCAGCTTGGCACACTTAGTGAACGCCTGTGCAAGGTGCACATGGCCAGCGCTGAACCAGAGGCACTGGGCACTCATCTGCCCCTGCACAGTCAGTTCTGAGAGGTGCACAGCACTGAGCTCTTTGGCTGCGGCTCCATGTGCCACACAGACAATGTCTGACCCAAGACAGGACACTTCCAGGGTCACCTCCACTAGACCAAGATGCTCAGAGGCCTGTCCAGCTTGGTCCCAAAGATGGGGCAGTCACGACTGCTCTGTGAAACCTGTGCCAGGGCCTCACCACCCTCCTTCATGTCATACCTAAGCCCATGCTCTGTCAGTTTGTACCTGTTGCCCCTTGTCCTTACGGGCCATGGTGAAGAGCCCCTCTCCATCTTTCTTACAATCCCCCTGTAGACATGGACAAGACACAACAAGGCTTCTCCAGGGTTTGCCCTAACAAAGGTGCAGGACCTTGCACTTGTCCTTTTCAAACTTTATGAGGTTCCTATGGGCCTGAAGGTCCCTCTGGATGACATCCCCCTCCCTAGCTGCACTCAGCCTGGCCTCAACCTCAGACTGTGTGCAGGTCCACTTGATCCCACTCTACACACCACTGATGAAAACACAGAATAGCACTGGTCCCAGTATGGACCCTTGAGGGACACCACGCATGCCAGAGTAGTTTTAAGGAAGACAACTTTAAGAGTGTTTTAGAGGAGCCCCATGCAGTATTCAGCACTGGGGTGAGCAGAGCAGGTCTGCCAAGGGTGGAAATGTTTGTGGAAGGGAGTGTGAGAGGAGCTGCCAGCCCAGGGCCGAGGAGCTCCTTCCCCCATGCGGGCTTGAGTGACAGCACAGCAAATCCAGAGCAACTGTCACCCCCATGGTGGCACTGTCAGTAAAAGCCTCCCATGCATGGGACTGAGCAGCATCAAACAGTAGTGCAAACATGGAGTATTTTTCTGAGCTGTGCAGCCAGTGAGTGCCTACAGAAATAGGAGAGAAAGCTCCTGTACTGACAAAATCCAGGAGGAAGAATGGGGCAGATGAATAAGGCTCTTGGCTGGAAGTGGAAGGAGACAGTTGAACAGCACCTGGCATTTCAAGGAGAAAAACATCTTCAGGTCCAAGGCCACACTGGTGGGAATCAACATTAATGACAGTCATGCAGGACATTTCATGAAGACATTTCTGTCAGCTTTGGGAGGGCTGATGTCACAGCACCAGGGACAGTCCTGTGCTATTTCAGGAGCCAAGGTAGTCCCACAATCTAAGACCCATTTTACAAAGGAAGCATCCTCTTGGTATTCCAGTGTAACAAACAATCCAGATTTGAGAGCTGATGTCCAATTCAGTCAGGTTCTGTGGTGAGCAGGAGATAGATGGGGCTAGTCCCACCTTATCACCTTGCGATAAGGATCCCTGTTACAAAGCCAGAAAACACCTGGTTATTAAAAGTCCTTTGGAAAGAAATCTGGTTTGACTTCAATTTATGCAAAGTGGAGGAAAAAATCCCACACCAGAAGATCAGCATCTTAGCAGGACTGCTCCATGTCCTCAGAAGCAGGGAGGAAAGGGGAGAGTTCTGCTGCTTCAGGGCAGACTGAAATTCCATGCACCTGGTAGGCAAGCAACAGGGAAGCTGGGAAAACCTACCCCCAAAGGGGAAAGCTCTAGAAGCAAGAAATACAGGGCAAGAATGAATTTTTCCCTCAGGCACAGGGAGCACATGGGATGCAAAACACTTACCCTTCAGGGCAAGGAGCCTTTCAGGCTCTTGTCAGGCATCAGCTGTTCCCTGGATGCTTTTTCAAGACTGAAGGTGTCAGATCTGCATTTTGCTTTGGACAGACCCCACACAGCAACAGAACCTGCAGCTACCAGGATGATCAGGAGCTCTGGAGAGGAGAGACCCACTTACTGCCCTGGTCCTGGGACAGGGCTCTGCTGCTCAACACCATGAACCAACAGAGATGAGCATTGTCTCTCAAGGGCAAGGGACAGACAGAGTGAAGGTGAGCTAGTGACAGATTGCATGGAATGGCCTTTCCAAGGACACAGCACATCCAAGGCATAGCAATAATTAAGCTGTGGTGTCAGGCCTCCCTTAGCCCTCCCAGCCCAGTAAAAGCAGCTACTGATACAGGTCGGGAATTGACCCCATCAGAATAATCAATTTATAGCCCAAGGTAGGTAGGTCCAAGACCATGCGCAGCACTCTTGAGTCTCGCATACCTGCAACAGTCAAGATCCATGTGTAACCTTGACTCCTCGATGGCTCAGGGGTAGCTGAAGCCTCTGTGAGGAAAGAGAAACGCTCACCTTATGGTCAGTACTCAAAGAAGTTTTCAATTCACACCTGGCTGAGTTCCCAGCTCATCTCAAGAGTATCAAAAGGCCTTTTCCAATTTAAGCAAAACCTTATCTGCTGCCACTGTGATAAACCCACACTGGAGGAAAAAAGTCCTACTGGAAATGCATAACAGGGAAAGATGGGAAGTTTCCCAGCTGGAGGTGGAACTGCAGTGATCCAGCCTGTCCTCATGGCACTGAGAAGCTTCAGGTACAACCAAAATGGAGCTCTGCACCTCACCTGCCAACTGAACTAGTGCAGGCATCAAACCCAAACCAGAGTCTATCCCACCTACAGTAATCCCCCTCCTCTCCACACTCTTGGAAACCCCAGGATGAGGGAAGTGAGAACAGCCCTTCCAAGCACCCCAGACAGCCAGTGGGTCTGAGAAAGGATGCTCCAGAGCCGAGTAGTCCTGGTACCAAAAATACTGGGGTGCAGACACAGCCGGACACAAGCCCAGACACTGTGTCTGCATCTCCTGGCCAGCCCGGATGGCCCAGAACTTCCTCCCCATCCTCTTCCCTTCAGCCTGCCCACTCCCCAGAGATCAGAGGAGTTCGGGAGGTGGAGAGATTCCAGTGTCTTCTCCAAGCAGCTGCTGGGAATTACATGTTCTGGAAGAAGGAAGGAAGGAAGTACTTCAAAGGCCCTTCCCGAGGGATTTCTGGGGGGCGTCATCGCCGTCCCCACCAGAGGAAGCTGAAGGTGCAGGTCCCCCATCGCGCTTCCTCCACTCACAGCGACCCGCGGTGACCGCGGCTGTCCCGGATCGGCCAGAGACGACGAGGAACAAAGGCTTCGGTCCAGCCTGCCTCCCCCGCCCCCGGGCCGCCGCTGCCCACACCCCGCGGTGGGCA
>JAHLSL010000180.1:1249418-1272608 GCA_025920805.1 Petroica traversi
TCCCATCCCATCCCATCCCATCCCATCCCAGCCCCGCGCCCCCTCGTGTCTGCCCCGCTCCGGCCGGCAGGGGGCGCTGCCGCCCAGAGAACCGGGCGTGGCTGGGATGGGTTTAGGGATGAGTTTAGGGGGTGGGTTTAGGGATTAGTTTAGGGGGTAGGTTTAGGGATGAGTTTAGGGGGTGGGTTTAGGGATGAGTTTAGGGGGTGGGTTTAGGGATGAGTTTAGGGGGTGGGTTTAGGGATGAGTTTCGGCGGTGGGTGCTACGGATGAGTTTAGGGATAAGTTTGGGAGTGGGTGCTGGGGGTGCGTTCTGGAGGGTGTTGGGGGCAGGTGCCTGAGGCGGGGGCAGGGGGTGGGTACAGGGCTAGGGGAAGGAAGCAGCAAGGCCCTGGAGAGGAGGGGGCAAGAGCTTCTTACTGCTGGGGACAGTGACAGCACGGACAAGAGCCCACACAGCCCAGGTCAGCACAAAGGCTTTTCCTCTACTCCCCCACCCCCAACCCATGCAGCCCCTCCATGGCTGTTCCAAACATCTGCCATGGCTTGGGATGACACAGAGAGATGGAGTTATGGAGGACACAACAGAAGGCCTGCATTGCAGCTCTCACTCGAGCCTGCAGCTCTCCTCTGTGCTACTCAGGCTGGCAAACAGCCCCCCACGAGACCGTCCCAATACCCCACACAAGAGTACAGTGTCTCGTTTCCACTGGTGGTTCCACTTCCATCCCAGGGCCCTGGGGATGCTCCTCTACCTAAAACACCTTCAGCAGTGCAACAGCAGCTCTAGAGAGGTAATGGTGCCTTTTTTGGGGGAGTCACTGCTGTGCTGGTTTTCTCCCTGAGATGATGCCCAGTGCAGCACAGGGGATGGCTGGGGACAAGGCCATGCTGGAGTCCGGGTGGAAAGTGAAGCTGGAGCAGCCTGAGCTCTTCCTCGGGATGCAGGGGGCCTTAGCTATCAATCATTTAGTGCTGTGAATTTTTAATGTGTAAAAATCTCTTTAAGTGAAGAGTCAAGCGCAGAGTCAGGCTGATGATTAATTCAGGGAGTGAGGCATGGAGGCGAGTGCTGGCCTGGCCACACGGGTGAGGGTCCCACTGCTGGGGCCACCAGCCAAGTCAGGGTGGTGGGGGAGGGATGGACCCCCTAAGGGCTGGTGCCACAGGGTCATCATCAGCCATGCCACAGTGACAATTCCCAGTGTCACCCAGGACATTGCTGACACAGCCCCAGAGGAGCTGCAGGCACATCTGTTAGAGTATTTTTGAGGGTTATGAAGCTGGGAGCTGCTCAGAGTGGGGTCTCCTGGTGATGTTGGAGGCTGGGGGCTCTGGCAGCCTCTCCACACCAGAGTCCCCTTGGGGCCCCCACTCCATTTCCAGCCTGAAGCTGGGTACCTATAAATGCATAAACAAATAATAGTAACAAGAATAGTGCACAGCTGGTGGAGGTGACCAGGTATCCATGAGAGACTGAAGGGGAGCAGGTGTCTCCTTCAGTGGGTGAGAAAACCCCAGTCCTCCCACAGTGGCCTCAGGGAGGATGATACAAACCAAGAGACCCTTAGGGTGTGAGATAACCAGAGAATGGCTCACCAATGGCAGGATGGGGAGAAAGTGCAGTGGCCAGGGGTCTCCTGCTCCAGCAGATGTTCTGCTCACACTGCTCACACCCAGGCATGGTGCAGCCACAAAGCCCTGGTTGTTGAGCATCCAGCAGGTTCAGGCATGACAGGAGATTGAGAGGTGTCAAAGCTCTCAGTCACCCCCTTCCCCAGCTCCTGTGTCCTGCCCACCATCCCCAGAGCTCCACCAGACTCTCCCTTTTCAGCTGTGGCTGGATCCCAGCAGCATGGGGTGCTGGGCCGGCAGGAAGAGGTTTATGGTGGTGCCCAAATGCAGCTGCCACCTTTCAGCTTTCAGTAAAATAGATCTATATTAACACCTTCTCTGTCAGAAGCAGAGAGAGAAGGTGTTCATATAGATCTATTTTATTGAAAACTACATTTCTCCAACAGCATTTGAGCTGCCAGGTTTTAACTTTAAGTATTTGGGGAGCTGGGCTTGGCGTTAAAAGGCAATTAACATGGATGGCTCATTAGGGGCAGAGAGGGGCTCTGCCCTGCAGGAGCTCTTGCAGGTACTTTAACTTCATTGAGTCTGGGCATGGAGCAGCGAGGGATTTTTCTAGGATGAGCCACATCTGTACAGCTGCAGTGCAGGGACATCTGGCCCCACACACAGCTCTGGAGGAGGACCACCAAGAAGAGCTATGGAAATGATCAAAGTCTTGTGGGGAAGATCCTCAGCATTCAGGACCCCAGTAAAAAGCTGCCGTGCTCTGCCTTGGCTCTGAGGTTTCCGTGCTTGAGGCCTCTGTGAATGTGGCCTGGGGCCAGGCTGGAAGGGAGCAGGAAAGGGAGTCTGAGGAAACCTGCTCTGCACGAATGTGAAGAAGTCGAGTGAATTTGCAAGCCCCCAAATTCCACATGCGCTTCAGAGGAAGGAGCGATAATGGAAGGGCTCCGCTTTTGGGAAGGCAAGTTTAAATAATTAAGAGGAATAGTGAGGTGGAAATGAATGTGCAGAAGGTTTGGGGCTCCCTGGAAAGACGCAGAGATGAAAGGAACGGCCTTGCTACAATATTCATAAAGCTCTGAAGCAGCGGCACGAGTGCCTGGAAGAAGGGCTGTTGCGTGAGCTCATCTCCTCCAGAGACCCCGTCGGGGCAGGCGTGGGAGGATGTGCTCAGCATGTTGGGGGGAGCAGCTCTTGTGGTTCTTTGTGCCACGTGCAGGAGATGCCTTAGCCCTGCCCAGCCCCGGGCAACTGAGGGGCTCCTGGCCACCCCCAGCCCCTTTCCCTTCCTCATGGATTCAGTTCATTCCTTCTCCTTTGCTGGGGATGAGAAATCAGGAAAGTCTGTGCATGAATGGGTCAAACCCTAAACTGGCTTCATTGGACCAAAATCTGGGACACCAGTGCCTCATGAGCTGGTGCTGGTTCAGGGTCTTTGTGCTGGGGATGATGCTGAAGATCAGCACCTTGATGCTGGGAGTCAGCATTGGGTGCTGGGGCTTGTACTGTGGGCTGGTACTGAGAGTAGCACTGGGTATTGATCCTAAGTCCTGGTATTGGGGACAGTATTTGGTGTTGGTCCTGGGTGTGGGGTGCTGGTCCTGGGTGTTGGTAGCTGCTCTGATGCCTTGTGCTTTCAAAACCCTCAGCAGCATCCTACTCTCCTCCTGGCCAGACATGACTGCACTGTGTGGGGAGCACTGTCCCTCCATGCAGCCCCCAAAATCCAGGGTCCTCCACAGGCAGCTGGGAGTCCTGGGCAGTCAGGAGTGTTCCATGGGAGATGACACTTCAATTTAGCCTCACCCACCTTGGACTTTCCAATAACACATTGCCAAGAACCAGGTGTGTGACACACCTCTGGTGCATCTCCGGTGTCCTGCTCTGAGCTGCTTGTCCCAACCCAAGTGGGAAGAGGGGTCTTCAGCCCTGCCCCCTTGCTGACACCCCCAAAGAGTCTTTCTCAAGAACAAAGGAACTGAATCGAGAATGAGCTTTCTGATGTGGATTCTCCTTAGCAAAGGGGAAGTGCTGCAGAAACTCCAACCCTCAGTCCAGGAGTCATGGAAGAGTCTTAAGGATCCAAGTGCAATTCATCAGCAAACAGCAAAAGAAGGAGGGTGAAGGATGCTGACTCTTTCCTGGGAGCTGGGGCAGGGGTGGAGATGCTCCCTGGAAGGTGGGAAGCTCACTGAGGTCTCCTTGAGCACAGCCCATTGCTGCCACCCCAGCTGAGGACAGCTTTGCAGATTTTCAGTGCCCCTAGCCAAACTCAGAATTTCCCTGGGCAGCACTGACCTAACTTACAAAATTCACTGATTTCCTGTTCAGACAGAGGGACAGAAGCTTATGCAAACCACAAAGAGCTGCTCTTCTCTGCATTTCTCCTCCCTATGTATTCCCCAGGGAGGGAGGTTTGGCAGAGCACAACACAAAGCAGAAATATGAACATCTGAAACATTTCTTAGATGGAAGAATCTAATGTGCCTGGCTTGTTTGGCTGCTAACTCACTGGTGAGCCCTGGGTTTGGCTCCTGAGGGATTTCCATTCCCAGTATTGCATGGGATGCTGCACCCACAAATGGACACTGGAGTTGTTACTTTTCTTTGTGCTGACCATCCCCTCACATGGTCCTGGCTCAGATTGGAGAGCACCACACAATGCATTGACACACGCTGGATGTGACATAAATGAGAGCTGTTTTCCAGATAGCTGGTGGCTGGGAATGGTTTTAACTGCCCTGTCTTTGGCCCTAAATGCTCAATGTGGCATTTGGGGACATAGTTTAGTGGTGAACCTTGCAGGCATGGTTAATGGTCAGACTCAATGATCTTAGAGGTCTTTTCCAACCTTAATGATTTCTTGGTTTTATGATAAAAGCCTTGGGAACTGCATGGTTTTCAAATGCATCCTTGCCTGGAGTTGCATTATTTCAGAGGAAATCTAAATCAGCTGCTGCCTTTGCTTCTCATTGGGCCAAGGAGGGTTTTTGCTGGTTTGATGTGCCTGCAGGCATCTATCACTGTGTTAATGTGAAGTTTGGCACATTTCACAGTGGTCACTGGCTCAGAAAATGTCCCCGGTGGGTGCACATTCACTCCCCACTCACCAGGCTCTGCTCCACGCCAGCCTTTTGGCCACTAGCCACCCTCCTTCAACTGAAAGACCTGACAGATTATTTATGGCTGCTGCCATCACAGAACCCGGGGAGTTTCTGCAGCAGAGGCTGGGCAGAGCCTGCAGCCTGGCTGCCATGGGGATGGGGATACAGTAGCTGCAGAGTGTGGGGTGCAGCATTCCCCTCTCCCTTCCCAAGCCAAGCTTTGCTTCTTGGGGGGTTGTGAATGGTCCAGGGCAGCCGTGACCTCCTCCTGGAGGGTGATGGAATGCTGTGAGAGGTGGAGGCAGCCAGGGCAGTGGGAGCTGCTGGCCCAGGACAGAGCAAGGACGTGTGAGCAGGACTGAGCTGCCATGGTCTTGCAGCATTTTTCAGGACCAGCAGCAAACTCTGAGCTTAAGGGGGATCTCTGCTGGGACTGACTGGGAACGTGAAGAGTAGGAGAGGAGAGCAATACAAGCACCACCCTGGGACTGGGCAGTGGGATCAGTGATACCAAAGAGGCAGAGGGCTGTGGTATGAAGACAGCCCTGTGACTGCTCACAGTGTGCCTGAGCAGCATCCCCATGGAGAGGAGCTCTAATGGGGCTGAGGTGTCGATGGGGTCCCCAGGCACTTGGGCACCCTCCCCCACCATGACTCAGATGAGAGTTCATGCTGTGTCTGGCAGCAGGCTCAGGGCTGCCCCTGCCTCACACCATGTCCCAAAGCCCTTGGGAAGAGGAGTCCCCATCCCAAGGGTGCCCTGAGGGAAGACTGGGATTCTCCTCCTCCGTGCCCTCAGCAAGGGAGGGGGTGATGCCAATGGCTCAAGGAGTGTCACTCCAGGAGCAGAGGGGCACTGCACCCTTGCACTGTGCTTGAACTGCCATGTCACCAGGGCACGGCCCTGGTGGACCCCCCCAAATTCACACTCTTCTCCCCCAAATCTCCCAGCCGGGAACAGGACCTTATGGAGGAATCCAGGAAGGTTTCCACACACACCTGTGGTGTGGAGCTCTTTTTCCAGGCAGGAGTTGAGGATCCCAGTATCCAGTGCCCCACACCTGAGGGTCGTGCTGTCCCTTAATCCCCTGCCCAGGCCAAGCCCTGGGGCTAAGGGTCCTGCCTGAGAGGGAGCCCTGCCAGCTGCCTCCTGCAGATTTCTGTTACCTGCCATGGCATTCCGGGCAGGAATTCCCATGTACTGCCAGCAGTCTTCAGCTGGAAACAGCACACCCACAGACTTTGCCTCCATTCAAACCAGGAGGCCAATCCTTCTCCTTGGGTTTATTGTCCTGAATATTGGGCTGTTGAATCTGCCCCTTGCCTTCCAGTGAGCTCTTCTCTTAAAACCATAACAGATATTCCCAGGGGCAAGTCACAAGGAAATCAACATGCAGAACTGAAATATAGTGGAAATAGCCTAAAAGCCCATGGTAATTAAGCAGAGAAATGGTGTCAGTCTATTTATAGAAGTGTCTTGCAACGGAAACATTGCTCCTCAGCCCTGAGAGTGTCTGGTGCTGCAGGGACCAGCCTAAAACCCCAATTCCCAATGGGCCTCCTAGGCTGGAGCAGGGCAGAGGCTGAGCCCTGTGGTTCTGGGAAGGGTGACTCCAGGGCCACAGCTGAACTTGAGATGTTTAAGGGGATGTCAGAGCCTTTCTCAAAGCTCATGTTAGTCTTGGATGGTAAAAGCCCTTCATGCTGCCCTGGCCACAGCCTCAGCAGATGTTCTGTGCCCAGAGTCAAGACGGAACTGGCAGTGAAACCTCCAGCCAGGCTGCTTTGGACCTTCCCTCCAGGGGCTGGGTAGAGCCATGTCTCTGTCTCCTGCAGGGCAAGGCTGTCCTGGAGCATGTGATGCCAATGCCACCATGCCCAGGGCCCTGCTGATGTGGGGGTTTCACAGACACTGAGCGGGGCTGGCCGAGGGTCTCAGCACTGAGGGGAATGAGGGATGGGCTGCAAAAGCTGCTTAAGGGATTTGAACTCTTAATCCCCATTACAAATTAATGTCCAAATCCCTGGAGTGGGGGCAAATCCCACCCCAGAAGTTCATTTTTCTTCAAAACAAAAAGAAGCACAATCTGTGGCATGTAGGACCAGCAGCCCAGGAGTGGGGCTGGCCAGGGTCACCCACAGCCCCAGGCCACCCACGGCCAAGCACTGTTTGGGCACAGCTGCCCTCAGATCCCTCTGGGTGCTGTGACATTTTATTCCTAGCTGGGTGTTTCAAAGCACGGGAACACAGCTCAGGCTCTCATCCTGATGACTGCTCTTCCCTGTGCCACCTAACCATTAGTGAGTGCCCAGAACCCTCCTCCCATATTTTGGGAAAATATTTCCTCTCTTCTGCAAAACTGTAGCTGGTTTGGAAAACGGTCCAGCTCCTGGGAACCCAGGCAGGTTCCATTGCTTTGAAATCGATTCCCATCTAAGGACTAAGCTAATTTTACACATGACTTACTTTCACACCTTTAACAAGAAGCAGTTTCTTTCTTGATGAGCAGTACATATGGCAGTTAAATTGATTATTCATTGAACAAGTGAGAACATGCTGCACAGAAACTGCACTGGATACCCAAGGTATTGGTAAGGGGCTACAGAGAGACATGGAAAAGTGCAAACATGGACATATCCAAACCTGATGAGGCTCACTGACAGGGATCACATCTTGTGCTAAAGCTGGTAAAAAAGTCAAGGTGTAATTTAAAGTCTGGCTCAGCTGGCCTTTCCCTGGCATTGCCTACCCTTCAGCAGCAGTGTCCCATCTGTCCACAGCCACAGGAAGATGCTGCACAGCTGTGGGGACAGGAGAACCCACTGCAGGCTCAGAGCACTGGGACACACAGGCTGGATTCTGCTCATGCTTCACCTTTCCCTCCTTTCACCTCCAATGGAAATTCCTGACCCAGGGCACAGGAGCTCCCACTGACACCCCCCAATACTCCTGGTGTGGGGCATTGCAGGGATCCTTGCTTGGAGGAGGATGGAGATGCATGACCTTTGCATGATACAGGACTCTCCACCATTTGGTCCCTAACAGGAACAAAAGGCACCTTGACCATGCTCCTCTCTCCCTCCATAAAGATTTCTCTGTATTTCCACTCACCTCTCAGAAAAACTACATCTTGGGCAGGAGACAGTGGGTGCTAAGAGAGGGAAAGGTCCATCACAGCCCCGTGAGCCCAGCAGCCATGGGATGTCCCTGTGGGTCAGAGACGGCCAGCACCAGCACCAGGTCAGGATGGGCACTGCATTGTGTAACCAGGTTTGGAAACCCCAGCAGGGATGGAGATGTCCCATGGCTCTGAAGCTCATCCCAGGGCTGTATCTCCTCCAGGGAAGGAGCTTTTTGGTGGGTCCCACCCAAACAGCTGCTGCATCACAGACAGGAGTTTTTCCCTTGCCTGGATGGGGATTAAATCCCCCAGCACAGCCCCTTGCTCCCAGAGGCTCAAGGGTTTTTTGCCTCTGCTCCTGTTTTCAGCAGGCTGCATGGGAATGGGCTCTTTGCCATTATCCCAGCCTTGTGGTCCTGCTGGTGGATCATTCCCAGACCTTGGCAGGGTAGGAATTTTGCTGTAATTTCCTTGCCCAGGTGGTAATCGTAATGAACATCCTTGCCGCAAGGAAGCACAGCACTGTCAGCTCGAATGACGCTTTAATTCAGGTTAATTAATGGGCTCAGGCAAGAACAAACAAGCAGACAGGCTCCTCAGAGCAGGTGATGGAAGAGCTGAACCCAAGCTGACAACCGCCCACGGGAGATGGCCACTCTGGGGGTGTTGATGGGGGAACACTCCTGCTTGGAGCTGCACAAGCCAAACTTGTCCCATGTGGGTACCCAGGTCATCAACACAAGACCCCAAACCACCTGTCAGCATGCAGAGAAAGGTCCCAGATCAGCCCAGGACCTGGCAGGTGCCCAAAACACCGAGCCAGGGAGATGTTTCTTTACGACAAGTGTTTGCACGATGTCCCCACAATGCTGGGGGCTGTGTAGGCTCACCCCACCTCCACTGCCCATGTCTGGGGTGGGTGCCTGGACTAAGCCCCAGATTTTACATGAGGTGTGATGTGAATTTGTTCTGACGGACCAGCAGCTGAGGCTCAGGACCAGACAAGCCTCCTAGACCGAGACAACCTCCATGGAGCTCAGCTTTCTCTGTGCTCCCAGCACCCAGCTCAGCAGAGATGGCTTGTGCCAACCCGCCTGTTGGCGTGCCTGCCTCCAAAGCACAGGACAAGCCCTAACGGATTGTCCTAAATTTTATGAGAAAACAGGATTCAGTGCCTGGGGAGGGTTTTCTTGTGCAGCAGTACGGGGTTTGGCTGGGATAGAGGAGGCTGCTGGGGCTACACGCCGCCTGCCTGGGCTCTGTGTGCAGTCTGCATTATTCCTTCTTTTCACTGTAAAACTGCTTCTGAGGGACACACTCATTAAATATAAATGTGAGACCTGCTTTAAGCGGGCAGAGCCTGGAGATGAGCAGCGGGTCTGCGCAGGCAGCAGTTCACAGTCTTTCGCTTCTTAGCTGCAATTAATAATTCATGGTTTTCAGCACACGAGCTGTGATCTGAGAGCCCAAAAGGCCATGGGGGCTGGCAGGGCTGACCCCACAGCTTTCTGCCACCATTGCTTCTCCTGCACAAATAGGCACTGTCCCCACAGGCCCCAGTGCAGTGCCACACAGAGTCAGGCCACACCTTGCCATCACCACATCCTGCCACACCTTGCCATCTGGGGCTGGCTCTGTTCCCCAGAACAGAACAGAGTTGTACTGATTTGGAACAGGAGGGCATGGGCCAGTGATGGTTTGGTGGATGGTGATGGCTGGTGATGGGCTAGTGAGGGGTGGTGACTCATTGGTGAGGGGTGGCAGTGGGTTAAAGGTGGATGGTGGTGGCTGCTGATGGATTGGAGAAGGTAAGGGGTTGGTCATGGATGGCAATAGGCTGGTGATGGGTGGTGACAGTACCATAAAACTTCACAGTTTGGGGACGTAGGGAGAGCTGGGTGAATTTGAATGAAAACATGTCTTCACAATCATCTCCAGTTGAGAACCTCAAGTTCTGAAATGTCATTGTCTTCTGTGAGGAATATGACCCAGAACAGTTAATTTTGAATGGGCTGACACTGTCCATGGCCAGGAGATACCAAGTTCTGGGCCAAGATTCAGAGGGTTGGGATTATCTTCTGCCCATGCAAGGACAGCACTGAGCCAAGCTAGGGCAGGGGCAGTGACTCACAGACAGGACTGTAACACAAGGGTAGCTCCTGCAGCAAAGGCACTCCCTTGCTGGAGGAGCAGACAGGAAGGGGCTGTGAAGGGTCCAGGACAGCAGCTGCAGCTCCAGGCAGGTTGCCCAAAAGGCAGGGCACAGTCACAGGCAGGGAGCTGTCATACAGGCAACACCACCACTGCCCTGGTATAGGGCTAGAGCCCTACAGCCTGGCTGAGCATCCTTTACCACTCCTGGAAGGACAGTGATGCTGGGGCCACCATCACTCACTGTGCCTGGGGACACTGCCCTGGCTGTGTGTTCCCAGGTAGAGACTGGCTCTAGGCCAGGTGTGGGGGTGGCACTGAGGCCAGCTGAGGTGTCCTGGCTCCTACGTGCCCCTGTCTGGGCTGAACTTCCCCCTCCCGGCTTCTGCTCTATTTTTGCCTCAGCCAGAAAAAAACCCCTTTGGAGTAGTTATTTCTTCCTTTGTTTCCTAATTTAGATGGTCCCAGGGCTCCACAGGCAGATAAAGGCAAGTTTATTGCTTCTCTGTGTTTAAGGCACTGCTGGAACACACTGCTCCCATAAACATTACATCAAGGGAGGGTGAGGAAGGCTCAGTGTCACCAGCACAGCTCAACTCTCACCTACATCTGCCCATGGCTGTTCACTGCTGCTTCTGGCACCCTGACATCGCAGCCCTGCTGCTGCTGGCTGTGTCTGGGCTCCAGGGTGCTGCCAGTCCCTTTGTCACCCTCCTGACACAGCCGCGCCCTGGGCTCATCTCGTGCCTGGGAGAGTCCCAGTGCCAGCTGCCACAGGGATCCCATGGCTTCTCCTTGGCCTCAGGCCTTTCTCACATCCCTACTATGCCCACAGGGAGTTTAGGGCAGCACCAAAAAGCCCCTAGGGGATCAGCTGACACCCTGCTGTCCCAGCAGCTCTGTTCCATGGGGGCAGAGAAGAGACAGGTCAGAGCAGGAGCAGAGACACACAAGGATGTAGGGACACCACAGGACCCCAGCTGAACGCATCACACAGGAATGGAGACTGTGAGGGATGCAGGTCCCTTGCACCCTGGAGACCTCAGTCCTTTCTTGGTCTTGGCAGCCACAGCCCAGTCAGAAATCATCCCTGAGGAGTGCTGGGACAGTGTTTGCAGCAGAAGAGCTGCCACTGCCAGCCCTGGCTCTGCCAGACGTAGCTGGGCTGTCCCTGGCTGGGAGTGCCAGGGCTGTGCAGGCTGTTGCAATGGAACACGAGGCCCGAGCTGTGTTTGTTTGGCTGGGACAGTGTGTCACCACCTCGGAGTCCAGGTTGCATCACGCCAGTGGAGAGGGAAGAGCAGTGCCCAGCCTCCATCTGCTCCATGGCCAGAGGCAGCTGAGATCTGAGGGAATGCAAGAGTGGGGGACAGGCAAGGAAGGGGAGAGAATGGCAGTGGGAGGGCAGGGGGGACAGCAGTGAGGTTGGAGGGTTTCTTACCTGTATGAAAGGAGCTGGAGGTTAGGGGAACCCCAAGGCACTGGGGCTGGCAGTTTTAGGGGCTGTGCTTTAACACAGCCTGACATACCCAGACAATGCTGCTGGGAGAAGGATGCTTGTGACACCTCTTCTGTCAACAGAAACAATGACATTGGGGATATCAGTGTTTTTCAGGGTAGAGGTGTGATGAGCCCCAAAGCCCCTGTCACAAGCACTGCCCTGGCATGCTGCCAGTGTCCTGTTTCTTTCCAGGGTCTGACAGAAAAATGAACTCAAAATCCCTCTTTGTGGGATGGCCAGAGAGCCAGAGATCTCCAGCTGGGTGTGGTTCTCCCTGTCTGGAGTCCTGAGAGGTGCTGGCTGTGGTGTAGAACCAGCGGGGTCAGATCCCTTGTGGTAGCACCTAGCACAGTGTCCTTACCACCAACATTTGACTGAAATGCAAACACTGCCCTGCCTGGTCTGGCTTTCCAAAGAGGTCCAAAATCCCTGGCCAGCCTCACCACTTCTGCCCAGGCAAGGATGAGACACCAGACTGGCACTGCCTTACCAAGTTGTGGTGGTCAGTCTGGGCTCAACACTGACCACACATGGCTGTGGGGGTGTCCTAGGCTGCATGGGGGCAAATCGAGGTTGTCGGTCACCACAGGAGGGGGAGAGGGAACTCTGTCCCCTCCATGCTCTGGCTCCATGGAAAGGGACATCATCATCCCCTGAAATCAGCCTGGAGGCTGGGAAATGTGTCAGACCCTGAGCAGCAGTGAGGTCAGGGATACCTGAGAAGAGCTGGGCCTTGGGGAGTGGTAGTGTAGGACAGCAAAGGAAATCAGAGATAGGGACAGGAAATTTATAAAGTGAGTCAGTTGAGAAGTACGTGGGCAAGGACAGCTTTGGGGAACTTATCTGCTGGAGATAACGCTGCCAGGATGGAGGAGCCTTGGAGATGAGTTTGTGGAAAGGAAGAGTCAAGGCCGAGAGGTGTCTGAGACTCCAGTGGCCAACTCAGTCCTTTGCATTACACTCAATGACTTCCCCTGGGAGCTGGGGGAGTTTGGGATCCAGCACCAGCACACACCCACCCCAGACAGCATGTACCCTTTGGGATGCGTTTCCCAGCTCCAAAGGTTTCCCTGAAATCCTGCACTGGGTGTTTATCCCTAGGCAGACAGGACTGGCTGTGGGTGCAGCCTGTCTGCTTTTAGTCTGGGGGAGATTAAGCTCTCCCGGGCCTAATGGCGATTCTTTTGGCAACCGTTCAGGAGGCCTTAATCCATCTTATCTCTGCTCTGAAAGGATGAATTAGGCGCCTCTCCAAGCACTCCATGGGGAGCAGGAGCTCTGGCAGTGAACAAGCTGCTGCAAGCACCCCGGGGCTGCCCTACATACAGCAAAGAGCCCCCAGGGGCTGCAGCTCTCAGGCAGGAGCCGGGGTGATCTGGGGGCTGGGGAAGAGGCAGCACTGCAGGACAGCCAGCACATTTCCCTGCACCCAGCAGAACCCTCTCACCTTGGTGCCCCTGCACATCCAGCCCCTGGCATCACCAGGAGTCTTGGCCTGAGTAATGAAGGTCCTGATTCCCTTGGGATTTGCCTGGGTATGAGCCAAGAGCAGTTTCTTGGCTCATGGGGAAAGATTGGCAACAACATGACCCTACTCATGCTGTGCAGAGGCTCCCGTGCCTGGAGCAGTGCCTGTGCAGCCCATCCAACCCATCTGGCACCCAGGCATGTCCTTGCTCCCACAGTCCAGGTGCAGTCAGGACTCCCAAGTGACAGAGAGGACATCACGGTCATGTGGGATTTGCTGTCAGGCACAGGAACTCTGAACTTGCCTTTTTCAAACCTGTCCTGACATTGCTAATAATAACTGTGTTAATTAGGGAGCTCTTACAGCCCTGCATGATTTGTTCAGTCAGTTATGGGGAATATTGTCAGGGTAATGGAAATGAGGGGTGGCAGTTGTGTCTCCTGCAGCCGTCTGGAGTGCTGGAGCCATGTCGGAGACCCGAGGCACTCACTGCACATCAGATGATGCCACAGGCAAGGACATGGCTCAGCCCCACTCAGGTATTTGGCCCAAGGAGCCGTGGTTCAGGCACACCCTGAGCCTGACAGCTGCTCGTGTCCATCCCCACCATGGGGCACTCAAAGGTGCAGTTTGGGGCAAGGGGCTGTGCCCCAGCTGGGCCCTCTGCCCAAAGCCCACCAGCTGTCCCTGGTTCTTAGATGGCTGCCCATCATGATGGCATCTTACCTTCTTCAAGTCCCTTCCAAGTGAAACCAGAGAGGATAGTGACACTGTTCATGGACTTTGCAGAACCTGGAATCTCCCACTTCTCTGCATTAAAATGTTGCTGCATTAAGACTGGGGGCTTAATTCCTTTTTGGCTGTGGTATCCCTCAGGTGACAGATTGGTGGCTCACTTGCTCACCTGTCCACCCAACAGGGGTTAATGCCACAGCAGAGCACTGGGACTCTCTGAGCCTGCTGGGAGGGCTGGGCTACCCTGAGATCAGTTGGGGACAGTTTGCAGGACAGTGAGAGAGCCCCTGTGACATCACCTGGTCTCGTCCTGCATACACCCCAGAGCTGGGAAATGCCTTCATAGGGAAGCTTTCAGTCTTTTCCCCAGCACGGTAAAGGCAGTGATGGGTTTGCTGCAGGGCTGCTGCCAGCTGGCACCCACTAGTGCTGCCGCGGGCCCTTCACCACTGGATCACCCTCTCAGGGGCGGCTGCTGGGTGGTGCCACCGCTTTGTCACCATGGCCATCCACTGTCCTTGCTCCTGACCTCAGCGCTGTTTGCTTTGGGCCAGGCTGTGCTGCCCATCAGGCAGCGTTCAAGGCGGCCAAGGTGGCTGTGGAACTCTCCAGGCACTGCCAGGGTTACACCCTGGCCACCAAACCCAGCCCACCTGAGCAGCCCCCAGCCCTTCCCCACACTGCACTAGAGGTTCTGCGGGGACCCTGCACATCCCTCCTTCCCTGGAGGGTCATGGGGGTCTTTGCTGAAAGATTTAATCAATGTCTCATTTCTCTCCCTGTCTCTAAAGCTTCTTTTTGCCTCTGGAAGAGGATAAGAATTAATTGAGCAAGAATTAATCAAAAAGCAGAAAGCTGCAAATTTTCAAACAAGACATCAGGTGCTGCAGGCCCTGCCCTCTCTGTACTTTGGATCCAACCTCAGCTTGTTCTGCTCCAGGCTGGGAGCCCTCATGGCTATTCCTGGCCCAGAGCCCCTGCGAGCAGAAATTCCCTCTGCGTTGCATCATCAGCTGAACTCCAGTGCATGATGTCTCCAAAGCAACAAGCAGCTAAAATTGGTAGAAAGTTTGATTTGAGCCTGAGCCAAGCTTAATTTTTAATTGCTTCTAATTTCACTCTCTGAGCTGGATTTGCCAAGCCGAGGAGAAAGGCCACAGGGGCAGGTGTGGGCCGGGTCACCTGCGGGCAGCACTCGGCTCTCCCTGGACTGGAGCCCTCAGCCACAGCACCCTGAGGGGTACTCAGGGCCCCCAAATCCGGGGATCCAGCTCAGCTGCTGGCTCTCCAGGCCCCCAGACAGGCTCTCAGCTCTCCAGGAAACCCATTTGTTGCCTCCTGGCAGAGGAGATTGAGCCCCTTGTCTGAACCAAGAAGGTAGCAGGACAGGTTTTCAGCTTTTGGTTTCGTGTGTTCAAAAGACTGTAATGGGGTGAGGATTTAGTACTAAATCCCAAACACACTGTGGCATTCCTGAGCCCATTCCCATTCCTGTAGCCTTTCCCATTCCCTTCCTGCAGCCTTTGTCTTCCCATCCCATTCCTGAAGCATACTACTTCCATTCCTTCTATCCCATTCTATCCCATTCTGTTACTGTGGCCTTTCCCTCCCCATTTCATGATTGGTCAACAAGTCAGGGGAGCATTTCTGGCATGGAGACACACAGAGAGTCCTACAGTCAGCACTCACATTCCCTGGAAGGCACCTCCTCTCCCATGTGTCTCCCTGAGCAGGGATTATGAGGCCACATTCCCGTTGTTATTCATGGCTGCCAACAGAGAGGTGAAAATCTTCTGGTCCAGGCTCAGAGCTGCTGGAACTTTGCACAAAATCCCCAAACACATTGTGCCTGTGCTGACACAGCAAACGATTGTTCAAATGGCAGAGGTCACTTTCCCCTTTGACAGCTATTTTTGTTACCTGTCCTGAAGTCCAAGGATAAAGGAGATGCAGAGCTCCATCCCTCACACCAGCTCGGGGTGTTAGAAAGTTTTGTGAGACAAGAAGAAACCATCCTGGGGAAGAAGCTGGGAGGATAGTGTCCCTCCTATCTGGTCCCGCTGATGTTCCACAAAATCCCCTGGAGCTGTGAGTGGTTGTGCAAAGGAGCATTGCCTGGAGCTGCACAGCTGGGTTTCACCAAAGCCCTGAGGCTGTGGTGAGGTTCTTCCCCAGAAAGTCATGGTGACCTCAGTGAGGCTCAGCATTGAGTGCCAGCAGCTCCCAGCCCTGCCAGGCTGCCCAGTGTCACCAGTGCCTGGCAGCACCTGGAACTTGCACCCAGCTGTGGCCAGGACTCCCCAGGGAACCCACAGAGGTGGGGGAACAGCCACGAGGGCTGAGCCTGGTGCTGGTGATGCCACAGCCACTGGCACAACCCATAAACTGCTCCAACTCAATGGTGCTGAAGGCAGCCCTGAGCCTCAGCAAGGCCCTGCTGCAATGGTGCACTCCTGATGATATTCACATTTTCTGCAGAGTCCTGGGAGAGGCTGGTGACAGGAGGTTCCTGGGTAACCTCACACCAGGAGAAGGAACCTGCACCAGAAACTGCTGGTGGGCTTTCTCTGGTTGGTCCAGGACAAGTCTTGACGAAAGCCAGGTCCCCACCAAGGAATGCATTTCTGGGGCCACTCGCACCTCTTGGGTAAAGGCACTGGGAAGGCTGGGACCAGCCCTCTGCACCCTGACCTTTCTCTCTCCAGAGAGTTTCTCCCAAGAGTTTCTGCCCAGTTGAGGCACTGATCTGGGTGGATTTGGAAATGGCCATTTAGCAGGAGGAAACGACAAAACCACCATTAAAAATTACACGCCCCAACACAAACCCTACTTTTCAGCTGGAATGGAGGAGCCATTGTGCTCCCTGCTCCCAGCTGATCCCTGCCAGCTCATGATCATGGCAAGCTCAGCCACTTTGACAGCAAACTCCCCATTTTGGACTCCTTTTTTAGGATGGGAGGGTTTTCTTGGACTCAGAATTTGCCTTTTCTTTGTGCTTTGCAATGGGGAAACCATTTCCAAGCCCCATGAGTGTGTAGCTGCATTATTGTCAATTTTCCTCTAGGTATTTGAATCCTTGCATGGGGGATCACCAGATGTCAAACCTGGGCACATCCTGAGGACATGTGCTCAGCTTTGGCCGAGTGAGGTGGTCCAACAGCAGCATCCAAGCTCAAAGCTCAGGCATAGACTTGAACCTGCATCAGGTTTCTTTGCTCAGCAAAGTCCCAGCAATGGCCTGGTAAAAACCCCACAGCCTTTGTTTTTTAAGAAACTCAAACTAAAGAGATGCTCCTCTGTCCCTGCCCTGTCCCAGCAGAACCACTGCACAGCACATGCTCCTCTCCGACCTGAGGATGAGGAAAGCTGGGTGTAGGATGCCCTGCAGAGATATTTGTGAATGCTGGGTGCTGGGTTCCAAGTGTGGATGCCCTAGGTGGGTTATCTATGGGTGCTGTGTACTGGGGTGGTTGTTTCTGGGTGCAGGATGACCCAGGAGATGTCTCTCAGTGCTGGGTGATGGATTCTGGGTGTGGGATGCCCCGGGGGAAGCACCTGTGAGTTCTGGGTGCTGGGCAGCCCCACTTGGGGATCCAAACCCTGCAGCAGGGACAGTGCTGCTGTTCTGGGGAGAGCTCAGATCCACCCTATGGGCAGCAAAACAGTTTAGGAAACCAAGAATCAGCCTAAGTCCCTGTCAGAGCAGGGAAAGAGCCATGGCTGGAAATGGGGCCAGCACTTCTCTCCCAGCCCTGCTGGGAATCTGGAGCTTTCTCAGCCCTGCTGGTGTTTTGCCAGTGAGGGGCTGCTGGGGTTCTTGATGCTTTGGGGCATTTTCATCTGTTTCTTTTCAGGTTTTCACAGGTTTTTTTCATCTCTCCGTGCCTGTATGTCCTGTGAGGTGGGGCATAAAAATCTAGAAAAATTCAGAATCTGAGCATGAAAATGCAGAAAAATCTTGTCTAAAGATTAAGATATATTTCCCTTTGGAAAATACATGCAGCAGACAAAGCCTTGCTTTCATCACTTTGTGTTTGGTCCCCATCCTGCAGACCTTCTCTTTACCTTTACAGCAGGAATTACCCCGACTTCCCTGATGCAACCCGAGGCTGATATTCCTGGACACCTTGTCACATAGCTGAGCACACAGTGGATGCAGCTGGCCAGGGCTGGGGGGTGGAGAGGTGTCTCTGTTACCTCGCCTGGTCCCTGGAGGCACAGCCCTGCCTCCCCCTGAGCTTTGGCCAACAGAGCCAGACAGGGAACCCAAGCACCCCCTTGCCATAGTCAAAACCAAGCAGGGACACGAGTGGGAAGAGGTTTGATCCCCAGCTGGGCTTTTCAGGACAGTGCCTCAAAATCTGTGTGCTTCTCTTTTTGCTGCTGTATGAGGAATGTGTCCCCTGTCATCCTCCTGTTGTAAAGCTCTGCTCCACTTTCCTGCAAATGTCTCCTCAGGAGGAAGAACAGCTGTGGCCCCATGAGGACAGGCAGAGATCCAGCAGAGCCCTTGTGGATGTGGCTGCTGCTGGCTGTGGGTGAGGAGGCTACAAAGCTCCTACCCAGCACTTACCCAGCATGGTGTTGGACAGGAGGGCACATCCCCAAGGGTTCTTGTGGACACTAATCCTGAATGTCCTGAGACAGCTAAAAGCTTTCCTGGGCAGCAGAAGTGACCTGGCGGTTTTTCACACAAGGCAGCCAAAAAAAGCCATTTGGAGATCCAGGCTGTGAGGGGCTGTGCCAGCAGGATAGAGGGGTCATGGCCACCAGCAGATGCCGACTGATAAATGTCAAGCAGTGCCAGAGCTGTCTCTGTCCCCATCACAGAGAAGGAGATGGGTGGCCAGCAATGACAACAGAGCTGAGGATGGACTCTGTGGGCTTTGCTTGTGCTTCCCACAGAGGTTCTCTCCTTCCAGTGGCTCTGGGCATCTCCTTTCAGAAACTACAAATGAAATAAAAGGATGTTCAGAAAATACTGGAGAAATCCCATGTCACTCTCGTGCCCGCCAAAGGCTCTACCAAATCCATTGTCTGCCCCTAGCCAAAGGCTGCTGATAAAATAGAAGCCACCACTGTCTCACAAGGAGAGCAGACCCCAGTCCTGGTCCCTGTGGTCCAGCCCTTCCCACGTGGGCCTAGGAGCAGACTGAGTATGCCAAGGGGCAGCCTCATCCCCAGGAACCTGGAGCTCCCTGAGCCCTTAGCTGCAAGCTCAACCAGCCAGAGCCCCTAATGTGAAACGCATGTTGGTTAAACCAAGAGATGACTGTAAAACATAAGGGTCAGATTTCTCTGGCTGCAAAGCCTCCCACATTACACCAAGCCCTCTGGTTTCCTGCCTTCTGGCATGTGTGACCTTCTGCACAGTAACCCCAGTGCTCTCCACAGAGCCTGGGATGGCAGGAAGAATAAAGGGGAGTGAAGACTTGCATAACGTTCATCCAGGCTCGCCAGGAAAAGGAGGCTCCTTGGACTGAGACCATTACTGGCCTTTTATGTCAGCTTTCAGACATAAAAATGGGCCTCCCTGCTCTGGGCTAATGGGGCCCAGGACTTTCCCCAGGTGAGAGGCACCCCAGGGTGGCTGCAACCTCACCCATCCTCTGGAGCCCTCAGAAGATAAGGCAACCTGGGTGACAATATCTTGCCTCACTTGGGCTGCCAGTGGTTTACCCAGGGATGCCCTGTGCTGGCAGGGAAAGCATGAGGACACAGGGTGGGAATGGAGCCCAGTGACATGGCTGACCTCTCTATGGAGCTGCTTTTCACTGGAGTGGATGGCTGGGGACAATTTCCCATCTTTCTGCCTGACCCTGCTTGGAAATTCAACTCAGCTCAAGAAGTGTCCTCTGACAGGGATGAGGGGATGTCCCCAGCCCTGGGAAAGGATGAGGCTGTGCTCAGGCAGGCTGTGCCACCCTGCTCTCCCCTCAGGGCAGTGAGGGCTGGGGTACAACCACCCTGGGCAGATGGCAGGAGCCGCATGGCCCCTCTCCAGAGTGGGGAGTGACAAAGCTTAAGCCAGCAAACTTGCTTGGGAAGAACAGGAATAGGTGACCTCAGGGGTAGGGGTTTAGCAAGCTGTTCAGCTGCAGGGCCAGACCAGGGAGTGCAATGGAGGAATCCTTGCAGGACCAGGTGTGAACAGAGCCTGCTCAGCCCAGGAAAGATGTGGGTGAGATGTGCTGCTGCACCCAGATGGGGGCCAGTAGGAAATCCATGTGGATGTTTCTCAACCTCTGCTGAATCAGAATAACTGTTCCTCTGGAAAGCCTAAATTTATCTTTGAAGCTGTGATGATGTATTTCACACGTCCTATTCCCTCTCAGCGGAGTCTCCCTTACGTCTGCAATTTCTAACCACAAAGCAACGCTGTGAGCAACCTTCCTATAAATCATCCAACCATCCCTCCTGGTGATGTAAGCCTGGGGTTGAGCAGCTGCAGGAATTTGTGTGAGTTCAGATCGGGCTGAACTTTCACACAGTGACCTGCCAGGTCAGCCTGGGAAGGAGTGGGATGGAGAAAGGCAGGGAACAAAGACACCACAGCCCACCCGCTCAGAGCCCGACGTGCATGGGACAGGCATGGGGATGCGGATAAGAACAGGGATGTGCTGCCATGCATTTGGGGGCTTTTTGAAGGAGTTACTTGTGATGTATGCTGGTGATACTGCCTTTCCTGGGTGTCTGAGCTGGTGGGAGTGCATGGAAGAAGGGATAGGGATGGATGTAGTGATAAGAATAAGGAAATGAATTGGAGGATGGGATTGGGAACATCCCTTGCCTCCTGAGAGAACCTCCACAGAAAATAACTTACACAAAAAATAACCTTCTCTGGATTCTGCTGTTCCCTGCCCAAGGGCTGACCCCAGACACGCACAGAAAGCCCCGAGAGGCACTGCTGTGCCCTCCTGCCCTGTGCTGCTCTGGGTCCCAAGGCCATTGGGCTGGGGAGTGTCCTCATGGGGTCCCTCCTGGGGACCTGCACAGGGGAAAGGGTCCTCCATCCCCTGGGACCAAACCTTGATCCTTCCCTGGCCCCAGGCCAAGCTGGGCAGTTGGGGCCTCACAGTGATTTTGACCATAGCCCTTTTTCACACAGGACAGAGCAGGGCATGGAGAAATGCCCCAGGAGCTCACACCCTCCTGGCCAGGCCATATTACGCTGGAGAGCACCTGGCTCTGTGGAGAGCACCTTCCCATCACCCTGTGGTCATTCCCAGCATGAGGCAGCTCATGGTCTCTGAGGGCTTTGCATTTGTGTCCCTTAAAAATCTGTATTAGAGCAAATTTGAGAAGTCGCAATAGGAAAACAGAGCCAAAGGAAAATGCAGCCAAAGGAAAATGCATAAATCATGTGGCTTCTCAACAGGCCTTGGCTTCTCACATTCCCTCTCTCCTGCCACTGCAGAAAATAACCAGTGGGAACACGTCTGCTGCAGCACCCAGGGTAACCCCGTCGTTTCCCAGGACAAGCTCCAGTGTTGGGTAACGGTGGGCAGGGAGCAGAGCTCACACAGGATTCATTTTGCCTGACATCATTAACCCACAGCAACAGCCAACACATGAAATTGTGCTTCCCTGTTTGTCCCAGTGACTCAGGGCTTGGTGTTTTCCAGTCCAGAGGGCTCTTGGGGTGCCAGGTGCTCCAGCCTTGGGCTCCATGGGCATGACTCCTGCCAGCTCACTTCCTCCTGGAATTCCAAAAACCAGCAATACAAGCTGAAAAGGAGAATTTTCATTTTTCAGATTCTATCTGGGAATTTTTGGCAGAACTTTGGCTGCCCCTACAGCACTTGGAGGTGGTGGGTATGGTGGCACATCTGTCCTTGGCAGGGGGCCATGACCTTGGGGCGAGGGGGCACAGGTCAGCCAGAGACACCCCAAAAAGCCTTGCAGGGACCCCAGGTTCAGCAGAGAGGACTTTTGGGGGGGCATGAAAACCCCTCCCCATCACTACCACCCCTTTGTACCCAGCTCCTCTCTAGCAATAGTGTCAGGGAGAGCACAGAGGGACTCCCCAAACCACAAAGATTTGGGAAAAGAATTTCACTTTTTTTAATTTTTCTTTTTCTCCAGCAGTGTTGCCTACCTGGTTTTTGGTTTGTTTTTTTTTTTTCCCTCTTCTGTTACTTGAAAAATCCCTTCTGACCATGAAATAAATGTGAAAACAGTGGCTGGTGGAGACTCTCTGGAGTGTGGCCTGCTGGAATTTCCGAAATTCCTCTTTAACTTTGTGACTCCACCCTGAGCTGTTGCTGCTGGCTACACTCACCCTTCGGACTCCAGCAACCTGGGAAATGCTTGGAGATGGCATGGGGACTCCTGGAAAGAGAAATCCTCCTGCCAGGCATTTTCAGACAGGATGAAAAGCCTTTTCCTGGGGCCATGCCTGAGCTGCGGGGCTCCGAGCGGGGATGGAGGCAGAGCTGCTGAGGGCTTGAGCAGAGGAGCTCGGCCCCAGAACCCGCAGCAGCCCTGGGCCCAGGGGGCTCGAGTCGGCCAGAGCCAGTGAGTGGTGGGAAGCAGGGATTTGGCTCCAAAACCAGAGTGGGAGGAGAAGCAGTTCCCTGCTCGAGGCTGAGCAGTGCAAAGCAGGGACTGAGAGCTGGGGCAGCAGGAGGAAGCGCCCTGTGGGGAGGGAGCAGAAGGGCTCCATCTGCTCCAATCCAAACAGAGCCGACAGCAGCTCCATCGCGGTGTGTGAATTCCTTCATGGAGAGATAACGCAGAAATTTGAAAATCCCTTTGAGCCAGCAGAAGGCAGAAGAAGGAAGAGCCAGAAACCAGGGTCCAAGACATGGGCAAATAAAATAAGATACATGTTTTTCAAAGAGGGATGCTTGAAATCTGTGGGGGGAGGGTAGTGAGTGATGGATATATCCATCCTTGTTGCTCTTGGAGACCAGGAATGTTTAGAGGAGTGAACATTCTGTTTCCCTCAGGTGTACAGAGGAGGTGGCCCTAAGCACGCCCCCTCCCCAGGGCTGGCAGCACCACCTGTGCCAGGCCAGTGCTCTCCAGCAGAGCCCTGTGCCCACAGTGGGCACCTCCTGTGGGGCCCCAGCACCATTCTGGGCAAGGCCTGGGAGTCCTGTGCCATGGGGCACTCATGCCCTGGGGTCAGTGGATCTCAGAGGGGCATGGGCTCAGAAGGTGACAGGGGTGCATCCACTGGGCTAGGGGACCAAGCATCAGGGCTTGGTGCAGATCAGGGTCCCCAGTGCAGGATGAGGGGCAGGACAGTCAGCAGGGATGGATAGGGATGGGCATGGGGACAGGGATAGGCATAGGGTAGGGATTGGAACAGGGATAGGAAAGCAATGGGAATAGGTACAGGAATGGGAATGGGGTGAGGAGGGGAATGGGGACAGGGATGGAGATGAGGACAAGGACAGGAATAGAGATGGGAATGCGGACAGAGAGGGGGACGAGGATGGGGGCAGGGATGAGGACTGGTGCAGGCAGGGCTCAGCGACAGGGACCAAGGCTGCCCCGGGCGGGGGCGGACAGGACTCGGAG
>JAHLSL010000180.1:1273008-1284602 GCA_025920805.1 Petroica traversi
CTGGGGGCGCTGCAGGTGAGCGCGGGGGCCGCCGGCACCCACCGGGGAGCGGGGTGGGGGGAGCAGACCGGCACTGGCCAGGATAGAGAGGATCCGACACGCCCCTGCCACTGGCACCGGCGCGGGGAGGGTTGGTGAGGGGACATACCCCAGACTGGACCCGCTGGGGGACACCGGGAGCGACTGCGGGAAAGAGCGATGGGGGACCCGGCCGACCCAGGACATCGGGAGCAGCGCGTGGGGATCAGCTTCAGGAGAGCGGAGGAGTCCTGGGGACACCGGGAGCACCCTCCCGGAGGTCTCGCATGGCCAGAGCTTCCCGGGGCTATGGGGCTGACCTGGCTCTTTCCCCACAGTCCCTGATGGATGCTCAGAACCTGCGGATCGAGGAGCTTCTGCAGAAAATCAAGCAGCAGCAGTACAAGCTGGACAAGCAGAACCTGCAGATTAAAAGCCTGCAGAGCAAGGTGAGACCCTGTCCTGTGCTGCAGCCCCCAGCCTGGCTGGGACCTGCTGTCCTAGCTCTGGTGGCTGTGCTGCTGCTCCCTGGCATTGGGCACCTTAAAAGGGTCACAGCTCTTGTCCCCGTGCTGCAGTGTATCATCAACAATGTGAGGGTAGCACCTGAAAGCCTTCCAGAGAGTTTGCGTGGGACCATAGGAGGAACTGGTGGGTGGGAACAGCCTCCCTGGGCTCTGTCTTTGCATTTATCTGCAATAATGAATAAACTAGTTAGCATGGGTGTGAAAAACCACAATAATTTCTGGCTTTGCCAGGATTTGGTATCTACTGTTCCTCGAGGTTTCTAGGCAAGTTCAGCCCCAGCTCTGGCCACAGGGAGTAGCTGGCATATGGCTGACTGACTCCCCTGAGTAATGGGGTGGAAAACAAACTGAAATAAAGCTGTTCTGACTTGTACATTTTTTTAGGTCAATCTGCTAATTCCCCTACACCACAACAAAACACAGTCTCCAAAGTGGAAGATAAACCTGAAGAAGAGCCTCAACCTCACCAACCAGAGTCAGAATGGCAGTGGGGAGCCTGTGCAGACACAGAGTGAGTATCTGCTGGTGCCACCCTGCTCATCCATGCTAGAGCAAACCTGCAGCAGCTGCAAACTTTTGGAAAGAAAAGGTTCATTTGTCCTGAGCCAGGATGTGAGATTTGCTTGAAAAGCTGGAGCTTGGGAGTAGATCCAGAGTGAGGGCTTCTGGAGCACAGGCAGAATCCTTGCCTTCTGGGCCAGCGTTAGTCCAGCAGGAATTTAAGGATTAAAGAGGCTTTTTTCCTGCCTGATGTTAGGAATGCAGAGGGGAGCAAAGCCTGAGAGCAGGTATTTGTTGAAAAGGATTGGCAGGTGTGAGGAGAGGAGAGTCGCAGCTCTTTTGAGTTAACTTTTGTTCACCTGCTCACACTTCACCAGGCACAATCTGCGTGGCTGACTGTGGGAGGGAAGGGAATGTTAGGGAGCCCTGTCCTGAGAGCAGAGCTGTGTCCTTGCCTTATGTTTAGAGCTCGTGCATGAGACACAAATGCACTGTCAGCTGAAGGTGCTGAGTTGCAGTGGATGCTCACAGCCCTGGGAAATGTGCACTGGGAGCAGGTGAGTGGATCCTGTATCTGCAACTCCTAGCCCTGCCTAGAGCATCTTCTCCCCTGGCAGCAGGGCTGGAGGGGCTCCTGCAGAGCAAAGGGCAACAGAGTGGCTGTCCCCAGCTGTGCCATGTCCTGCAGCCTCCCTCCAGACAAGAACTGGTGTCCCTGCAGGGCTTGGCCAGGAGCAGCTGCTGTCATGCTGTGTCAGCTAGATCACAGTGCTGGCTCTGCCTGTGCTGCTGTCTGGGGATCTTCAGCAGAAGCAAAACAGAAACTAGGCAGGATGAGGAGGCACGGGGAATCCCAGCTCAGGGCCTGATGCAGAGATGGTTATGGGAAAACATGGTACATGGACTGCGGTACTTTGAGCTGTCACTGGTGTCTGAAAGCTGGGTGGGCAGAACAAAGGGCTTGTCCACATGGACAGGAAGAAGAGAGGTGGGGTGTGGGGTTTCAAACTCCCGGTGCTCAGCTCAGTGGGGCTGTGCAGTGTCAGCCTTACTCAGAGCAGCATTTCTGAGCCAGAAAACTCTCAGAACTTCTCTCCCCTGTTTTTTTCCAAGCTCTGCTTTGTTACTTGCCTGCAGTAGTGTGTGTCATAGAATTGTTCGTGTGGGAAGGAACCTTTAGAGGTTATCTAGTCTAACCCCTGGTTCCACTCCTGGGTTATGCTGAAAGTGGGGCGTGGGAGATGAGTTGGAACCTTTGCTACATGCTGGAGCAGATGTAGGCTGTTTTGGCTGCTGCTGGCTACAGAAATGTTTGTGATGCATAATGGAAGGCAGCAAGAGCTACAGCCCCCATGGATGCTGTGTGAGCTCAGCACCTTCCAGTGCTGCACTGTCCCTGATGGAGAGGCCTTGGCCATGCCGATTCTGTCCTGCCCAGCTGGGAGCTTCCCCTTCGCTTGCCTAATCCCTGATGTTGGTATCACTGACGGAAATCAAGTTGGCTTCCTTTCATTAGCAAGTTGAGTGAGTTTTCTGGCAAATCTTAAACCACACAGGCTGGCCCTGTGCCTGGGGAGGCTTGTGGCCACTTTCAGAGCAGGGAGTGCTGGGGAGGCTTGTGCCGGCAGCTCCCAGGCTATTGTCAGGCAGAGCCTGGTGCCGGCGTGGCCCTGGGGAGCGGCGATGAACTCCACCAGCAGCCCTTGCAGAAAGACCCTTTTATTTGCATCCAGTGAACACAAGTTTTTTCAGGGCAGGGCTGGCGTGGGGCCAAGCATGTGAAAGTTGAAGGCTCAAAGCTGCCTGGAGAGTGAGAGGTTTAATAGCTTGCAGAAAGAGGATCACGTCTTTGGGCAGAGCCTGTGCTTGCTGGCAGCCAGCCGAGTAGGGTAAAGGTAGAGTCCTGCTCATGCTTTCCCTGTGGCGCTGAGACTCCAAAATAATGGGGTTGGGTTGGGGCGGGAGAGGCAGCTCTAGGCATGCCCTGCCATCCCTGAGGATGAGTGTTTATAACATGTTAGTGACATCCCCTGTGTCACGGCTGGAAATCCTGTTGGGTGAACATGGTGCCTAAGGCAGATCCAGCCTTGTTGCCTTGCTTGGCTAAATAAAGGGGGAGGGAAAAGAAAACACAGGAGCAGTCAGGAGGGCTTGTTCTGCTGGTGCCGTTGAGATGTGCAACATGGACTGGAACTAACAAGCGTGTTCTTCAAACAAAAACATTGAGCAGAGGCAGTTCAAGCAGCTGCATCTTGTTCAGCTGCTGGAGAGTCTCTGTGGCACCAGGGGAACAGGGATCGAGTGCAGCCAGGGCTCAGAAATGAGGAACAGGTAAGGATGGAGTTGACTTGTGCATGCTGAGACACGTAAACATCTGCCTTGCACCATCCCACCGATGCTCGGAGATGCAGTGGCAGAGGAGGCAAGGAGCTCGGTGAGCCTGGCAGCACCTTCCTGCCAGGGCAATATGAGCAGGGGTCTCTGGCTGGGGGAGGGGTTGTTCCTTCCTCTGAGCCTGGTTTGATTCCTTGCCTGCACTTACCCAGAAAGTGGGGATATTTGGTATTCATTCAGCTCTTGCATTGCTGGGGGGCTCTGTGCGGTTTCGATCCTTGATGCACAATGCCCTCAATCCCTGTGTCATGGGTTCAGGGTTGGGCTGGGGCACAGCTGGTTCTGTGGTGCACTGATGGTGGCACCAGTCCTGCACTGGCATTGCCCTGGGGTGTGAGGGATGTGACCACCAGGGGTGGGAGAGGGGCTGCTGCTGACCAGGAAGAGAAGTTTTGTGGGGGGAGGGGGAGCCGAAGGGAGGGATGTGTTGGAAATGGGTGAAAGGTGATGGCAGGTGTCACATTTCTGTCCCATGGGTTCCCCCCCCCCCGACATTTCCTCCATGTGGGGCTCTGCTTTTCACCCCGATGCAGTGTTAGGGCTTCCCAGTGAGGATGGGATGGGGTGAGGCTCTGCAGGGGCTGCTTTTGCTCTTGGCAGCTCAAAGACCCTTTTTTTTCACCCTCCATCTGCCCCCAGGAAGCCCCTGGCTGTTGGAGGAAGCCCTTCTCCCTGTGCTGCTCTGGATCACGGCGTCAGCCCTGACCCTGGGGCAGCTGTGGCAAGGGGACCCCCACAGCCAGCACCCCAGCACAGCCCAGGGCTTGTCTTGAGGTTTCTTTAGTTGTCTGTCTCAGGGTCATGCTGGCAGCAGCTGTGAGCCAGGGTAGCCAGAGCTACAATCCATCTGCCCTGGCCTGGGGAGAACAGGCCCCCTTTGTCTGGGGGTGACTGGGGCACCTGTCCCTGCTAACAAAGAGCCCCTTGACTGTGTGGCAGCCTGCGGCTGAAGTCCCTGCACATCCTCCTGTGGCCTTTTGACTTGGGTGTTGAAACAGGTTCCCCATGCCTCATCTCTCCCAAGTGCTGTGGGTTGGTTCCTGGATGGACTTTTATCAGTGCTGTTGAAATGGTGCATTGCTGGCAGCTCTGGGCAAAGTCCCTGCAGGGCAGAAGGAGCAGTGGGAGCCCCTGGGGATGGAGGGGAACGAGCTGGGTGTGGCTTCACTCTGGGCAATCCCCTCCTGCAATGAGCTGGGGCTCCCGGAGTCCACCCCTCCCCTTCTTTGCCTCAGTCACTGTATCTTGCTAAAAGGGTCACCCCAGCCTGGCGCTGTGCCTGCTGGTGGCTGGTTGCCCAGCAGGATGTCTGGCTGGGGCCACCACAGTTGCTGGGAGAAAGAGGTCATGTGCTGGATGCTCAGGCACCTTCCTGATGTCAGGACTTTGTCTTTCTTTCTTCCCCTGAGGCCCCTTGACCCTGCTTCAGCCTGTGTGGGATGGGATGCTTGGCCCTGGCATTGCCCCATCTCAAATGGCTGCTCCTGCCTGCGGGTGTAGCGGGACCTGGGAAGCTCCTCTGTCCCTTCTAGATGGGAAGCCCTGCTCTCCAGCTGAGGTCACTCCAGCCTGGCCCAAAGCCTGGCTTCTGCCTTGGATGAAAGCCTAAGAAGCTCTGTTTGAATAAAAGGGAAGATGTGGGGTTGGTGTTTAAAGATGCTGAAGTCAGAGACCCTTGTCCCCAGCGCGTGTCCAGAGCTGCAGCCACTGCTGTGCATAGCTGGCCGAGCTGGCAGCCAGGGCTGCCAGTGTAGGAGCCATGGTAGGAGCAACCTGCTGAGGAAATGGGGTTTGTGGTTGTCTCATCAATTGCTGTTTCCTTTCCCTGCAGACCTCCCAGAGGGTTGTCACCAGCTCTTCCTGGCTGGGCAGCAAAGCAGTGGCATTTTCCAGGTGCAGCCCATAGGATCTCAACCCTTCAAAGTCTACTGTGACATGACCACAGGTAAAGCCATGCAATGGCCTGCAGCACTTGGCAGGGTGCTCTTGTGAATGGTAGCCCAGGTGACTGTGTTTTCCCTTCCCACAGAAGGTGGCTGGACAGTGATCCAGAGACGCATGGATGGCTCTGTGGACTTTGACCAGCTGTGGGATGCCTACAAGAATGGCTTTGGAGATCTTCGTGGTAGGTGGACGATGGTGTCTATGTTCTCACTGTGGGATAAGGAAAGCTTAGCAAAAGTTATTCCCTTTGTGGCACCTGGAGCCCTCTGTGCTGAAGCACAGATGTGGGCTGAAGAGGGGGGACACTGCTTGCAGAGTAGGGGTCCTTGATCTTCCTGATGTGTTCCACAGGTGCCAGACAGTGATTCAAATGCTGCAGCATCCTAGGTTGTCCCTGTTTGTCTCTGAAGCTTGTTCAAATCTCTGCTTTTCATAGCATCTTTGTGTCCTTTCAGCCAATGTAATGGTCTTGTTTCAGGTGACTTCTGGCTGGGCCTGGAGAAGATACATCACCTTGTCCAAGAGGGAAAATACAACCTCCTAATTGAGCTGGAAGACTGGGAGGGGAATTCCCAGGTGGTTCAGTTTGTCTTCAGTCTTGGTGGTGAGAGCACAGCCTACACACTCAACCTGCTGGGGCCTCTGTCTGGAGAGCTGGAAAATGCCATTGGGGAATTCAGGCAGCTGCCCTTCTCCACTCGGGATCGTGACCATGACCTTAAAGCTGACACAAACTGTGCCAAACACCTCTCAGGTAGGTCAGAGGTCTTCTGTCCCAGTATGTGCACTTCCCTTTCAGCCCTCCATTGTCTGGTGGTGGTCCAGTGGGGCACAGACCCTGTGGCACTAGAGCCCTTTGCTGTTGAGCCTGTCTTGTCCTAGACTTCCCTGGGACAGCTGCTTCTTTGGGAGGAATTGTGCAGGGGAGCCAGGAGGGAATCTGAAGCTGGGGTAGGGTTCAGGATTCAGGTCTTGGCCCAAGCATCTGTCCTCATAACAGCTTTGCTGTCTACCACTTTGCTTGGAACCTTTTCAAGCAGAGAGGAGGCCTCCTTCACCATGACTGTTGCAGGGTCGGAGCAGGTTTTTCACACAAGGAGGAGTAGCCTGGATTTGCAGATGCAACCTGAAGTCATGTAGGACCTGTGAAAGGTTCCCCAGTGCATGGGACTCCCTGACTGTGAATGAGGTGGTCTTGTAAGCTCAGCTCCTGAAGCTCAGTAAAAGTGGGGGAAATGGGAGCATCAGCTGCCTTGAACCTGGATTTTTCTGTCTGGGATTTCTATGAGTTAAAATAGTCTCTCATTGCCCTTGTAGGTGGCTGGTGGTTCAGCACCTGTGGCCATGCCAACCTCAATGGGAAGTACTTCCGCTCCATCCCCCGACAGAGGCACGAGCGCAAGCAGGGCATCTTCTGGAAGACATGGAAGGGCAGGTACTATCCCCTGAAGTCAACAATCATGAAAATCCAACCTGCAGCACTGGAAGCAGAGCCCTGAAGTTGGTACATGAGACTTTCTCTGTGGAGCATGGACCTGAGCTCCATCACTCAGTGTTTACAGAAAACAACTCCCTTTCCTTGGTTAGAAGCCCTTTAGAGGCATGAGACTGCTCCTTGCTAAAAGTAAAATAGCTCTGTGTTGCCAAAACCCCTGGATGGGAGCTCCCAAACCTGAAGAGGAGCCCCAGGAGGGACATCCACCTCCAGAGCATGCACAAGGATCTTCTGACCTGCTGTGTGCTGCTGTGGGAAGTTCAAATTGTCTGGTGCTTTCTATCCTGTCTTAACATTTCTGTACTGTGTTGTTGAGCTGGGCCTGGGCAGGTGGGGCATGTTAAGTGTCTCACTGGTCTGAACCACAGCACTGGAGCCTTGCTGTGTCCTGTCTTTCACTGCTCCCAAATGATGTCCGATGTACCTTCCTGTGCTGGGGCTGGGGGCTCCATCTGTGCAGCCCTTGGTCCCTGACTTACTGGGCTTGGTGGGAAGGCTGAGGGTGACCAATGCAGAAGGGGACCTCAGGCTCACTTGCCTTCCCTTTGAAGACCTGTATTTCTGGCTGTGCAGGAATTTGCTGGGAGCTGGGATAACTGCTTCCAGCTCTAAGGTTGATGGGTGAGATCCTGCAGCTGGTGGCCTGAGGGGCCAGGTCCTGGGGAGCCATGTCTGGAGCTCTGCCTGGAGCCTGCCAGTGCTGCTGGAGGGAGGTAGAATGAGCAGTGGGGACAGCACAGATACAGAGCAGTGTGACTGTCCCTGGGTGGGACCAGCCCTGCAGTCACTGTCAGCCCCCAGGAAGTAGGGGCTGCCTTCTTCCACCAGACACCTCAAGCTTTGCAGAGTGACTGGACCTGTCCTGCATGTGTGTCCCAGTACTACAAGGGCATGGGGACAGTAGGATTTCTCTGTGAGAGCCACACCTCATCAGGTGTGTACAATGATCTATGGCATCACCTCTGTCTTTGGGGTGGGTGTCTGGGGAGAGATGGCCAAAACAGCTCTCTGAAAACTTAAGAGGCCAAGCTGCAGTCTTGGGGCTTCCCAAGCATCCTGCCCTATTGAAGTCATATTGACTACTGTGCTAGAGCTCCTAGCTGCTAAATACTGTACATAGTTGTTTGTAGGATGTTTGACCTTGTTGATGAATTCCCTGTTTCAATTTGTTTTCATATTTAAATGCAATGTTAATAACTATGTGGTGTAATTTATAAATGTTGATGCTGGAAAGGAAAGCAAGTGTAGTTTGTGTATTTTCAAGTTTTTTTTGTACTAAAATATCTTTTCTGAAGATGTCTTTTAATAAAAACAAGCCTTTAAGTGTCCTGCTTGGTTTATTTTCCTGATGGTGTATCTGTGGCAGGTGCATGGGAGCATTGTGAGGACTCTGCATTTGAAAACTTTCTTTGTTGGAAGGGTGGCCCAAGCACTCTTCTCCACTCTGGCCTCCATTTCCAGCTGTAGCCTTATGGCTCTCTTAGATAAATTGCTGCTGTAGGGCCCAGCAGCAGATTTTAGTCTGCTTAAAGTATATGGGCTCCTAAATTTCTTCCTGGAAGTTAAGCTGTGGGGGCAGCAAGTTTGTAAGTGCTGATGTGTTGGGTGCTCTTAATCACTGATGCCAGACCTTTGTGGAAGGGCAATATTCCTTGGAAGTGGCTGGAAAAGCCTGTGCCAAGTCTTAGAAAATGAGCAGAGGCTGATGTCTGGATGGTCCAGGTCCAAGCCCTACTAAAGATCAGGCTTTTACCTACTCATACCACATCTGTGTAGTCATCTCCAAAAGCATTTATTGTAACCTCTGGGGGGGGTGATTATAGATGTAGGAATGAAATGAACTGAGGATAGAGCAAGGGCCTTGAAGGTGACAGGGGTGAGTTCCAGCAGTGCTCCCACTCCCGTTTGTATTTTTTCTCTAGCTCCAGTATACTAGAGCTGGAGAAAATCATAGGTGCTCCTTTGGCTGGTCAAGGAAGGAAGAGAAAATCTGCTAGTTGCAGGAAGAAGTGATGAGACTGGCTTGTGAGAGCTGACTGTTCTAGTCCCCTGAGCTGATCTGTGAATACCTGATATGGCCCCAGCTCCTCAATCTCTCCTGCTTCCCTGGGGGAAATCCCAGGGTTAAGGATAGCCCCGAGCACAACTGTGCAAACAGCCCATTATCCCCAGCTCTGTGCTCACTCCTGCATTCAGAAATGCATTTTTAATATTCCCTTTGCTTAATTCAAAACTTGCTTAGTCCCTGAGTGCAGCAGCAGATACTGGAGTGCATATTTTAGTCTGGATGCTAAAGTGATGAGACTGAGGCAGAATTTATGCATCAAGTAGAGGCTGGTGAAGGAGCTCTTACGCATTGCCAGTTCTTTTTTTTTGCAGACCTGGGGTTTGCTCCCTCTGTGGTGCATTCGATCTACAGGAGGTGCCTGGTGGATGGTACCAGCTGGTACAAGACATCATCCCAGATTGGTAAATGGTAAATGCTAATTGCCCCAAATCTTGCCTGTCCTAAGGATCACAGCTTCTGCTTTCTTGTGTGTCTCAGTCTTGCCTGTTCTGCTGCAAAAGTCTCCACATTCAGTGTCAATGCCATGCCCCAGGGCCATCAGTGGCACACTGGAACATGTGGCATCCTGGGACCCTTCAAGGTCCCTCTTCAGGAGCCAGTTCTGAATCTCTGTTTTCATCTGAAATCCTCCACCTCTTTCATTTTTAACAACCACTTCAACTGCAGTTCGTGGCAGCATCTGGGGCTCCCTCCAGCGACAGACCCAGCACGGCATTGCCAGAGCACAGGCGTCCTCCAGGTACTGAACGCTGCTGGTCCCAAACCCAGCCGTGTTCCTGCAGGGAACGGGACCTGCTGTGCCAGCAGCTCCTGGTGGGATGAGCCACCTGGGACTTCAAGACCCCCCAGCAAAACTGCAGTGAAGACTAGTGTAAAGGCTGCTTCTGAAGGTGGGGATGGGGTAGGACCAAAGGCTGCAGGGTCTGGGCATGGGGGATGGGGTTTTTGGGGCCAGCAGCACTGTGGGATAGGCTGGGGCTGTGCTCCAATGGGTGGCACAGAGCTGGCATGTCCCTAGTGCTGAGCTTGGAGCCATCAGTAGAAGCAGATTGACCCAGGACTCTCACAGAGCATCATGAGATCAAGATTAATTTCTGCATCAGGCACCAACATCTTAACCCAGCTGTGTCTTGGTCCCGAAAAGTGAGAATAGGCTCAGCCTGCTGCACAGAGCTCCATCTGAACAGTAACAACAACCAGTGGGAGACATGACAGCAGGCCCTCGAGCTCTTTTTTATTCAACAGTGGAATGCAAATCACTCTTTGGCAAAAAGGGAAGGTGTTCGTGTGTACACAGAGCTGCACCAGCTTGGATGGACAGGCTGAGCCCCTGCATCTGAGGCACCAAGGTGCTGGAGTGAGTAAGCCAGAGGCATTACCTGAGCCCTCCCCACCACTGTAGCACCACAGCAGTGGCATAAAACCAAAAAAGGCAAATTGGCAAAGCCCTGCTGAGCACAGAAACCTGCCACACAGCCAAGGGACAACAAACTGAAAGCAAGACAGAAGTTCCCCATCATCCAACAACATCCAGGCACCCCCAGCCCAGCACGCGGCCTCACCAGCACTAGCAAGGGTCACACTTTCAAGGCCATCCACTGGCTCCCAATTCCTCAGGATTCCTGGCAGGGCAGGACACAGGGGTGGCAGGACTTTCCCAGTCCTCCCAGTAGCTTCAGCAGTTCTGCTGGAGCTCAGCAGCACTGAGCACATATTGAATTTCTTGCGGATGTGCCTGACACAGCTTTGCTCCTGCACCTTTACCAGGGAACTCCCAAGCAGTGTGTTCTGGGAGGCTTCACAGACTCCCAGAGGTTCAGATCCCACTAAGAGGGCCGGAAGGGGAAATCTTGGCTCAAGCATCCCAGACAAGTGGCTGTATCTCTGGGACACTGCAGGAGTTGAGTTTCTCAGGACAAGCTTCAGCATCTTAGGTGACCATTTTGAGCAAGTTTTTATCATGTTAGAAAAAGAAGCAGATGACATAGAACTGACAGCTCTTCAGGGTGTGGGCCCCAGCAGAGTTCAACAAAATATTTGGGACTAGCAGGACCCCCACTGGCTGTTGAAGAGCACAGGCAGTGCAGGTGGCTCAGTGTGCATCTGCAGTGTGTGCTCAGGGTCTGTGGAGGCTCACGGGGGGCCCCTCTGGGGTTACTGGAGCTGCTGCTGTGATGGTCCCAACTGGGAGAGACTGGGCAGTGCCAGTGGGATGCCCAGAGTGGCATCAGACCAGCCAGACAGGAAAATTTCCTTAATAGTTTGTCAATCCAGGTGGGACCCACAGGCCATCACCTTTGGAATCTTCTTTCTCCAAGCACCCAAATGCTGCTAGCAGGTGAGCTCACCTGCATCTTTGGAGCAGCGAGGAGTCTGAGTATGGCTGTTCAAATTCCCTGAGCACATGCAATATAAATGCTAAGGGTGGACCAGGGCCCCTCTGTTGGGGGATCATTTTGTTTAGATTCGGTGCATGTAAAAAAGGTGGTTCAAGTCCCTCTTAGTGCTTGAATAGTTGAGAATAAGCCTCGGCATGGAAAAGAAGCCGCCCCTGGCCGAAACTGGGTAGAACAATGCTCGGCTGTGTCAGGAGCGGTGCCCGCGGGGAGCTGCGAGCGCAGCGGGACCGGGGAGCGCCGGGCAGCGG
>JAHLSL010000180.1:1294602-1311044 GCA_025920805.1 Petroica traversi
AAGAGACAACACGACGCCCGTCCCAGCCGCAGCCGGTGCCTGTCTGGAGATCGCCTGGTGTCGAGCCGGAGCTGAAAAACCATAAGCTTCGGTGGAGGCTCCTTCGCAGGTCCCCGCTGAGCCCCGGTTCCGGGAGCTTGGGACTTCAACGGTGTTAATTTGGTTGTGCTGATGGGTGTTGGGCCGCGCCTGCCCCTGCTTGTGACATGTCGGGTTGTCCAAGGCTGTGTAAGGGCTCAGTGTTATCCTCCTGCGCTGGCTTCAGGGGGATCATCGCTGTGGGTGTCATCCCGTGGGATGTCTCCGCAGGCCGGGCTCCTGCCTGTCCAGAGGCTTAAGCTGACCAATTTCACGGAGCAGCTCACAGCTCTGGCTGTGAGCTTGAGGAGCAGTGCATGTGGGTGTAGCACCTTCTTCATCTTTGGCTTCCCAGCCTGTTTTGCACCAGATCTACTGTTGGTTGAGTGGCTGAAACCTGATTTTCATCCCAAGAGTTCAGTTTTAGGAAGGGTAGTGCTAACGGTGCCGTTGATGGTCTGTGAGGGCTCTGGGGGTCACTTGCTGCTGTGACAATTTCCCAGGCGTTTGATGTCGGGACATGGTCACTGTACCTGGACACTCACAGGGACAGCAGTGACTCTGAACTTGCGGACCAAAGGAAAGAGCAGTTACTCATCTGTGGGAAATATCTGATAGATGTATTTGCCCGTTTGCTTTATTTGTTTTACCTTGGGTTGAATCTTGAAGACAGTGGGAAAAAAAACCCAACCCTTATTGCTTCTCTGCCTATAAAGCAGAAGACCAGCCTGTAAAAATATGCTAAACTGTCTGAGTCTAAAGTAGTTTACTTATGAAGTCATTCCACTGTCTGTTTCCCAGGTGGTTTAATAGCCAGGAACTTGAAAGCCTAAAAATTTTACTTACTTTTTTCTTTCTCTGAATAGTCAATTAGATAGGAAGAACTGCATTCATCTTTTAAAAATACTTGCTTTGGAATGCGTTTTTGATTTTATCTGGAGTGAGACTCAACCTGAAGCCACTTGGCCAGGATCTACGCTGTGGTGATGCTGGCACATGCTGTAGTAATTAAAAAATGGGTGACAGAATTGTTCTTTTCAGTGCAACTTTTGGGAGGAGTCATTGTGTGGATTTTTTTTTTTAAGTGGATAGAGAAGGGTTTCTTTTGATTATTTATCTTGGGTTTGATTATTTATCTTTTTCTTCCTTTGAGTTTTTTGGGACTAGACAAAAAATAATATAAATTGGACCAAGTGGGATGAGGTCTCTGCTGTGGGACTAACTCCCCTTCCTTTACCTTTCTGCCTCCTTCAGTAGTGGAATTAAACATCAAGAACAATTGCTGTAATGATGTCCAGGACTTTGGTTAGCTTGTGATTTAGCTCCTTCTTAGCTACACGGACGGCTTTTGAGCTCTCTTCTGTCAATCTGTGTAGTAGTCAGAGTTTTAGCCCTGTAGGAGGTATATAATGATGTAGGAGGATCTTAGTCTGGGAAAGTGTATTTTTATTAAATTTAAGGATTGACTTCCAAAGGACAGCACATGGCAATGACTAACTTAAGGTTTGGGAGCACTCTGGGTGAAAGCTGTTCTGCTGAGCTAGTGCTTCTTTGTTCCCAATTTCCCTTTTCTTCTGTGTACATCCCAACAGAACTGCTTATTTTATTGATCTCAACAAAATATTATTTGTTACCAAAGTGCCTGATCCAGCCTTTGGGGGAAGGAGCCAAACTGTGCGGCAGGGCTGCGCGGGGTAGTGAGGCTGCGAAGAGCTTGTAACTGCATTCAGTGATGTGACCCAAGCAAAGCCAGCAATTTGGGCCTCTGTTCCTGGTTAGTTTTGTAGCAGGGATGGTGAAAAAGCAGGGACTTCTCAGGATGAGTTTTGTATGCGTTGATCTGGAATTGAATTAATGACCTTTGAAGAGCCGTTAAAAATGTTAGAAGACTTGTATCTATTAAATGTGAGCTGTGCATTAATTTTGCTCTTGAGAAGATTAGCTGTTATCAGTGTTTGTTTTAAAAATTAAATCTCAGGTTGTGCAGATGTGCGCTAGCTCATGAAAAATGCAGGAAAAAGCAGCCATAGGGAAAAAGAGCTTTCTTTTACCTTTGTGGGAATTTGGACTGCTCTGATTAGTCTCTGCTTAGCAAAGGCTGTGGTTATTAAAAACAAATGCATATCCTATTAGTCACCAATATCTGGCAACCTTACGTGCTTCAGATTTATTACAAACTCCGGTTTGTTGGTCTCTGCTAGAGGGAGTCAATCTTCTTAATCACTCGAAAGTATATATTCTTTTTCCAGATTAATAAATGAGTGTATTTACAATTTTGTCATAAACTTGATCTATTTGTTTTCCCTTTTTTACCAATGATGTATGACACTGGAATTTTAATTCTGACTTAGGCTTGTTTTGTACAGTATACAGGGCGGGTGCTGGGGGTGGGATTCTACTGAAGCTTTGGATGTTGCAGACAGAAAAAGCAGAGTGAGGGTGGTGACTGAGTTGATGGATGGGTCATTTGATGGTGATGGATAACCCTCACAGTGGTAGAGAGAGAAAATCAGGAAAGTCTGAAGGAGCAGGATATAAATGGGGCACTATGCGAGGCTTGTCTGTGTGCTTAGAGCCATCTGTAGAAGGCTGGTATTGGTTATTGATTCATGCCACCTCCAAGATGAAACCAGTGCATCTTTCCATCACCAGTGTGACCCTTAGGGACATTTGGAGAATGAATTCCTCAGTGCTGGTGAGATGTGTTTAGGGAGTATTCAGAGTCTTAAGCTGTCATTTAGAAGTTTTTTTTTTCCTACTCTGTCATGACTTCTGAATTTGAACAGGCAATAGTCTGTGGTGGCCTGTTACCAAATTTAGAAACTTTCCCAAGATCTAATCACTTAGTCCAGAACGTTGAAGGTACCTTCTTGCTGAGCTCCCGTAGAAAATAAGTTCGTGGCTTCTGTCTGCATGTGAAGCCTCCAGTCTTGGCATCTTTCTCCTGTCCCTCCTTTCATGCTCAAGATTGAGTATTAATAAGAAGCTCTTGGAAACTCTAGGGTAGAATGCTCATTATTGAATTGGAATCTGGTTGCCTTTCTTTAACTTCTGAAAAATGCTTTCCTAGAAGCTCTGCTGGAATGGAGGACAGCCCGGTGAAGAGAGCCTGTAAGTAACCAGCCAAAGGAGCATGGGACCCCTGGAATTTTCTTCCAGTGGCAGATGGAGTTAATGACCTGAGAGCCATTTGCATGGTTTGTGCCCAAAACTGATACTTTTAAAATGCCAGAATATGGAAGATGGCTAGAATGTGGAAAGGCTATGTTTTCTCCAGGTGCAAAGTCATGGGAACTCCCTTCCTAAACAGTTGGAAGCTTCGGGGGTCTTCCAGTCTAGTTTAGCCTGTGTGGTGAATATTCTCACTTTTGGTTATGGTCAGGGCTTTGCTGTAGGATAGAGCTTACTCCTGCCAGCAGATCCTTGTGGAAGATGGGTGACCTCTGCCTGTTCTTGGAAGGTCCCATGGAGTTAGTGATGGAAAACTGTTTCTCTGGAAAATAAAGCTAACAAAATCCAGTAGTTAGAATTTGTATTAAGATGTTTTTTGTCTATCTGTTCTCATGCCCTAAAGAATGGTTTAGGCAGTTTGCCAGAGAGGGCAGAGGACTCTGAGGAGCTGGTTTAAGTTCTCCTGGGTGGGGAGTTGTGGTGCCTTGCCACAATGTGCTGGCTGCCCGTTCCTGCCTCTGTTGTGTTTTGCCTGTTCAGCTGTGCTAGCACAATTGTCTGTCTGTGCTATCAGGCACATGAGAGGCTGGGGGGCTGTCCCGAGCATTTCAACAACTCCCTGTGCAGCTCGGGAGCTGTCGCAGCTCAGCCAGGGTCCAGCAGCAGCCTGGGAATGTGCTCCAGGGGTGGGGTGGCAGCGAGCCTGGAGCAGGGCACTGCTGGAGCTGCATCCTCCAACAATGGCCTGAGCAGAGAAAAGCTGTGGCAGCACTAAAAGACAAGTATGATCCTTGGCCCTGGGAGAGCACTGGTGAGCTCATTCTGCAAGTGTGCAATGAGAATTAGGGGAAATTGGGAGTGTTTTTTGCCCATGTCTGATTTTCTGTGGGAAAAACAGGCCATTTGAATGAGGAAGATCAGCAAATCTGTACTTAGACCTGGAGTAGGAAATATTCCCAAGGTTAAAGAAACTCACAGAGGCTGGCTGCCTTTCTTCCTTTCGCTTGTGCCTGGACATTTGAATTCCAAAGGGTGTGTGTTACAGTGTTTGGTAGAGGAAGGGAACATGGCTCAGCTCTTTCAGCTTTGTTTCTCTCAGATGTTTCTTGCTCTCATCCATAAGCCAAAAAGTAGAGTGAACCTCCTGCCGCAAGATGTACCTTTGTTTTCACAATTCCTTTCAAGAAAGCTGGACTTTGTGTGCTGAAGATCTCTCTGCACTTACATTTTTCTGTTATCATGGTAACACCACGTGTGGAGGCAGAGGTTTCTAGCTCATCTCTTACTTCTCACGCAGTCTACTACAACTTGTTTTGCTACATGAAGTTCTGCTTTGCTTTGTATCTTTTTTTGTAGTATCAAATGTCTCCTATTTTCCTCTTTCTGTGGTGAACATATTTATGACTTGGATTATTGAAATAAACACCCCATATGTCTCCAACAGGGACTGCAAATATTTGTTTACTTACCATGTTTTTGGTTTATTAAAATAATAAAGTACACTTATACTGTACAAAGGTTTTTGTTGGGCAGACAGATGGCCTGTTGCCATGTTCTTGCCTGTCGTGTTTCTTAAAATGTGGGTTGCAGCCTTCTTGTGCCAAAGGTCAACTGTGCGATGGGCATCTCTTAGCTCTGCCTGTTACAGTGGTTGTGGCCTCCAAAGCACTGTTTGACTTCAACAGTCACCATAGCAATTTCTCATTTGCACTTACAGAGCAGCTTGGGGCTCTTCTGGGGGTGGAGAAGCAAGCTGTATGTAGTAAAAACTGAGGTGTTTTCTGTGTCAAGTCTCTCCTCTGTTATCTGACTGTGCATTTCTGGTGGGTGCTGCCTGCCAGGCTGCACTGCTGTGTGGGGTCAGTGTTGGTATGAGGAATTAATTGTGAAAATAATGTCTCTCCTTTTAGTTGTGTTGATTGGAGACTCTGGAGTTGGGAAAAGTAATCTTCTGTCACGTTTCACACGCAATGAGTTCAATCTGGAGAGTAAGAGCACCATTGGGGTGGAATTTGCCACCAGGAGCATCCAGGTGGATGGGAAGACGATAAAAGCCCAGATCTGGGATACTGCAGGCCAGGAGCGATACCGCGCCATTACCTCAGCGTGAGTACTGTGTCTTTGCTCAGCAGAATTCTAGCAGAGGTGCTGCAGATAAATGTATGGGTAGAGAATGAAACATATTTGGGACACATGACGAAGTCATTGTGACAGACTTCAATGTGGATCCAAGTCATAAGATAGCAAATACTTTTGTGTTCCCTTGATTAATATAATGAAAGTAATTTTTAGATTCTCATGTTCCTGTTATGGAAATAAAGGACAGCTTACATCAAAACTGTGGGAGTTTCATGGTTTGGTTTTTTTGTCTGCGTTGAATGTGCTGTGTTCATTATGTGGAGTGAGTGTCATTTCAGATGGAAGCTGGGCACTGTTGGTATCAGGTTTTGGTCTAGGCATGGTGGCTTATTGTAATACCCATGGCTTCTGGTCTCCATTGCCCCCTTAGTCTTGAGATTGTGGCTGCAGATTTTCCTTAAAAAACCCTCAAAGTCCCTTGAAATCTCAATGACTTTGAATTAGTTACAGCCCTGAAAATCAGGTCCATGAGCGCACACACTGAATGGCCAGGAAGTAGGAAGGCAACTATGGTAGTGCTGACTGTGCAGCATTAGGCACAATTCCTGGAGGTGAGAAGCTTTTTCACCTGTGGCACCCTGTTAATCCACAGAGTGGCTTGAGGTGTACCTGTTTCTATGGTGGCAAAAGTATCTGGCAGAGGACAAAAAGGAAACCCTTTGGTCATGCCTAGTTCTCCAGAGCATTTTCTGATCAGTGAGTTGATTTTGTTACATTACAGACATGTATGAGTTTTTAAAGGTAAAAACATGTTTCTGAGTCATGCACAGATTGAGCCATTAAACTCAAGGTAAGGGGAATTTTGTCAAGATGGGAGAAAACCAGTAGAGCCTGGAGCACAAAGGGAGCAGTCTGTAGGGAAAGAAATGCAGAAGCAGATGTAAGTAACAGTTTCAAATGGCATCTTTTCTGGAACTGTTATTGTGACTTTAGGATTTTTTTTTTCGTGACCCTTGCTCTTGCTGTAAAAACTGCTGGTCTAGTCTGGGTCAACAACAGCAACAACAGGTTTTACTGCTGGGAGCTAGTGCAGCTGTAGTCCTGTAATCCTGCCTCTCCTTTGTGCTGGCACTAACTCCTGCTCAACACATCACTCAGCCAGTTCAGCCTGCCTGGCCAGCGGAATGTCAAACATCAGGGAAAAGGGAATGTTTTCTGCTGACTTGGTGTCCTGACTCACTTCAACATGTCAGACAGGTGCTGGCAGAACTGAGGAGAAATGGTAGGATTGTGTAGAGAGAGATATGGATGTTACAGGATTGCTGATACAGATTGGCTTGTGCTGAGCTGAGCCCTTGGCTTGCGTTGAAATGGGCCCAAACCTGTGCTGAGGGGGGCAACTCTGTCCCTGGATTAAGAGAGTTGTGGATATAGCCCAGAGTCCCTTCTTTAATTTGTAGGAAGGACAGGGGATATTTGAAGGATCAAGAACAAATACTGACATTTTATTAAGGGCTATTTTCCTGGTAGAAAGTTAGGTGGTAACTTCACCAAATCCTCCCAGCTGGACCAGTTCTGCAGTGATGAGTTTTCCTGCACATGGTTGGGACAGACAGAAGAACATTTTCAGTCCCAGTTTCTGCAGGCTCCCCAGCAGTTTCGTACACACACTGGATTTTTTTAGAAATGCTGTTAGAAAAAAGCCCTGCATTTGGAACTTGGTTTTAGGCTTCAAAACTGCTCTAACGACAGTATTTGCTTCAGCATCCATTTTTCCGAAGTGGAAGGCATTATAGAAGAGCTAGATGGCCAGTTTGTTAAAGTGGCTGAAATAGAGCTCCCGTTGAAGGGCTGTGCCTCATGGTTTCAGGTATTACCGTGGTGCTGTTGGGGCTCTGCTCGTCTATGACATTGCCAAACACCTCACCTACGAGAATGTGGAGCGCTGGCTGAAGGAGCTGCGAGACCACGCTGACAACAACATTGTCATCATGCTGGTGGGGAACAAGAGTGACCTGCGCCACCTCCGCGCCGTGCCCACTGATGAGGCCAGGGCCTTTGCAGGTTTGTACTCGGCCTGGGTGGCCTGGGGCTTCCGGGGCCTGGGGATGGTGCCTGCTGTGATCAGAGTTTTGTCCAGGGCTGAGCTCTCACCTCAGGTTTTAATTTGGACCCTAAAAAAGACATTTAAGATTTATTTTTTAAGTGAAAATTTCTGGGCTTACTACTAGTGTGTGTGGTTGGTTTTGGTTTCTTGGAGATTTTTTTCTATTTTTAGTTCGCAATTTTCTTTTGTTTTTTAAATCTAGTGGTAGTGCATGTTTTTGAAGTGCTGTCCTTGAGCTGCCTGATAGCTGAAGATTAAACGCTTCCTCTAACAAGGCTAGAAACAGTAAGCAATATTTAGAAGAGAAAATACCACAATAAAAATACAAAATACCACAACGCAAAATGTCTGTTCTTCCTTCCTAGAGACTTGATTCTGCTGAGTAGATATCAATGTGCACAGCTACAAATGAATGCTGAACCTTCTCTTACTTAGATGGGGTTGTTGCTGCTCTAGAACACTTATGCATATAGTAGTGTCATCTAGTCTCACTTAAATGCAGCAATCATCAGACTTGAAAATTAACATTTGTTGGGAGAAGTCCAGTGGGTTATCCAAGATGCTGCCACTGCATTGCTTATCTTCTTTACCTGGCAGAGTACTGATCAGATACTTTTTTGCCCTGAAAAGCCTGGGGACATTCAGCTTTTGTGTGACTGTCAAGCTTGAAGGTGGAATGTAAACGTACAATCTTTTAAAGTACCTCTAGAAATATTACCAAGGCTTGCTTATACACACTTTCTAAGGTTTGCTGGTAAGCAAGTACCCTGAGGGTAATAAAGCCACTTTAAATTTTTGGATGGATGAGAAGTGACACTTATCTAAAAGAAGCAAAACAAGTTGGTGGGTGTCTCAGATAGTCTGTTACTTTGGTAACCTGGTTCAGCTTCTTACTTTTTGAGCCTGACTTGCTCCTAAGGCTGTTTTAAATTGCTAGTGATGGTCTAATTGTTGCTGTTTAAGCTCCGTGACTGAAATTTGCTGTGCTCCAGCAGGTCATTGTTACTTGGAAGTGGGGTCTGATTAGGAAAGTATAGGTCTGTTGATCTTTATGAGGTTGCAGCTGACATGCTTTTGCTGGGACTCTTGCTCAGGGTACCTCTGGGTGTTATCTGTAGCCAGAGAGAATGATATTTTATGTTGCTTGACTGAGCAAGGGCTGAAGTGGGGAAAGTGTTCTTGACTTTGGGCAAAGGAGACGTTGCCTAACTGCAGCACCAAGGTGTTCTTGTGCAACAGGGAAAAGAAATTACTCTGCCCTGGGTGGTTTGGCCTAAAATAAAAGATAAAAACCTCAAAGTAAATATGAAATAAAGTGTTATTAAAGTTTTTAACTGATTCACTTCTTATTTATTACAGAAAAAAATAACTTATCTTTTATTGAAACATCTGCTCTGGATTCAACAAATGTAGAAGAAGCCTTCAAGAACATACTTACAGGTATGGTTTGTTATGGATTCAGAGGAGCTGCTGAGGTGGTGGATCTTCTTCATGGGCAGGTTTTGCAGTTATCTGAAATGTTTTGAAAATGAGTGTTGGGAACGATAGTTAGTTTGCAAGCTTTCTAATCTCATCTTTGTGTTCTGTCTCCCACCCCTTTCTGTCCCAGGAGAGGGTTTCTGTCTCCTGAAGTTCCATAAGTTCAAGCTATTGCAGTAGCAAAGGAACTCTAGTAATTGTAATTCCATGCCTGCACAAAATCTTGACAGTGAAGCCCAGCCATGCTGGAAAGTTACAGTATCTTCTCTTGCACCAAAGGAGACTGGTACCATTTTCAGACTACTGAACTCTTGTTCTCAGCTGATAACAAGGTTATAGGTGACTGGGCACAGCATCTTCTGCAGAGAAGGACTTGGGGATCCTGGTGGATGACAGATTGACAGTTGAGCTGGCAGTGTGCTGCCCTGGGGGCCAGAAGGGACAGTGGGATTCCAGGGGCATCTAGAGGAGTATGGCCAGCAGGTCAGGGAGTGAACCTTCCCCTTGGCCCTGGAGAGGCACATATGGGTTGCTGTGTCCACTTCTGGGCTCCTCAGGACAAGAGAGACAAGGTGCAACTAAAGAGGGTCCAGCAGAGGCCCCAAAGATTATTTGGAGTCTGGAGCATCTCTGTGATGAGGAGAGAACGTGGGAGCTGGGCCTGGTTAGTCTGGAGAAGACTGAGAGGGGATCTCACCAATCCATACAAGTGTCTCCAAGGGGTGTCAGAGGATGGTGCCAGACTCTGTTCAGTGGTGCCCAGCAACAGGGCAAGGAACAATGGCCATGAACTAAAACACAACAAGGTTCACTTCAACATGTGGAAGAAATTCTTTATGTTGAATCTGGCGGAGCCCTGGAACAGCTGCCCAGGGAGGATGTGGAGTGTCCCTCTCTGGACACATTCCAAACCCCCCTGCATGTGCTCCTGTGTCACCTGCTCCAGGTGACCCTGCCTTGGCAGGGAGTTTGACTGGATGAACTCAAGAGGTCCCTTCCAAACCCAACTTTTCTGTGATGCTGTGAAGTTGATGTTTCAAAGCAGGGTGCCACTCCTAAAATAAATTGTCAAAAAACCCTTAAAAATCCTATCTAAATAGGAAGAGGGTGGTCAGTCAGGTTTTGGATTTCTGCTCTACTTCTGACTACCCCATGTCCTATAAAGGGAACAATTCATCAGTTCCATTTGCTCTGTCTCTTGAAAAGCTCTTTAAAGTCCATACTGTGAACATGGAGAGTTGCCAGAATCCAATTCCTTACTACAACTGAATTCGAGGCAAATTAATTGTCTCCGTGGTCTCATCCCTGTACACTGTTTTGAGAAGTTGTGCTCATCTGCATTTCCCACAATATGTCAATATGAGCACTTGTTGAGCTTTCTTGTGATCAGATACTGATTTCAGTTGAATGAGAATGAGCCTTTGTTCTAGTCCTGCTTGATTATTGGGCAGTGTCTGATCTATCTTACTTACTGGATGCTGACCTAAGAACTAGCTTTGTATTACTGTTTCTTGGTTGTATATCAGTGCAAGTCTCTTACTTGGAAAGAAGCTGAATGTTAATAGGGTTAATTTTCAAGGCAGTTAAAGGTTTCCTTTTTAAAAACATAAATATGTGCAGATTCTTTTAAAAAAAAACCTCCATAAACAAGCCCTGCACAGTCCTTCATGATTTTTAATCCTTACTAAAGGGTTTGGGTGTTGCTGTTTTGGGGTTGTGGCTGTATGAATGTGACCATAATATTTACCACAGACTTCCAGGGAAGTACTTGCCCTTTTCCTGTTTCACAATGGAGGGAAGTTGGAACAAGAGCTTACAGTCAGTGAAATAAGTAACTTAAAAACCTTTCCACTTAGAAGACTTCGTCTAACTATGCAGTTGAAATAGATTGTTTCTGAAAGCTTTTAAATTGGCAGTCTCTCTTCAATGGTTACAGCTTTGTGGATCTATGTGCTTTAAAGCATAAGTTAGTTTGAGTCAAATAAATACATTTGGAGAAGTATGGGGCTTTATTGAGACATGTGGCTTTTTACTGTCATAAACTAATTTGTTGCAGAGAGGACTTGCTGTTACTTGGCAGTAGCAGTTTGCCAATAGCAGAGGTGGGGATCAGGTAACTTGTGGCTGCTGTGAAGGTTTCCCAGCATCCTGATGACTGGTTTTTCTAGAGTATGGTGCCTACATTTTTTTAATCACAAAGAAGATCATTCCCTGTTTTAAAAATGAGCATTCCTGCTCCTTTCACATTTAAAAACCCTTTTAATAATCCCCGTTTTCTTGGAGTCATTAAAAAAGAGCAAAATAGGAAGTGCTGTTGCAGAAGACAGTGAGGACTCTTGTCTTGATAACTTTTCCAGACTAAGCTGACGTATTCATTCCAGAACTGGAATGCCAGCCAGATGTTACGTGCCTCATCTGGTTAGTCTAGATTCCCTTTCAGAGCCCTCAAGTTAAATCTTCTCCTTCTTGGGTCCTGGCATATTCTGGTACAGTTTGCTCAGTGCTGTGCCCCCTGGGAGGCTGTGCCCCCCGGGCTCTGACCCGTGTGCTCTCCTTGCAGAAATCTACCGCATCGTGTCGCAGAAGCAAATTGCCGACCGGTCTGCACACGATGAGTCTCCTGGCAACAATGTCGTCGACATCAGCGTCCCACCAACCACCGATGGACAGAAATCCAACAAACTCCAGTGCTGTCAGAACCTGTGACCTTCTCTAGATGACTCTTGTGCCCTCCACTTCTTCTGTGCTTCATTTAGAAACTTGTGTGCACTTCCTATCTCCTGTGATTCAGTGACTCCCTCCTCCCTCCATTACTCCATTCCCAAATCTCCCCTCTCATATTAGAGCTTTAATTGTAGGGCTAACATCCCCCTGCCTCTGAAACCCCTTCCATGTGGTGACTTCTGGGCTTGAAATGTAGTCACTGATCTGATAGAAATGGTTTGTGTTGGAACATCTGCTGCTGGATATTATCCCATGAAACACTCTTCTCAAATGGGCTTGTTTTGGTTTTGCTAGGGTTTTTTTAGTTTGGTTTTGTTGTTGTTGTTGTTGTTTTCTGGAGGGGGACAATGGGACTTGACTCTACCAGTTGAAGAAATAACTATATTTAGGTGACAAGGTTTTTTCCTCCCATAGTCAGATATCTCTTTTTCTTGTGTTTCTGTAAACATGGGGGAGAAATTAAACTAACTATCCTGTCAAATGCTCTTGTTTTCTGTCCTGATGAAGTCTCACACTGAGGATTTTAGTGGCTGCACACACATAAGAAAGCTGTTGAAAATAACATTACTTATTCTGTAATTATCCCTAATACAGTTAGTCTGGCTGTGTAGTTTACTGTTTCCTGCTTTGGAAATCTTTATCTATTCTTGTTTTATTTGGGAACAATGAAATATGTCTGCCTATTGCTTTCTCTGCCACCATGAATGCCTGTGCAGGCTTTATGAAGTGGCTTAATATTTATTCATGGCTTATGTTAATCAGTTAACATTATTGTACAGTAAGTGCCAGCGTATTGATTTCAGAAATCTTTTGCAGCCTGTACAAGTAGGCTTCTTTTGTACTGTAGGTCAGTGTCTGAAAGCAGGATCTGCTCTAGTTCCAGGGTTGGTTTTTTTTTTTTTGCATGCTGCTTTTTCTCTAGATCTCTCCTGCCCCTGTCTGAGTGAGTGAAGCAATATTTTCATGTTGCATATATACCGGCACTTGTAAGGGTTTTGGTTGTTGTAGAGAAACACAATACTTTATACATTTTGTAAAACTAATGCAGATCCATAGCATCTGGAACTTCCTCTTCATGATCCTTCACTATTGACCTCTACTAAAATACGTAATATTAGGATTTCACATAATAACTACTAACCTGTTGTTTTCTTCTTACTGTTTTACTGAACTGCAGACTGTAATTCTTAAATGATTGTACTTCACTGATGTAACAGATTTGTCATCAGCAGGGCTAACTACTCTAATTCTTTGCTGAATGGGAAGAATGTTACCACAACTTTGTGTAGTCAGTCTCTTGCTTGCTTGTGCGAATCTCTGATGGCTTTTCATCACTCACTAGCTCTTGCACATTTGTATCCCCTCTGGTATCCACTGAATGTTCTGATGGCAGATACTGGGTGAAACGAGCTGGAGACCATCTGCTGCTCTCTGAAGGTTTATGGAGCCATTTGCAGTAAGTTTTTGCTCTGTATTTTGAGCCTGTACCTCACTGGATGAATCCCAGCTGTATATTAGTGAGTTGATTTTTCTTTACTGATACAAAGCAAATACAAAACTGTGAATTGTGCTTGAAGGGAAATCTGACATTCCAGTCTCAACTGTTCTGTCTGGTTACGTAATAAAATTAAGGGCAGTTAACTCTGATGGCTTTTCTTTTATAAGATTTCCAGACCAATGCCTTTAATTTTGTACTGTATGCACTGAGAGGGCTCAAGCTCATAGCACAGGATGCACATGGTGCCTGGCACTTCCACTCTACAGCTTTGTTTAGAGGTTACATTCAAGGTGAAGGGGAGCATGCTTGCAGCCTGATCCGATTGAATGAGGGTACGAATTCCTCTTTAGGCATCACAGGGCTCTGTCCTAAGGGTGTTCAGTTCAGGAAGCATTCTCAACACTTGGTATTTACTTCACTAGCATTCTGTAGAGACAAGGTGGGATCTGGGATGTCTCCTTTTTGGTGGACCAAGACCAGAAGGTAATGTGCATTCAGTGTTCTGACAGCTGGCAGTGAGAGAATTGGAAAATTCTGAAATACTGAAAGTATTTCATTGAAGAACAAATGGACACTAGTGGAGCTGGGTTCCTTAATTTTTGAACAAACTTTGTATAAAGAAATCAGTTGGATAGGATGAGGAGGAATTGTACTGTTAAGAAGACTTATTAGTTCAGGGTGATGTATTAATATGCTTACTCTGCAAGTCCTGTTCCTAACATGAAGTTTCTAGAATCAGTCTGGCCTGGTCTAAGAAGCCAAGAAGCAGTTTAGTCGCTTGCTTGTTTCTTAAGTGATTTTCTTTAGTCTTTGACTTTGTGGAAGGCTCTAAACTTTGCTGCAGAATCCCAGTGAAAGGTCAGTGTCTAGGGTTTAAGTGCTGTTAAATTTATGGGTATTGAAGAGTTTTGAACAACTCCATTGTCCAAAGCCCCCTCAGCACCAGTAGAACTTGGACCATTCTATTGTGTTTGAGATGCCTTGTGTGACAGGGAAAGGCTTCCTGCCCTTGGCTGGGGCACCCAGGATGTGGGAGTTGCGTATGTGCACATGTGCACCCATGTAGCTCCTGAGAGGAACAGGTGGGGTTTTATCTGCTGCGGTCCCAGTATGAGACACGGCTCTTCCTCAGGCTGAGCCACAGCACTTCTGTGGGTCTGAGGTGCTCCTGCCTGGAGTAAGCACAGGGCTCTTCATGACAATAGAAAAAGGACAGTGGACCAGTTCTGCCAGGTTAGGCCATCTTCCTGTTCATAGACCGGGGGAAATGCTTCTGGTCTGGGATTCCTGGTGTCCTGATGAAGTATCGTGCACTCCTTAGAAACTGCATTCACAACCCAGCCCACCACTGCTGGAATTGCTAGGGGAAGACTTGGAGGAATCCTGAGGAAGCTGGAAATGCTGAAGAGCCGTCTGACATTCAGGGAAGCTCTCCAGTAGCCCAGACTCCTTAACCATGCTTTCCTGATGTGGAAATTACAGACCACATTGTAACCTCAACTAGACTGCTTCATCCCACAGCTTTGCTGGCTGTGTGTCTCTCAGTATTACTGTCAGGAAAAAAGAAAAGGTTACAGCTCTCTTCCATCTGCCCCAAGGGATTTGAGGGCTGAATTTGACTTTTGCAAAACTCCTGATAACAGGAAAGCTGCCTGTGAAAAGAAGGAATGTGTGCTCTGCTTGCTTTACTTGGCTATTGAGGTTGATTTTCCTTTAACCGTTGAAAACACTGCAAAGCCCTGAGTGCTGCCACCTGTGCCAGTAGCACAACCATCAGTCAGAGGCTCCTGCTGATGTCTAGAACAGGTCCTTTAATGCAGAATTAGGCAGGAGTATGTTGTGCTGCCTCTCCTCTTACTGATGGGGAGGGTGAAGGCCAGAGTGTTTACCTAAAAGTGACTTGGTCTTGAACACACAAACAGCTAATTGGTTAAATAAATTCCTTGGGTTGATTGGATCAATCCAGCCTCTTCCCGCAGAGTCAGTACTTACAGACAGGTGAGTTAGTCTGGGATCTTCACTGGAGCCTGCACAGAACAATAGAGTTTGGTTCGTAGGAAAGTTGTAAAGCTCCATTCTTGTATAAATGAAAAAATCCAGTTGATGGGTGACTGGTTGCTACTTTGTTAAAAAGATTTCAGTGTGTGCTGTGCTGGGCATCAAGATTCGGTAGAAGAAAGGCAGTTTGGTGCCTTCCTGCCCCTGTGGCAGGTTTAGAGGCAGCAGAAAGATGATGGATCCCAGAGATGCCCCCATTTGAGTGCTGTTCCATGACTCCCTGGTGACCAGGGCTTATTGTGTGAGCACAGAGGTCTTGGCTGGGTGTGGTAAGAGTTGGGCTGTGCCTTTATTTGAATCAGTTCCTTAAAAAAAGCTACTGGAAAAATTTTCAGGAGGTATTTTTGCTCCTGATGCTTTGATCCCTGCATGCTGTACTGCTCCAGAAGGTGGGGGTGGGATCTGTTTCTGGCGGAGTCTTACTAAGGCTTGGTGATCATTTCCCTTCCAAGCAGAAGGAAGAACTTGCTTAGAGGTTCTGGACTCTGTAGAAGAAAAGAAGATCCCAATTAAGTGGCTCAGTCACTTTGGGAAGATTTTTTCCTCCATAAAAAACTAAACAGTGTTAAAGACAGGGGACTAAATTTTAGGAAAATCAGACAATTGGAGGTGAAGACTAACTGTCCTTCAAGTAAAGCACAGTAAGTGGGGGCTGAAGGGTAGATTCTCTTGACTTGCAGACTCTTAAATGTTGTTGGGATGGTGATTTATGGAATGTTTCCATGGAATGAATATATCCAAGGCTACACTGTTTCAATAAATAAAAGCAATTCCTATTTTACACTGGTCAGATAATGCATGGTAGTGTTGACTATCAGGCTTTGTAGACTATAAATAGTAGTGGCCCTTTATGCAAACCAGAAGAGAGGTTCCTTTCATTTACTTTTATTCTTGGATCCTGTGTTAAGTGCAATTCACTTTGTAAATAAACACATCATTCGATTTTTGTGCATGGTTATGATGTATTGTGGATATAAAGATTGCCAAATAATACCGTCTGTGTAAATTTCTGTTCCAGACACAACTGAAGAATCGGGTGGGGGGGGTTTCCAAGCCAGAGCGCGGGGTGGGCAGGAATGGGTGCCCCAGCCAGCGGCCCCGGGGCAGCAGCAGGATGAGATACCCACCGCAGGTGTGCCTGGAGTGCCGGTGTGCCGTGGTGCCGGTCTGCCCAGTGTGCCATGGTGCCGGTGTCCCGGTGTGCCCGGTGTGCCCGGTGTCCCGGTGTGCCCGGTGTCCCCGTGTCCC
>JAHLSL010000180.1:1316044-1361059 GCA_025920805.1 Petroica traversi
CTCTTTTTTGCTGTGGATTGCACAGAGCTTGCAGAGTGAGGTCACACTGTGCTGGATGCCAAAGGGACCATGCAAATGAGCAGAACTACAATGTACTGACTGTGAGCAGCTTCCGACAGAGTTCTTGCCTTCACGGGTGCTGGGAGAGGGCCTTTCCTTTTCTAGGTGATTAATGTTGGCCCACATCAAGCAAGTGTAGGACACGATGTTTCCCTGGGAGGACGTAAGCAGTGTTTTCTTGAAACAGCATGACCAAGTCAAAATGCATCCATGGCAAGCTGAGGCTGGGTATGGACTCAGACTCTGGGTCTGAGGGAGTGTTGCAAGTCCTCAGGATATGACTTTGTAGTACTTCTGCAAGTAGAGGCACAAAGCAAAATGGGAATTTGGGGACTTTTTTCACTATTGTTTAAAATACCTTGGTTTTTCACACTACAAACACAGAAACTTTTCTTAGAAAATGAAGGGAGGAATCCAGCATTGTGAACTATAAACTACAGGATGAATTTTTTTTCTCCACTTGACTTTTACTCAGCTTTGGATATTTAAAGACTTCAGAGTTCTTGTTTCCAAACTGGTTTTTTCCCCCCTCCGGATTAAAGTTTGAGCTGGTGTGTCTCTTCTCCCTCCCAGTCTGATTTATTCTGGTTAACTTATGCTTCTTCCTGCTCTTAGCTCCAGCCTTTCCCACAAGAGGGAAGTGGTCTTGGTTACTTCCTCTTGTCCCCTTGGAAGCACTCTGGGTTCGTCTCAGTGAGTGACACCTGGACACAAAGCCATGTGGAAAACTAAGCCCTGGGGCTCTTTTCTGTGAAGGAAATGAGCACAGCACCAAACCAGGGGAGGCAAGTGGTCTCCATGAAGTCTGCGTACATTAGCTTTCTCTGGTAGTAAAATGACGCATTAATCTGTGCTGTGGCTTATCAAGTGTGGCTTATCAAATTTGCGGCTTATCAGCACAGTTCATGTCATGCACGTGAACAGCAGGATCTCCGCCTTTCCAGTCCTGGTCTTGTTCTCTCTCCAGCTCCAACTGTAGCAGGTGTTCCCTGGAACCTGTGTCTTTGTGCCATCTTTGTTGTAAGTAGACCAGCCCAGCTGTAGCTCATTGCAGCAGCAATGCAACTTGGCTGGGAAAGGGTGTTTCCCAGTGCAGCTGGTTTGGGAGAGGTCTTGGCTGCTTGTCTTGCTGAGTGAAAGCAGAGGAGTCATTACTGGGTGTCTTAGGGTCTTGTGCACCTTTTCTGGGGTGGAATGTGCCTCTCCTGCTGTTTAGTTACAGCCTGTAAGAGCCCTAAGCACTGAAAGTAAAGTGCAGAATGACAAAATCCTGAAGGCAGGGACTGCTGGTGTGTCCTGAGGCAGGAACTGAACCCTGTGCAACCTCCAGTAAAGGGAGCAGCCCAACAAGAGCTGTACTGACCTGCAGCTCTTCCTACCCATCAGCCTTGCAAACACCTTTCCTGCCCTAGGTCTCTCCAGAGCAAACAGTGTTACAGCTTGGAATCTATCATTTGCCCTCATTTCAAATAAATAGGCACCTGTAAGTTTAATTCCAGATTTCATGTAGCAATTTTAACTAAACTTTTCAATTCCTGGTAGAACCTGGGATGATTATGTGTGATTAACCTCAAGGACAGATGTACTGTAACTGCTATTGCTAGTTTAATCAGTTATCATGAAATTACTGATAGACTGAAGGAAACATTCTCCTTAAGCTCTTAAAAAGAGGGAACAAGGCACAAGAAACAGCACTGGCTCAGGAAATATAAGTACAAACAAATCAAACTTACCTTCTAAAGCACTTTTCTGCAAAAAGGAGAATGCACCAAGCTCATGTCTTGGCTTCAACAGTGATTTCTTTGTTTGAAGCTTTGAGACCTTTAGTCCTGTTTCAGCTGGAAGCTTTTTGGGGTTAGGTTTGAGAGTGGTGGGAGGGGAAAGGTAAACTTAATTCTGGACTGTTTTCAATTTATTTCCTCCCAGTTTTTCTTGTACTTCCCTGCAGACAAATCAGACAAGGCCTGTGTCCCGAAGAACTAGAAATGCAGCCTAAGCAAAACATTGCAAACTGAACTGAGAGAGTTTTGCAGCACAGATACCAATTGTGAAGTTTCACTTGAGGATTGAGGAAGGAGTCTGTAGCAGTAAGGAGTGGGCAGAAGGGAGACCCTGGTGCAGTTGGCTGGGATCAGTGAATCCTCTCTGGCTGACCATGGAGGTTCTCTCAGCTGATGTCTGCTCTGGAGCTCTCCGGAGCGGTGTGGTGAGTCACACTCTGCTTTGGGTGGCGCCTTTGCTGGAAAGCTCTTTGAAAGCTGAATGATCTGAAGAGATTTGTGATACAGCTAGGTTGAAAAATAGAAATAGTGAAGTTAAATTCCAGATCAAATGTCTCCTGGGAGCTGAGTGTGCTGCCTGGTTGCGCAGCGGCTGCGCTGCTCTGAGCACTCGGGGTGAGCACGGCTGCCGTGTGCTGTGCTGCTGCTTTCTTCCAGCTCCTGTTCATCTCCAAGCAGAGCGTTGTTATTTGTATAGCAGTGTAAATAGTGCCTTATAAACCAAGAAGGAAAACACTAGGGAGAATGCAAGTTGTTTCTGACCTGGGCTTTCCAATCCTGAAATAATGTGTTGCATCCTCCTGAGTCATGCCCTTTGAGGGACTGACCAGTTCTGTGGTGTGTGGGTGCTGCAGTCTTGATCTGGTGAATGTGTTACTGCTACACTAAAATGCTGTTTCCTGAGGTATTACGCACAGCTGGAAAATCCATTTGTTCTGAGCAAACTGCAACTGCCTGCAAGTGACTGCAGGACTGGGGAGCACTCGAGCTTTGACCTTGCTGCAGAGGCTGCCTCCCCTTTAAGAGGAGCTCGCTGAAGCAATAGAGCTGGGAAGCAGAAGTGTCTTCTCCTGGTGTTTTGTAAAGTATGTGGGTGCAGAGAGATGTGAGAGGCCACATGGCTCTGGTCCCTTCAGCAGGGCAGGGCTGTACTTGTGTCTGGTGGGCTGGCTGTTGTGTCCAGTGATGGGTAGGACTGCAAGGATTGTTTTTTAGGCATGATAATAGTTTTGGTTTTTTTTCTCCCTGGTTCATGATTTCAGTTTCAAGTCTTACTAATCATCTTTCTCTCCCTGGAAAGAGTGATAAAACACAGAGGGAGGTTGGGTGCAGAGACTGTAGTTACATTATGTAGTGAGTTGTGCTGCTGTTCACCTCTAAAAGCTGTTGTCTTTTGATCCTCAGAGGAGTTGCAGGTGTTCCTCATGCTCCAGCTGGTTTTCAGTTGTTCCTTATGAAACTTGTTATTAAAAAGGCTGAATTTTGATTGGAGATACCCTCTGCAAAGAATTTTTTTCTAATGTTGCAATTTGTTTTTCCAGATGTTGGTAATTAAAGTGCAGTAAACTTTCCTTTCATATGGCCTTGTGGCAGATAGCAAGTCTCAGAAGATCTGAGATAACTTTGTCCATTTTGGCATTTCAGCTGTAACATACAGCCTAATTGTTCCCAAACACAGCAAGAAAAAAAATCATCCTTTAAGCTTCTTCTTTTTATGCTGTTTTTTTTTTCTCAGCATCTAAACTTGAACCTGTTGCTTCTGTTTAAATATTGAATAACTTCATTAGGCAATGAAGAAAACTTGTTTGAAAAAACAGTGGGTGAACAACGTGGTAGGTACCCTGAAATCCAGAGAGCCCTGCTGTGTTGCAGCCCTGCTGTGTCTACATGAGACACATGCCTTTGGCCTTGTTTGAAAGTTAGGGTTCTTACCTGCTGGGAGCCTCACCAAGCCCCTCAGGAGCTGTGACACAGGAGCTTCATCTTTGCCAGCCAATAGTTTTCCATTGTTTCAAGACAAAGCAATGGAAAACTACTGGACACGAAGTGAAACTACTGCAGATGTTGATCCAATATGCTGAAGTTTTGGAGAGGAGGGATATGTGTGGATGTTGGCTTTGGAAAACAGCAGTTATTGATCACCAAGGCTTGCTGCAGTATTTTTTTTTGCCAGTGGGGAATAGATCCTGGCAATGTGTCTCCTTGGAAAAAATGGAACTTGAGGGCTGTCTCTTCATCTGTCTCTGCAAACCCATTTGCCATAATCTAAATAATTAAGACTTCAGAGAGCTTCTAGAATATGTCCAAATAGTTTCTTGGTATGGAGAAGGTAGGATTGTTTGTCCCCATAGCAGCCAGTGAGTGAAGCTTGAGTTACCATTGTCTGCTGCTGAGTTGTGCTTTTGGATTAGTAGAGAGGCAGCCCAGCCAGCCGTGGTCATTTGCAAATGTGACAAACACAGGAGTCCAGAAGGGCTGTGTCCTCTTAAGCTTCTGACCCCCTCCTGGGTGTTAAAGAGTTAAACTTGGAGCATATATTTTTAAACTTAGCCCAAGGGATGAGGCAGGTGAGCCTCTGGAGTCAGCCTGAAGCTTTTGCTGTTAAATATGTAGGAGGAGTTTCCTGATGTGAAGCTTTATCAGAAGGTTCACAAGCTCCCAGAATGTTGTGCCTTGATTATTTTTTCCCTTGCTTTTTGGGGTTTGTTTTGAGCCCAGGCTGTCCCCTGGCTCTGATCCACAGCATTGCTCCACTGGCATCCTCTGAAGTGCAAGTTATGGCTAAAGTTTTTACAGCATCTCCTTTAATTGCACCTGCCAACCAAATGTTGCAGGCAGGGCAGGAAATAGAGAAGCTCCTGGAGAGTGAAATGCTTTCCTGTGTATTATTTACCTAATTTTAAAATGTTTTGAAAGCTGTTGCATGGCATCAGATCTTATTTTGAATGTTGAGGTGTGTGCCATAAAATATTGTGTCAGTTTCCTCGCTGGACAAGGCTCCTTGCACCCTGACTTTTGGGCTGTTGTGTTCAGGTGACTTCCAAGCATAGGACTAATGAGATTTCTTCCCAGGCCCTGAGCAAAGGGAGAGTTGCTGATGGGTCAAGTGTGGGCAGATCGCGTGCTGGCTTTTTGCGTACTTTTAAGGTGTTACATAGAAGACCTGCAGTGTGACTTTGGGGAGTTGATGTATAAAATCATGTATTTTTAATAAAGAACAAAATAATAACTGTGGTTTTCAACCCTCAGCAGTGTACATTTAAACAAACAAACAAAACTGAAAACAAAGCCTTGCACAGTTTGGGATTGGGTCTTGGGTTTTTTGTTGTTTTTTATTTGTTTGGTTGTTTTTTCCCCTTATATTAATTCACTTATGCAACCTTTTAACAGTAGCAGGGAGCAGTTCAGGCCACTCATCGCATCCCATACATGTGTATCTCTGGTGGCACTGTCCTAGGTGTGTGATCACTTGGGTGCAAGAGTTTAGAGGGCAGATGTAGAAGAGGGGGTACTCTGCCAGTCACCCAGAGCATGGGGGCTACAGGTGCCTCAGTAGGCAGAACTGGAGCTAGAGGACGTGCTGCACACCTGGGATTGAACTTGGGCTGTGGGAAGATGTACATTAGCTGTGTGAGATGGATGGGCTGTGTGGGAGCAGATGCTTAGATGGGTGCAGGAAGCAATTGTTTGGATGGTCTCTCTCAAGATGGAGAGAGATGTTCAGATGGTTGTAGGGCCCAAGATTGGGGAAATCCAGTTTTAGTGGTGCAAAGGAAAGCAACGATGTTTGGAAATGCCCTTTAGCAATTGAAAACATTCCGTTCTGTGGTGACATTTGCAGGATCATATGATTAGAAAACTGTCTGTGTGCCCAAAGTGGCTAAAAGGGCTTTGGAAAACAGGCTGGGAAGCCTTGCACCCAGGGTCAAACCTCAGCTCATGTGAGCAGGGATTGGAGCTCTGGTCTGCCATCGCTGAGTGGGTTGCCTGCCAACAATAACAATAAAGTCCTTGTGTACAGATGGGTGGATTATGTTGGCTACACAGCTTGGTTACTTCTGGTGACACCATGGGTGAGGTGCCAGGTCTCGGTTACAGTAATCAGGGAAATGGGTTGCTCAGTGAGAGGAAAAAACTTGGCCGCTGGCAGCCTCGTGTGTTGTTTTTTTTCTTGGTGGAGATGTCCCAGGGAAGCCAGTCTATTCAGGGACTGGTGTGTCTACACTGCATCCAAAGCAGGTGGAGCAGGTTCTATTTCCCGTTTGCTCTGGATCCTATCAAAGCCACAGGATTGCTCCAAGGCTTTAGTCTGGCTGGGATATTCATTAGTGGACAGGCCATGAGCAGCATGGCAGAGCCAAGACCTGCACCTGGCAGTCCCCATTACTGCCATCCTTTGGCTGAAGCCTTTCCTGTTGTCTTTCTCATCTTGACTGTGCTTTTCCCTTTGTGGCTTTGATCCAGGTTTTCATCTGGCCTGCTGTCTGGGAGAAATTACTGTTTTGTCCATCTTCAAAGTCCAAATAAGGAGAGCAGAGCTGGGGGACCCTTTAGCTCCTTGTCTCCTGCTTACTTCTGCTGGGCACAACTCCTGCATGAAGAGCACTGGTCCAACCTGATCTCTGCAGTCTTTTGAGGGAGTTTTGCCTGCCTCATTGCCCTTTGGATGATACAAACTGGATTACATATCTCATTGCAATGCGTCTTGCAGGCGTGTTTCGCTTAAGCTGTGGAGCAGGATCCTGCACCAGCACCCCAGTCTCTGCCTTGGAGCAGTGACAGAGCACGAGCTGCTCTTCCAGGAACTGCCTCATTTTGCTGCACGTGTTTGAGTTTTGGAATTTTCATGCAGAACTTGCTCTTCTGAGCCAGCTTTCCACAAACAGCGTTTGTTTTTTTTCAGTCTGAGTAATATCTACAAACTCAGCCCTTTCTGGATCCACTCAGAAGCTGAGGATACAAAATGTTGCTGAGAAGAGACTTCCGATTTATTTGCTTATGCCTAACTGTGGCAGCAGACGGAATGTCCATAATAAACTTAGTGTCTCCAAGATTTTTTTAAAAAATGTGGACAAGAAATGTATCCCCGAGGAATGAGCTCAGAAATCACAGGTGCTTAGAAAAAAAACCCCACTGTGTGGTTCAAACCAGCTGTTTGGGTCTTGTTTCTCGCCCTGAGATTTTGATGATTTTGCTTTAGATAGACTTAGGGAAGGGACTGGAGCACAAATTGGATGACGAATGCCTGAGGGAGCTGGGTGTTCAGAAAAGGAGGTTCATGGGGACCTACTTGCTCATTAAAATTCCCTGAAAGGAGAGTTTAGCCAGGTGGGAGTCAATCATTTCTCCCAGGTAACGAGTGACAGGAAGAGGGGAAACAACCTCAGGTTGTACTGAAATTCCTTCATGGAAAGGGTGGTCAGGCACTGGCACAGGCTATCCAGGGTAGTGGTGGAGTCACCATCCCTGCAGGGGTTTAAAAGCTGTGTGGATGTGGCACTTGGGGACATGGGTTAGTGGTAGGCTTGGGAGTGCTGGGGGAGCAGTTATTCTAGATGATTTTAAAGGCTGTTTCTAACCTGAGCGATTCTGTGAACACTGGTTTTGGGTTGGATGAGCTGTTGACAATTGTGAGAGAAGGCTATGTGTTGAGCTGATCCTTCAGGGATCAGGAAAGGGACTGACTTGGCTGTACGCCATGGTTCTTGTTCCACTGCCTTTGGAACTGGGATCTGAGTGCACTGCAGATGTTATCTTTGGCTTTCAGTTACTTCTTAACTAACCATGAAAATCTTGCTGCTTTTCTTTTGCATTTGCTGAATGGCATGAGACAGATATTAAAGCAGTGACTTCAGGTTCCACCCTGGGCTGGACCCCGACAAGGAAACGTGGAATAACTTGTAACAGAAGTAACAGAAACCCGTGCGTTTCCTGAAGAACGGCAGGGTGGCCATTCCCTTCCAGCCCCAGCAGGGCCGTAGGGCAAGGCAGTGGGGTTGCCTGTGTCTGTCAGATGTGGAGCACAAAGAGCCTCAGTATAAATACTCCCAGGACGCAGTCAGTGAGGGCAGTTTTATTTGAGTACGCAGAATGGACCTTTTTCCTCTGGACTTTAAAATAAACACCATTTTGGCCAAACAAATGGAGCTGACCTTTTTATTAAAAGCATATATTTTCTCATGCTTATTTCATTTCATGTTGTTTAACAACAAGAGGTTGTTGAAATTGAAACAACTTCTTAAATTGCAGAACAGCTGACAAGTAATTCCAATAGCATTTATCATCTTACTTTTTGCTCCTTCAAGTTGGAAAGTTTTTGAAGTTGGAATATTCTTTTTTTTTTGAGGAGAAATAAGAAAAGTAGTTCTAACTCTGTGTTCTTTGCACAGGTGGAGAGAGAGGCTGAGCCTATGAAGTTAAGTTTTAAGTTGATGAAAAGATTCACGTTCATTTTGAAAAGGATTGACCTGCTCACAAGCTCAAGATTTTTCCTGCTCACATGCAAAGGAAGGATTACCAATAGTTATCATGAACATCTTTAATACAGAGATTAAAAAGTCTTCTATTAGAAATTAGAAACTATTCTGTAAAGTGAGGGGATGTTACCAAAGCTTGCATTTGTTTGAGACACCAGTGAAGGGCTATCTCCCTCTTGAACTCATGTATATGAAGGAAGCTGTCCTGGCAGATGAAGCCCTTGGTTGTGTGAGTTGCTAAATTTCCAAGACATGAAAAAGCACTTGTGCTTACCTAATCAGTGTTTTCAGTACTTCAGGGATCAAGTTCTTGTACTGGCTGTTTGGGTTTTTTCCTCTGTTGTGTGGCCAAGCCTCCAGCCAGGAACAGGCCCTTATTTTCTTTAGTTATTTTGGTTAGATTTTGGCTTAGTTGAACATGACAGAACTGCAGTTTCATGGGAATGTTTGACTCCTGTTGTGCACAGAAATCTCAAAACCAAAAGCCGTTTCCTTGGATGGGGTGGTGAAGGTTTGTTTGCCTGCTTCTACTTCCAGGAGGCAAAGATTGCAGATTTCCCCCACTCCCCTGAAATTTAACAAACCGAATGGTTTTCATATATCTTATTTGGGGTTGTGGTTATTTTATTTCCTTTTATTCCTCCCCTTTTTTTTTCCTTTTCATTGCTTTCATTTGAACTTCTTTTATGTATTTATTTCATCTTGAAATTCAGCCACCAGGCTGAGGCAGCATTCCAGCTCTGATCCCAGCGGTGCTGGTGCACAGGGATTACCGTGCATGCCTTACATAAGGCTGTCCTGTTTACAGATGCAGGGATTTTGGTTTTATCAGCAGTACGATGTTGTTGGATGGTGTTCAGTGTGTCTCACTGTAAGCTGAGGTTTATTTCTGGACAGCTGCCTCTCAGGGACCAAGTTAAAGGCAATTGGCTAAGCCAGGATGTTTCTAAATCTGCAGAGCATACCTGATTTGGGGAATGAGATGTCCCCTGCCAGGAAGAAACTTGGTTATTTCAGGCAGCTAGGGTGAGCTGCTGCCTTATCTCAAAGGCAGAGAGCTCTCCTGACCACACGTGGCTCATCAGAGCCAGCTCCTGGTTTGCCATGTTGGGCTTTTCTCTGCATTTTCTCTCCATTTCTTGCATTTGCTGTTTGTTCCATGTCTTCTCTTTGCTGAGTAAATGTTGAAAATGTGCTGGTGTGCTCTGCTGCTTTCAAGTGGCTCTTGTAAAAGTCATGATTAGTCTGAACAGTTGAAAGGGAAAGGAGGCAGGCTGGCCTGCTGCCATTCCCAGGCAGGATTTTCAGTCCTTTTGGGAGATTCATATCCACACGTTCAGTGTTGGGACATATCACAGGGGATATAGAAATGTGAGCATGTGCATTTCATTAAAGAAGTAAAAAGATCAAAGATATGATGGGGGAGCCTTTTGGGTTTGGACAGTCTTTCAAGTGCTCAGAAGGCTCCTGAAGGCAGCTGAGAAGGGCCTCCTGAACCCAGCCACATAAACTCCTTTAGGTGCCCTGTTCAGGTGAAACTTTGCTGTGTGTATGGAGAGTATTAATCTTAGTTTTCAGGATGGCTCTAGTCATAACAGCCCATGGGGCTTCTGGTTCCCTTCCCCATCTCTGTGTCAGCACATTCAGTTTGAAAGGCTTCATCAGGTTAAAGGTTGGTTACCAGGAGTTCTCTCTGGGAAAGGCAAATTTGCAATTCTGATGATAAATTATGTAAGTAGAACACTTGGAGCCTTAATTTTATGGGAAGGCAGCCTCACAAAGCCTATTAAAGGGGACACAGGACTCACAAAACGTGTATGTTGGGGCCCTGGGGTGCTGCTGGCTCTAGCAGGGCTGGAGGAGCGTGAGGCTTGGGCACTCCAGGGTTCCAGGTTCTCACTGAGGTGCTGTCCCTGCAGGTCTCCTGGGTGCCGGGCCCGGGACAGAGGGGCCCAGAGCTGCCATGACGACAGGAGACTGCTGCCACCTCCCCGGCTCCCTGTGCGACTGCCCGGGCAGTGCTGCCCTCTCCAAGTCGGTGGAGGACTCGGACATCGGGCGCCCGCAGTACATCACACAGGTCACTGCCAAGGATGGGCGGCTCCTCTCCACAGTCATCAAGGCGCTGGGCGCCCAGAGGTGAGGCTGCTGCAGGGATGGGGCTTGGACCTGCAGCTGGGCTCTTCCCGTTTTTTAGTGGCTCAGGGGCACAGGGAAGCAACAAAGTCTTGTTTTGTGAAGGAGTTAGCCAGGACAGTGGGTGTGAATCCTTGTGAGCCGGCTGCTTCCCAGGCCTGTGCCCTGCTGGGCTCCCACTGTCCCGTGTGCTGGTGACCTATAGCTGCTGTGCTCGTGGAAGCCTCAAAACTTCAGCCACTTGGGGCTGTGCTGGTGTCATGGGGCAGCAGCAAAGGTGGGGCCATGCTTGCAGGGCAGCGTGCTGTTCACGGAGATGTTTGAAGGGCTGGAAGGGGAGCACAGCCCTTGTTTCAGGAACATCCGTGGAGTAAAGGCGTGGTGTTGATCTTCAGCCATAGGGTGGGGAGGGAGTTTGTGTTGCAGGAACTACAGCATCCAGCTGTTGCTAGAGGGGACACGTGGCAGCTTCACTGGGTCAGACTCCTCCTGGTATGACTTCTTGTCATTTATTTTGAGCAGCTTCCAGAGTAGAGGACATTTGGCCGCGTTATTCAGTCCAGCTACTGAGAGCTGTCACATTTTGTATTCAGAAATCCTGTCTCAATAGCTTTTATTTTTTTTCAATGAGTTGGTTAAACATTTTGTTATGTGAAAGCAGTGATTGCAGCCATGGGGGAGGGATGCAGGGAAGCTGGATGAGAATAGAGGTGAACATAATTGCTGCATCCAGCAAACCTGGAGCAGGTCAATAAAAACGTGAAAGTAACTGTGCTTACTCTCTGGCAATAGATAGTCTGGATAAGAAGTTGTTTAACCCCTTAGAACTTGTGGGGATATAGTAATAGTGTGGGAAAACTGCCTGGAAACAGGTTAAAAACCCCCAACAGGATTCCTTATGTTTCTACATGGACACCAGTTTGTTTCTTTTAGTGGTGAGTTTCAGTCTTCCTTGTCACTAGCACTTAGCACAGCAAAGCCAGGAGCAGTGTGACTGCACTGTAAATTACTGATACAGTGTCTTCAGCCTCCTGGAAAACTGTGTCTGAGTATGTATCATGTGGGAGTGTGACTGGGCCCCCACCCATGGTGGGGAGGGGTGAGGGGGTCAAGGGAGGAAGGAAGGAAAATGAAGTCTGATAAGAATTTCTTTTCATACACTGTCAGCAATTTTTTTTCATTTTGAATTGTTTGTTGGTAGCCAAGGTTATAGTAGTGCACTGGAAATATGAAACTTCTCAAACAGGAAGAGAACGGATGAAATATCTTACAGATGCTTTTCTTAGGAAATGACAGATGCATGAGAGCCCTGGAGACTGCAGGGGATTGTCTGTCCAGGTCACTAGGGCTCTGTGTCCAGGCTGTACTTTTGCTGTTCTGGTACAGCATTTTATGGCAATAAATGTTACAGAATCATCAAATAATTTAGATTGGAAGGGAATTCCATAGGATGTCTGGTCCAGCCTCCTTTTAGAGGAAACCTGCTCAGAGCCTTGTCTGATGTAGTTTCCAGGATCTCTGAGGATGAAGTTTCCACCACCTCCCCAGACTCCTGTTGCACCTTTTGCAGGACTGTCTTGGCTGAAGAAGTCCCCTAAATAAAAGCATGTTAAAAGGAGGAGGGAACGTGGCTCAGTGGTTTGGCAGAGATGTTTGGCAGAGAGAAGGGTATTGGGTGTAATTTGCTTCGCAGCCTTAAATATGAGAATTTCATCCAATTGAGATGAAACCAGCTAAATATTGAATTGAAAGTGGTAGAGATCTCCTGTGGCACACAAAGGGAGGAATCTTGCTTCTCCTTTAGCAAGCTGACATGCAATTCCTTGCTGGCTCTTCTCTTTCCTTCATATCCCACCTACCTTTTCCCCAGAGTGCTCCTTTTCCTTGAACTGTGCTTCCATTCCTCACTCTTGCTTTCTGTGCAAACTACTGGCAGTGGTGCTGCTGCTTTTGAAGATTGCTAAGTGCTTGCTCTGACTGTTGTGTTGCAATCCCACAAACCTCTGCAGTCAGGTGGGATTTTTTGAAGTCAGAATAGCAGTGGAGTGTGAACTATGATACAGGTTTAGTGTGGCTTTTGTTCTGTCAGCAATATGTAGAAAAAGGTGATACCTGATATCACTAACCTGGATTTCAAAGGGACGTACAATAGAGTCTTTGAAATAAAGATCTTCCTTTTTCACCCTCTCTCACGTCCCCAGATCTGGGCAACTTTGGATATAAGAGGAAAACTGTGAAAGAAATGGCTGGTTGGAAAGAGGGAAGTGAGATACTAGTAAGGGCCTGGTTTCCATGGTCCAGAGAAGCCAGTCCTGCCCTGGGCCTCTGCTGTCCAGCATTTTGTTCCTGAATGATCTAAGTGATTGGTGAATGCTGAAGAGATGTACTGAACTGCTGAGAACTACAAACTTTGGTGTCTAGAGCCATTTGGGCCTTCCCAGGGAGCCCAAAACATCCTCATCATGGGGTTGGCATATGTGGCACAGACCTGCTATGAAACCTGTGCCTTGGGATGCCAGCTGGGATGCCCCATTCCTGTAAGTGTTCCAGGCCAGATTGGCTGGGGCTTTGAGCAAGCTGGTCTAGTGAAAGGTATAATTTTTCACAGTCAGTGGTGCCAGCTGAAGGTGTATCTTGGGAACAGATGGATGGTTTGAATGTGATGAGCAGCACAGGCCTCCTGCAGGGGAGGTTGCAAATGTCTCTGAAAGTGTTTGTTACTCTCTTTGATAGGTGTCTCGGTTTTCTGTGAGATCTGTGAGGCTCTGTGGGATTCTGTAGTTGGAACTTGTGGCCAAGGAAGCACCAAAGCATTTCTGCAGCCACTGAGAGGCCGAATGCTGCAGAGATGTTGTTGCCCTGTGGAGGGTGTGCCCATGGGATGCTGGAGAGTTACTGTACCGTGATGGGCAGAGGATTTGTATGCTGGAGACCTTGGTCTGGATGCCTGTTTGCTGTGAAATATGTTGTGTTCTTGGAGAGCTGAGCTTCCAGGGTCAGTGCAGTTGTGTCTTGAGATATTGCTGTTCCTTGTGCAGTTCCTGCTCAGCCCAGGCTGCAGAGCTGAGGTGGGCAGAGAGTGGGTAGATCTGGTAAATGTTACTCTGATTGCCAACCTCTTGAGTGGCTGCAGGTAGCTGGAGCGTGCTGTGACTACTGTGGGTCATTTGGCATCATTTAGGGTTTCTGGATTTGCATGAGTGCTTCAGGTTTGGTGTTGGGTCCGGTATCAGCCCCAGCCCACTGTGAGCAGAGCAGAATGCTGTGGGACGTGTACTGCAGTCACTTCTGGGGCCAGCTGAGCTGGACAGGCTGATGTGCCATCTTATCTTGTTGTTGTGGGTCTTCCAGATTTTACATGATCTAAAATGTCCTGAGCACCTCTATGGTCCTCTGAGACTGGTTTCTTGCTGCTGCAGGCTCCTGGCATTCTGTGCCACACCCTGCCTGCTGTTCATGTGCCTTTCTGGGGCTTGGTGAGACCAGACCCTGTGGCTGTGTTGTTCTGCCTGCTCTTGACTGTGATTTCATTCTGTTTGTCTCTTGTTCTGTCTCTTTAGTGATGGTCCCATCTGTCGAATCTGTCATGAAGGTGGAAATGGGGAGGGACTGCTTTCCCCATGTGACTGCACAGGAACACTGGGCACCGTGCACAAGAGCTGCCTGGAAAAATGGTTATCCTCCTCCAACACAAGTTACTGTGAGCTCTGCCACACAGAATTTGTTGTAGAGAGAAGACCAAGACCCTTGACAGAGGTACCATTTTCTTCCTGCTTAATTTTTATTTCCATATTATTTGAGAGAAAATGACTGATTGCCCTACTGTTCTTGTAGTTCTTGCTGTCTCCTCTTCCTCTCAGTACCTTTGTACTCAAAAGAAGAGTCTATTTGGAGAGATCAAGTCCTGTATCAGACCAAGTGATATATTTGCTCCTACCTGTGACCTGCCCACATGTCACCTGCCAGTGGAAAGCACTGTGCTTGTGGCTGTGCTGTAATGCCTGAGCATCAAAATGTAGATGTCACAACATGACTGACTGAAATAGGAAGAAAGAAATATTCTTTTTTTGCTGCTGGTTTTAATCTTATCTCACAATGTTGGATTAGTGCTGCTCTCTTGCACGTGCCTTCCTTGTCATGTTCTGTTCTGAAAGTGAAATTTGGTGATTGCTGATACTGTTGTAAAAGACCTGTCTTCCCATGATTAATGCTGATGTGTGCTTCAAAGCCTTTGAGCCTTCCTGCTCCTTCCTGCTGCTCTGTGCTCCTCCCAGTTGAAGGAGAAAACAGGACAGGGCTTAGTTGGTTCCTCTCTGTACTGACCATGAGGGGATCAGTCCATCAGCCTCCCAGAGCTGGAACATACAATGCAGGCTCTGCCTGGTGGGTTGGGTTTTTTTTTGTTTTGGGAGCAAAGGCAGCAAGGACCAGGCCATTGCCGGACCTTACTGTTCAATTGTGCATCCCGAAAAGAGGAATAAGTAAACCAGTGAGATACAGTACAAAAGGTTTAAGGATTTATTTTAGAAGATGGTTTAATATGTCTGCAATTGTGTGAGCTCTCCCATGTCAGTGTGTTCCTGGCTTGGCTTGGGGGGTTCCTTCAACACACTGTGCAGAAGTGTCTGCAGCTGGGCATTTACACTTAACAATTTTGGGAGTTCCACATTCCTGCAGCCATTAGCAGTGGGAGGTGTGGGAGCTGATTTTTAAGAGGTAACTCCTGTTACCTGTTACCTGGCGGAGGTTTGTCACACCCTGCCATCAGAGTGTGTGTGGAGGCAGTGGTATTTCAGATTTGTAGTGGTGACTGCTCTTGTCTACTCTCTCTTCCCCTTGCCCCATCAGTTAGGTCAAACAGGAATTCTAAGTTGCTTTTCACATCTCTCTTTCCACTCCCATCAATTCAGAGGTTGCTTCTTTTCTCACTCCCCCTGGAAACAATATTTGTCCCTTCCTCCTTACCACAGTCCCCAGCTCTACTTCTCACACTCCCATCTCCTCCCAGTGAGCCTTGGAGTGGAAGAGAGTCCACCAACTGGGGAAGCATTCAAGCTTCAGTTTGCAAAATGGATATTAAGTCTTGATGACTGTTTAACTTACAACTGATTGTCATGGACTTTTCAGCCCCATACAGGAGAAGGCTTTAACCTACAGTGCTAACCCAAACCATGTATCTAGCAAAGTAATTTGTTTGAGCATTACCTCAGTGATTACTGCTGTTGGGGTCATACTGCTTCTCTCCCAGCTGCTAAAACATACAAATTGGCACTTTGGCCAGTATCTCTCAAATTATTGTTTCAGAGGTTGCAAAACACTGCTTTAAAACACTTACGAAGGGCTGTATCTTGGCTTTGAGGATACAGTGCAGGCAAGCCCAGGGGCAGTGATTTCCTAGGGCTTATGCAGGCCAAGTTGTGAGTGCAAGGCTCAGATGTTTTAGCTTAAGAGCTGGTAAAATATTCCTGTCCAGAAACAAACATGTGGGAGTGCGTTCAGCCATCTTTCACAATGCTGCGGCACCTCGTAACAAGTATAGGCTTGGAAAACTGCACACTCAAATAAAAGGTCAAAGCCCAATGGGTATTGGAGAAGTTTCTCCTATGACACCAACTCTGTGCCTCTATCTGGCATGCTGGGAGAGTGGGACAGAAAAGTCTTGTCTGTACTCCAGTGTGGGTGAATGAGCATTCCAGGACAATCAATTTGAATTCCTGTTGAAATCTGTGAAAAGTCCCTCTGAACTAAGGGTATGGTGATCAACAAAGAAACTCTGAGTGCTGAGAGATGATCGGTGGTCAGCTTTTAATGAACTCAAAAACAGGAAAACTGCCACTGTGTTTTCAGAGAGGAATAGACTCCTGAGCCATTACTGCCAGCTGGCAAAGGCTTTGAGATTCCACTGATGTGTTACTTCTGGTATTTTGGGACTGTCAGTGAGCACAGTGAAGGGGATGATGTACCCTGTTGTGATGTCTGCTAGGGAACAGCTTGCCTAAAGTGTCTTGTGAGCCTGGAGGCTGGTAAGCAGCTGATGAAAAGTCGCCAGGTAGCTGGTGAGAGTGAACCCTGCTGCAGAGCAGAGCTTAACATGCAGCTTGCCTTCATGGTTCAGCCCCAGAGCAGTTGCCTTGCCAGCAGCTGAGGGGTAGTAAGGTGTTCCCTGGCTTGGAAAGCAGCATTTAGCCTGGTTCAATACATGCCATGGTAGCAGGCTGCTCTTGCCCCCACAGGTGATGCACTGCAGTGGGTGCTGTACCAGAAGTGTGTGCTGAGCCTGCAGCACTCAGGGGTGCCAGGGCCCTGCACAGCCCCATTCAGCTCATCAGCACATGTGCTCTGTGCTTGGCACACTGTGGCTGGAGGGCTCCTGCTAGAGCAAAATACCTCACCTGGCTGGAAAGACCACCTGGTTTTGTTTTATTACTTCCACCGTGCTATAAACCCTCTGTTCTTTGCCGGAGGCCTAGGAAAAGTGTCCTGGAGTTCAGTTTCTCATTTTCCTTGGGGGCTATTTACAGCCACTCTCAGCTTCTGCACCACTGCAGTCTGTGCTGGGCAGGGGCAGTGACAGTGAGTCTGCTTCATCCCATGAGGTTTGCTGGGGCTTAGAGGTCGACTGACCAAGTGTGACTGCTTTGGGAAGCTCCTGCTGGTAGTGGAGGTTCCTCCGTTAGTGCAGAGCCCTTTGGAAGGAGCTGATAACCCCTTGGCCAGCTGGCTGGCACTTTCCATTAATACTCTGCCTACAGTCTGATTCAATCTCATCCCCACACTAGGCTATGCTGCAGCTCTTAACCAAATATTTTTGGGCAGTGTCATCCACAAGTTGTTCATCTGTTTCTGAGAAGAGGACTGGGGAAAGAGGCTGCTTAGTCATTTAAAAATGTCACTGTTCCCCCTGCCCCCTTTCAGGGAAATTCTCTGCCTCTTGGTTGTGGGGAGGGTTGGGGAGTGTTTTGAAACTTTGGGGAAAGTAATGTTTGTGGTGAGTGTGCTGTTGAGAAGCCCTGATAAAAATCCACTGCTCACCAAGTAAAGCTGGGAAATCAAAATAGAAACTAAGAGCAGAGGATAAATGAGTGGAGATTAGGACTAGAAATGAAGCAGGAGCGTGCTGCATGGGAGTGGTGTTGATGAAAGGGTCTCTTCCATGTGTTAAAGGCTATCCAAGCATTCTTGCTCTCTTTGGCTGTCACCTGGCCACAAGGTAATTTGGTAACATGGTACCTGCTGCTGTGGGGCCTCTGGGGAGAAAGCAGCTCTTGCTGTTGTGGCTCTGCAATGTCCTGCCTTTCCAGCCTGGGGAAACCTAGAGCTGGTCATAGTGGCTGTGGCAGCCAATGATCTCTGGGAAGGGACCATCAGCTTAAGAACTGGCTTTGTCCATGTGGTTTTGAGATCCTTCAGAAGGAAGGGGCCGGAGGATGGTTGTGGGCTGCAGGAGACATTTTGGTGACTGCTTCCCCTGAAGCTACATGGTCAAGCTGAAATGCTTCTGTGTAAACTTCCTGTTTTCTTGGAAGTCAGGAAACACCATGACCAAAATTGCTTTAGTTTTTACTTCAGGCCTCTTGTCTGTCTGTGTTAACAGTGTGGTCTTCAGGGTCACAGGCTGTGTCTTCCAGAAGCAGAGCATGGATGGAAGATGCTCACTAACTAACTGTTAATCCTGCTGTGTGCTCATGTCCCTTGCTCACCAAGACCAAACTATTTTCGAGCTTCTCTGGGGTACTTATTGCTGTGACATCTGAGCACTTCACAAGCAGTAATTGAATTTTGCAGCCTCCTTTACAGAGGAAAGGTGTCAACTTTGTCCAGTATGCATTAAAGATAATTGGTTAATAGAATTGTATTTCTGTTTTCTTTAAGCAGCCATTTATTTATGTTGGGGTCTGTTCAATGTAAAAACAGTAACAGTGTTGGCTGCCAGTGTGCCTGATCTCTGAACCCAGAGTGGGGAACACTTCTGAGCCCAGAGCCAGCTCTGGCAGCCACAGGCTGGCTCATGGGTGTGGGGGAAGTATGTCCTGCAGTTCACCCTAGTTGAGCTATTTTTTAACTAAGAAGCTGGTTGAAAGCTAAAAAAAGTCATGAAAGGCTTTTGTAAACTGTCAGGCTGTGAGATCATGGGCTGAGCGAGGGCATGTTTTTGGGGGCATGTTTTGAACCCCTGCAGGTGGAGATGGAGAATTGACCTACAGCCCTGGGTAGGGAGTTCTGTAGCCAGAAGTGCAGGATGCTGTGCTGTGAGAGGACAGAATAGCTTCTGCTCAGCTCTGAAGTGGTCTCCAGTAGAAGACAGTTGTGGACCAGGGTTCTTGAGTGAGGAGCATGTCCCCAGCAGAAAGCAAAATAGCCAAGCCTTGGAAAGCGATGGTTTTCCAATACTTGATTTTCCTATATGATTGTTAATTTAATGGGCCTCCATATGTTTACTGCAAAGTGAACTCCATTACACTCTAGCCAGCATGACTGGCATAGTCAAAAAGGGCAAAATACTTTCTCTGTTCCCTGGAAGATTTTGGCATTTGATATTTAGATGAAGTGTTTGAGGTGTAAATTGCAGCGCACACAGCTTTCCTGGAAGAGGTTCTTTCCTTTTTGTTCTAATAATATCATGCACAGGAAATGCCCAGTTACTGCCCAGGATTCTTCTTCAGGGGGTATCTGTACCTTTGCTGTCCAGAGCATGGTAGTAGGAAGAGCACAGGCCTTTGGACCTGGAGGATTCCTGCAGCTTAGACAGCTTTTCTTCCAGGCCACAGGTGGTCATAAAGTTCTCTAGGCATGATTGAGTTTATTTGTCCTAATGTTTCATGCCTTTAATGTGCCTCAGCCAGACTTTGTTCTTTAAAGTCCTATACAGTGTATGGAGAGAAGGGAATACCTCTTATGATCAATTAATTCCTACCTCCTTAGAAAGCTAAGCTAGGATACATCAACTTGTCTGAAGGAGCCTGCCTCTTTCTGCCTGTAGGAGAACCAGGATAAGTGGTGTTACAGGCTGCTTGTGTATGAGTCAAAATATTGCCTCCCCTGCCTCTGTCCTTAGTGTTCTCCCTTCCACATAAACTCTTCTCTTTGGTCTGGGGCAAAATCAATCACAAACCTATTTTCTCTTAAAACGTGCTCTTCCTGCTAGAGGTACTTTATCCTTTGGGATTTCAGACAGAGCTGTATGAGTGGAGGCATTTGGGACAGTATTGGATGTGGTGTGTATTTCCAGAAAACATTGCCAGGGTGAGTGTGTCTGTGTTTCTACAGCCACAAGCCCTTCTGCACAGCTCCTGGCCTTCTCCCTGGCTGCAGCCCACTGCCCACAGAGGGAGGTGGGTATATGGGTTGTTCTGTGTTGGTGTACGTGAGACCACTCCAGCCCATTTTTATTTTCCCAGGTTACCAGAAAAAGTATTTCCTTTCCATGGCCACCTTGTCTTGTGTGCTTTGCTGTGGCACTGACCCTCTTATTTCTCTCTTCAGTTCATTAACCACCTGTAAAGTGTTTTAGCTTCAAGCCGTTGGTAATTTTGTCCCCTCTGAGTGTTTCTCAATGGGCTGAAGAGAAATACCACCTCAGCAGCCCAAAGACTCCTGTTTGGGGCCATCTGCCCCTACTGTGATCCAGCTTTGGTTTCCCAGATGCAGTCCTGGTGTCAGGAGGTCGGGTTAGGTCTATGCTGCCAGTCCAAGTCTCTGTGGAAATGTCCTGGGGTTGCAGGTCAGGCAGGTGTCAGAGCAGCAGCTGTTTAGTCTCAACAAAGATCACTCCATACTCCAGAGGAAGTGTGTATTTTTATTCACACATCATGTAAATACTAGGGAGAGGAGCCAGGAGGTTTCAGGTCTCTGCTCTGAGAGTGGACACAAACTGCTGGTGCAGAGACCAAAGGCTCTGGCTTTGCTAGAATTACTGGGAGATTGAAAGTCAACATACCCTCATGGTGAAAGCTAACAAGTATAATGCAGGACTTGTTCATAATGTTTCTCCAAGCATTTAATACCTTTGCTAAGGTAAAATTCATCTAAGACATCCCATTAATTCAAAAAAAGATTTCTCTGGTGAACCAGTCAGTGTTGGAGCAGTGCAGCCACACCCTTTGTTTCCCTATTTCTGTCCTTGCAAGCAAGTCTTGTCAGGGAGTCCCAAGAAAATTCTGCTTCCATGTCTTCAGTGATGGTGTTTTCCAACAATGTGTGTGTTAACAGCTTTATTTATAATTGGGCTGCTTTAGTGATTCTTGTATGCTCCTTTACCTCCTCAAAACAGCTCCTCCTTCCAAGAGTGCTGGGCTGTACAGGAGCCTGACAGTTTTTTGCCCCTACAGTTTTTCTTGGAGTTTATGGTGCAATTTTGATTAAAGACAATTACTTTTCAATGATTGCTAATACTTTTGTTTCACTTAAACTGGCTATTTTATGTAGATCAGTGGATTATCTTTTTGCCTCTTGAAAGTACAGCTTTAAAACACAATGTCACATGCAATGAAATGTGTTTGAAATTCTCTGAGATGTTGCTTGACTGTGTGGGTCACACTGGAGTAGAGGACACCTCCAATGGGTCTGTCACATGCAGTCCTTCTGCTTCATCTCCTGAGTCTGCTGCACCTCTGTGGCTGTGGAGGTGCTGCAGAGATGTCCCTGGAACATGCAAAAGGAGGTTGCCAGGCAGGAATTGTGATGTTACTCCTGCTTACGTTATTAGGGAAAAAAGTTTGGCCTCTGGGCACGTAGCCCTGTGCAGCACTCATTGCCCCTGCTCCCGTTCAGAGAACTGAGCTGATATAAGCTCTCCCCCACCCTTCCTCCAGCTTTATCTTCCTTGCAGACAGACTTTCCCCTTTGCCTTCTTCGAACTCTTCTGCTGAACTCACTGCACTGTTGTCTGATCTGTGTTCCTCTACCCTTCCCCAGCCCATCTCTCTCCTTGCTCAATGCATGCCTCTTTTAGACTCCTGGATCTAGTGAAAAACAAATCCCTCTTGATTCCAGCTGAGATCCCACTCCTCTAATCTTTTCCTTTTTCTCTTTACTTGTGTTTGCTGTCTGGAGATGCTTTTCTCAGATCCATGAGATCCTCTTGGCACTCCTCTCTGCAGTCCTGGGCACTGCTCTGCAAACTGCAATGGTCTGTTTGGGGCCAAAATGGGAGATACTTCACTCCTGAACTCTTGGTACTCACCAATACTAGTGTGTTCCTTACCTGTCCATCTTCACCATTGTGTCCAGCCCTGTCTGTGCTGGGCTGATCCAGAAGACCAGTGAGCTTTCTTTGAGGTGCAGCTGCTGGCAATGATGTGACCCTGAATTGGCACACGTCATGGTGTGCCATTTGCCAAGGTCACACCAACCATGGAAGCACGTGCTGCTCTGGAGGAAAGTGTCCCAGTGACCTGCAGCACTGCTTGGGTCTGTTCCTCTCCTGCCCACCATTTCTAGTGCTCCTGAATCTCTTGGGTCAGCCCAGAGCCCTGTGCTTCCTAGCAGCTGAGGATGTAGGGGAGGCTTTCATGCCCGAACAAGGAGAGATTTGGTTTATGGAGCATTGGTGGCAGGTGGTCGGGGGAAGGAAGATGAGGAGGAGCAGCTTTGTGCTGCAGCATTTAACTGCTTTGCTTGCAGGGCTAGGGGCAGTTCTGGGTCTTCCTGAGCTCTGGGTACTCTGTCAGAAAACATCCCTTTTCATCTTGGTGAAGGAAACAGGACCATTCTGCTGGGGCTGCCCATGGAGTTTGATGGCCCACAGAAAGGTTTTGGTGCAGGCCTAGAGAAGGGGTGTGAGAGTCCCTCATCTGAAGCTGTATTTTTTGATTCAACATGTTACTCAGGACAGGGACAGGGACAAGGCTAATAGTGCTGCTGTGATCAAGTTCATGAAGTTTTTTTCTGGCTTTTATAGCCAGGCACCAGGTCTGCAGTGGAAGGGAGATCAACAGACACCCGAGAAGCCACAGGGTAGCTGTTTGGTGGGCAGAAAGCACGTGGTTGCTTTGTAATGCAGCCATACTTGAGTGGTGCTGTGGCTTGCCATCATGTTGTGGCTGTGAAGCATGTGGGGAACTCTGGCAGTCTGCTGGTGAGGCCGACAGGTCACACTGGTCCTGACTCATGCCCAGCAGAGCGAGCGGTCCAGGTGCAAGGCAGGGAGAGATGTGAGCACGTGCTGGCTGGAGAGTGCTGGTCCCTCCAGTGCTGGTAACCCACTGAGTGCTCATGGGATGTGTTTATGAAACAGGCTGGCAGCTCTCAGGCAGGGATGTTTAGCCACACAGGGTAAGTCGGCTGTAAAAGTCAATGACAGCTAATTTTTAAAACACCCAATTATAAGCCCCCAGACAGACTGTATGGTGCTGAGTGCTGCTGGGGCCATCCTTCTTCTGTCCACTCCCCTTGGTCCCAAGGGGCAGAATGCAGCCCAGCCTTGAGATACATGGAGCAGCAGGTGCTGGGCTGGACAGGCTGAGAGACTGCTCTGAAATGCTTTGAGTTCTGCTCATGGCTTCCAGAGGATCTAATGGTGTCCTGGTGCTTTTACTGCCTGTCCCCTACTGTCTCCCATCACCTGGGCTCACTCAAGCTTCATGGGTGCTGGAGCACCCAAGGGTCAGCATCTCATCATTCCATAGCCCTGTGGCTCTAAGAAATGAGCTCCCTTCCACAAACCTGGTGCTCCCAGTATCTGGGAAAGCATCGGGATCCTATTGGAGGACAAAGAAATATGGTTGTACCCAGAAGACTGTCACACAAGCAGAGAGAAGTTGTTTCAAGCAGTATCTAGGACTCAGCTCATAGCCCAAATGGGCAGCAAGCAGCCACCTCTGCCTCTTTCCTTTCAGTCTCAATTTGCAGTATGAAAGCTGCTGGAAGAAGACCAAGTTGTGCTTTTGTTGCTTTCCCATGCTTACTTGATAGTTTTCCCTACAAAATTTGTTTAATGTGCCTGACCACTTAATGGATTGTTTGCAAAGTTTATTTAAAGTCCCATATGTGCACCAGTGTGTTGCTGTGCCAGAAATGCTGCACCCTTAGGGTGGCTTACTGTGTTCCATTTTTTTATACTGTCAGTGCATATTGGCAAAGTAAATCAACTACTTCAAAAGGAAATTAATTTGCTTCCTGCCTTTATATGTTTGGCCCCATCTTGGGGAGGAGGAAGGAGTTTCAAAAGTCACAAGGAAAATAAATAGAATTAAGAGGCAGTAAAATACCTATTTGCCTGAACTTCTTATTGTACAAGGGTCAAAAGTGCCCCAGCATGTCCTGTTGCAGGGAATAGAGTGCTCTGGGCTTGCTGCTAGAGGGAACTTGGTCCAGACGGGCACTCACCTGAGTGCTGTGTCACCAGGCATCCCTGTTCTGGTTGGACTGGAGAGAGCCTTGCATGTGGCTGGGTTTGAGCCCTGGGATTGCCCAGGAGTTTATGGGAGCAGCTTTCCTGTGCCAATGAGTTGCTGTCCACCCTCACTTCCTCCCAGGGCTGCTCAGACTGCACATGTGGTCTTTACTGTCCCCACGCAGCTCATCACACTGATCTCCTCTGCAGAGCCTGCAAGGGAGGACCTGCAGGTCTGCCTCCCTTCTCCCAGCTCCTGTCCAAACGACAGTTCTGCCTGCTCTGAAAGCTGCCCAGTGGAGAAGGACCTGGTGGTGCTGGTCAGTAGTGACTGAAAATGAGCCAGGTGGCCAAGAAGGCCAATGGCACCTGAACTGTACCAGCAATAGTGTGGCCAGCAGGACCAGGGCTGTGACCGTCTCCCTGTGCTGGGCACTCCTGAGGTCCCACCTCAAATCCTGGAGTGGCCCTTTACTCCAGGAAAGACACTGAGGCACCAGAGCATGTCCAGAGAAGGGCAACAGAGCTAGGGAAGAAGCTGGAGCACCAGGAGCAGCTGGGGGGAGCTCAGTCTGGAGAATAAGAGGCTCAGGAGGGATCTTCTGGCTCTCCACAGCTCCCTGACAGGAAGATGCAGCCAGGTGGTGGTTGGGCTCTGTTCCCAGGGAACAAGGGACAGGATGAGAGGACACAGCCTCTCATGGTGTGCCAGGAGAGGTTTAGGTTGGATGTTAGAAAAATTTACTCATAGAAAGTTGTCAGGCATTGGAACAGGCTACCAGGACAGCAGTGGAGTCACCATCCTGTGAAGTGCTCAAAAAATGTGTGGATGACTTGAGGGCATGGTTTGGAAGTGGTGCTGGACTTGGTAATCTTGGAAGTCTTTTCAAACTTTAATGATTCTGTGATTCTTTGAAGTCATGCTCCAAATGACTTTAGAATCAATGTAAGTTCCCTGACTGTTACACAGAAGTGTTCAGTTGATTCAGGTCACATCCCTAAAACCTTGTGGTTATGAGTTCTCCCAGCTGAAATTCCAGGCTGGGCTCATAACGTCACTGCAGCATCCTCTCCCCCATTCATGGCCAGCTCAGTGTCCTGTCCCAGGTGCTGCAGAACCTGCAAGTCCAATTACCCTTCTGCTCTGTCTCACTGAACATCCCTGCTGCAGTTAAGTCTGCACTCACCTGTGTGCCCCCTGCCCTGCTTCCCTCTGGGCCTGCTCTCTGCATGCCTCTGGCCATGTCCTCAGGTTGCCTGTGCTGAGGTCTCACTAATTTCTTGCATACGTGCCACCACCATTTCCATATTGCTCCTTAAATGGTGGTTTCCGAGTAGGAAAGGAACTTTGTGTGTGGAGTTCCCAGATGGGTCCCTTCCCAAGCTGTCTGTTCCAAAGCAGGTACCATACTCCAAGTCTGGCAGTAAGATTGGCCTGACTGGCCTGATAGCCCAGACCCTGATAGCCTCTTCCCTGCTCTGCCTGTGCCTTTTCAATAATATTCTGCAAGTTTCATTTAAAAATGAAACTAAAAATCTAAAATCCTGAATGAGGCAGTCATCTTTGTGAGGGGAAGAAAGAAGAATCTGCAGGCTGGCACACACAGATCCCAGTAAGAATGTGCTGTAGCAATTTGGTATCTGTAGGAACCACAGCTTCTTGCTATTCTAAAAAAGGAAAGGAAAGGCTGAAAATAGCATAATCCCAGGAAAATAGAACAATTGCTATTGCTGAAGTATCTAAAATGAACCCACACTGGAAGCAAGTCAGGACTCTCAAAAGAAGGAAATATGTGGAGATTACTTGTAAAACTCTTAAAATACTGTGATTCTTCCAAAGGAACCCAAGGGCTAGATTTGGGACAGATGCTCTTATAGCTTGTCCTTGCTGCAGACCCCATTGCCCCTGTTTCCCACAGCCCCTTCACCAGTCAGAGTCCTGGATCTGTTTCTGTTGAAGCAGTCCAAGCCCTGTCAGATCTGTTTTAAGCCAGGCCTGCTGAACTAAGATCCTGCAGTTCCTGCTCCTCACTACTCCAGAGGAGAGCCCAGGAGCTTCTGTATTCATGACTGCCTTCCCCTGTACACATTCTTTAGCTGTCCCTTACATTTCCCTTGCTAGTTAAACCTAGACTTGACATTCTCTGGTTCCATTTTGGAGAAGGTTTATGTGAATCAGGCAGGTCCACCCAGACTGCAAAGTGCAGGCGAGAGCTCCCCAGATCACAGACTGATCCTCTTCTCCCATCCTTCCCGCAGTGGCTGAAGGACCCTGGGCCCCGCAATGAGAAGAGGACCCTGTTCTGTGACATGGTGTGTTTCCTGTTCATCACTCCTCTGGCGGCCATCTCGGGCTGGCTGTGTCTGCGCGGGGCCCAGGACCACTTGCAGTTTAACAGCCGGCTGGAGGCCATCGGGCTCATAGCCCTCACTATAGCACTTTTCACCATCTACGTCCTTTGGACACTGGTAAGTGCCAGCTGCCAGGGTCCTGCTCCTGCTCAAACAGAGCTGGAAGCACTGGCTCTCACACCTCGTCAGTGCCACCTGCAATTTCTGCCACCCTGTGTGAGAGCACCTTGGGCTCTTCTGCCTGAAGGTCCATTTAGTTATCTTCATGTGAGAGCTCCTAAAGTTGTTGCTGAGAATGGAAAACCACTTCCTGGTCATCTGCTTTCTAGACTGTCCCAGTGTTTCCCAAGTGTCAAGTGTCCGGCACAGACGGGGATGACAGCTGGGATGGGGCTGGGTGGGAAGGGCTTGGGACTGGGTCAGGCAGTGGCCCATCTGTAGTTCAAGAAGAAACACAAACTTCGTACCTGGGCAGTGCAGGGGAGAAGTAAAATCTGGAACACGTTTTACTCATAAATAATTTACCATCATGTCCCTCTGGGCTTTTGCTGCTCAGCACAGGCTGGCCATGCCCAGCCGGGGTGCAGACCATGGCCACAACTAAACAAATTTCAATGCAGTATTTTTAAGATGTGGATAACACAGAAGGTGTGTGCAAGTAACTCTGTGGCCCTGGGGAAACCTGTGGCTTCTCTGATGCTGGGTTGTGTGGTCAGCCCCAAGCCACCCTGCCCTGGCCCACTGCTGCATGGGGAGCACTGGGGTTTGCCAGGAACCTGCACTTCAGCCAGTTTGGGTGTTGAACTGGTCCATGCTGGGAAAGAGCTTCTTGCAGATGCCTTCTTGGGCATCTCTGGATGTGCTGAATTAGGGGGCAAGCAGCTTGTAGCTTGCAGGAAGCTGAGAAGAGCAGGACAGCAAATACAGGTTTGGGTCAGTGGGACTGCCCAGCCCCTCCGCAGGGCTGCTCTCTGCAGGGGCTGCCAGGCCAGGGACTTCCTTCTGTTTCCCATTCACTTTTTTTTGTCCTGTGTTGCTGGGACTTCTAGGCTTGGATCTTGATTTTGCCTCTCCTATTCCGAACCCTGTATGTGCTCATGCCCTTTCCAACAGCTCGCTGGGAAACACCATTTTGGGGAGGAAAGTGCAGTTAATGCAGGAGAAATAGTGGGACCCTAAAAAGCTCGCAGTTCTGTGGGCAGTAGAAATTCCCTAGTCCATTTCCCTGCTGTCTCATGTTCCAGTTTCTCAGAGTAACCCCTTCCCCTGGGGCTGGACACTCCTTATAACTCTTCCCCCCAGACTGAGGAGCTAGGACAGAATGAGCTGGTGCTGCAGCAGCCCCTGCTCTGGGGGCAAGAGTGCCTGGGGCAAAGCTGGGGCCACTCCTTGCACAGAAGCCATGGAGGAAAGTCTCCATGCTGCATGTTCCTGCATGAAAGCTTGTTTCCATAGGAAGCTAAGCTAAAATTGGAAACCTTAAGAGGAAGTGTTTCTGACTTTTCTGTCTCAGGAGTGGTGGGAAGGAGCTGGAAACCTGGAGGAAATGGAAAAACATTTGTGCAGTAACAAGTCTTGACTAAAATGGCTCTAATTTTGCTGTGCTTCACTTTTTCTTGAGCAGAGGAGGACATTAGGTGAAGCCCATTTATTCATATTCAGCTCATTCAGCCCTGGGCTGTCCAGTACAAGGGGATGATACGAGGGAGGGGGTTCATGGCTGTAGTCAGTGTGAGGGTTGTGACAGAGGCTGTAGCCAAGGCTGCAGCTCCTTCGTGAGGAGCAGGAGCCTTGCTTCAGGTTTCCACCATTAGCTCCCCATTCTTGAAGACTGGGAGATGTGTTTGTCAGCAAACAACCTTCTTGCCACAATCCCTCTGCAACAGGAAGGAGGGGTGTGCACAGATCAGTAAGCTCAATTACCTCAGTGCCACTGTGGCACAGCTTCATTTCTCATAAGATGTGTTGTAGACCCATCCAGAAGTAATAGTTTAATTGAGTTTTCCATGTCAGATGCACTTCCTGGTATGTCCTACCTGCCACCTAAATGATTCCTGTAAGAAAGCCTGCTTTAGATCAGTGCCTGACTGGATTCAGTATTTAAGCCGAGCTCGAAGCTCCCCTCGCAGGGCTGCTTTGAAACTGCAGGCCCAGCTCCTGCCTCGGCTGAGCTGCTCCGTGTCCCTCCAGCCTTTGCATCCTCCCGTTTCCTTCTGGGTGGACAAATTTCCCAGGCCTCGTTGTTGTTAGGGAAAAGAGTCCAGCTGCTGTCCAGTTGTTGCAGACCAAGGAGGGAAGGTTTTTGTGCAGGGCAAAGAAGGTCCCCTGGGATCTGTGAGATGGGAAGAGGCCGGTTTGAGTCAGAATCTTGTTTTGCCCACTCAAGTTGCTGGCTGCCGCCTGGGGCTGCATGAAGGGGTGAGTTGTAGCTCATCCCCACCACATTTCATCAGCCTGGACCCAAACCCAGCTGAGCAAACCCTGTCCCACTCTGCTGGTGCTGCCCAGAAGGCCCCTTTGGCTGTGCCTCACTCAGCCTGGTATCACCAGGAAGGGATTAATTGCTTGTCAGAGGCTGGGGACATGGAGTGCCCCAAACCATGTTGGTGTCAGTGCTGCCTCCCTTGCCTCAGGATAAGGAACCCCCAGAGGTGGAGGGGTGCTGGCATCCTGCTGTCCCTGTGTGTGCTCCAGCACTAGTGGCAGGGGTTGGTGACCCAGTGCTGCGTTGTTGCCCGCCAGGTCTCGTTCCGCTACCACTGCCAGCTGTACTCGGAGTGGCGAAGGACCAACCAGAAAGTCCGCTTGATGATCCCAGCCTCGCGGAGCCCTCACCCCGTGCCCCACTCCCTCCTCTCCGCCAAGCTGATGAAGAAGGCTGCGGATGAGACCACGGTCTGAGCCGTCCCGTGCCGGCCAAGGTGGAGGATCGAGTGTCCCACAGGCCCAGGGACGTGGCAGCTCTGGGGGCACTGGAAAACAATCATCCCACCCAAAGGGACTGTGCGCTCAGCACGTGCTTTAGACCTTGGCAAAGGACACATAATCAACATCTGTGTGTGAAATGGCCCAAAAGAGCCTGATGGCAGAAAATGCCTGTCTGCAGGGACACTTTCCTATAACTAAATACCATACGTGGAAAACATCTCCCCCCCCCTCTCTCTCTATATATATCTATATATAATATTATTTTTTAATGGCCATGCATATTGTGTTTCAGTCCTTTTGTGTTGATGTTCTAAGCTTCAGGATAGAAGCTGGCAACCTGATCTCATTCAGAGGTTAAACCAATGCCTTTTCTCCATATGAGCATAAGAAGAACACTTTTCACCACCCATTCTTGAAAGTCCCCTTCTCCTTTGCACTAAATTGGTTTTGATATACTGCAGCAGCCTTCCCGTTACTCTTTGGTCTCTTTTGTGGTGTTCTGTCCTTTCTAGAAAGTTGAGTGTTTTTAATAATTATTATAATCCCAGAAGGAGTAAAATGACATAATACCGAATGGAGACATTTTGTATTGTAAAGTACTGTAATTTTGAGAATTTCAAAATCAGAATGAGAGAATCTTTTCCGGTGCAGACATGATCTCACAGAATGCTTTCCTTGAGATCCTGGCTCATCCCCAGGACTTGGATGCACTCAGCCCTTGGTCTGTCTGGCAAAGGTAGATGGAGGATCCCAAGGTGGGGAGTGATGGCTCCGTACTAACTAAACCCACCATTGCCTTTTGCTTTGAAAAGATTGAGAAAGGAGCTTTCCTGACCGCAGAAGGTGGGAGTTGGAGTCTCTGTTTACTGATGTCCTTTCGCCACCTTGAGGCTGGACCTCCGTAGCATCAGTTCCACACGTACCTTAGGGGACAGGCCATGCCCTGCGGCACTGCCAGGACGCAGGTGCTCTTGGCTGTCTCTGCGCTTTATTTGCACATTCCAGAGGAGCTGCTGGGATTGGGTTCATCCTGGTAGCACTGCCTGCCTGTTGTGTCCTCTAGTGAAACCCCTCCAGTTTGCTGGCTCCCAGAGAACAGGCTCTGGGTCCCTTTTCCTGTTGGGGCTGGTGTTGTTCCTCCTCCTTTCACATGCGTTTCCAGCACATGCAGCTCTCGAAGTCCTCTCTCAGAGTGCCCCCTCTGCCAAGAGTCCGCCTGGTTTGGCTTTGGTCTTTGCCTCTGCCACCTCCTAACCCTGCCAGACAGTGCCTGTGCCTGGTGCTGAGCTTTCCTGAGCCTCCCAAGTGTCACAGGCTGTGAGGCCACTGGCGGTGATGCTGCCCTGCTGGGCGCTCCAGAGATGTGTGCAGCTGCTTGGCTGGAGCCTGGGCTCTGCTCCATGGTGGTGAGGGTAGAGAGGAGGCAGGCTCCAGGGGCCTGAGTCCTTGCAGTGGGTAGTGGTGGTCGTACACATGTCCCTCTGCCCCTTTGCTGAAAGCAAGTGGATCAGTGCAATGCCCTGCAAGATGGAAATCTGTAATTTCCTGAATTCAAAGCACCATGTGCACTTCCTTCTCCTCTTCTCCTCCTCCTCCTCATCTCTAGCTGCAAAGCAGGATGTGTTTACTTATGTGTTCCCTCGCCCTGGGCTGGAAGTTGCTGGTGGCATGAGCAGCAGGGACCAGTGTGCCATCTTGTCCAACAGAATTCTTCAAGCCCTGGGCCCTGGTTTCTGTCTGCGCTCCTCCATTTCTTCTCCCAGGGTTCTGGTGCAACTTGGGGATACCCCAACAGATCTTGCAGCCGCCTCTCTGTGCCCTGCTCTGGTCTCTTCCAAGCGTGAGTGGCAGGTGTGACCATGGGGTGAATGTTCAGTCGGGCTGCACATCTCTGCTCTCCTCTCCCAGCCAGCCCCCTGACAGTCCCATCCCTTCTGCCACATAGCCATGGGTGTCTGTCGTTTTCCCAGTCACGTGCTCATGCAGGGATTACTCTGCCCTGGTACTCTTGGTGGAGAGGCTGCTGCAGCCCAGCCCCAGTCACAGTCCCTGCTCCAGTCCCATCCTGTTCCCATGCAGGTGCTCCCTGCTCTGCTCACCCCTTCCATGGCAGAAGGCTCTGCACCACGGCTCTGTGCCTTGTCCTGGGTGCCCCTTCCTTCAGCCTCTTCCCAACACACAACATCACCTGTGAAGAAAAATGGGGGGGGGGGGCCCCGCCGGTTTAACCGTCCCAGCCCTGGCTGCCTCCCAAGAGCTTGGCCCGACCATGCACCGAGTTCTGGCGGGTGACAAGGGATGCTCTCTCCCACAGCACGTCCCAGGGTAAGGACTTAATGGAGCCAGTGTTCCAGTTAGGAAACCCACTGTCAATCCAAATATGCAACTGTGAAAGCCAGAAGCCCCTGGTTGGGGCAGTGGGGGCCCGGCCCTGTGCTGCTGTGTGGCCACGGCTGCACTCAAGCATCCTTGGCTTTATTGTCATTGCCAATAATTGGAGTTGTTGCATGTGCCCCTGCAAGACCCAGTAGCGACTCTTTGAGTCCTCCTTCCCAGAGGAGATGTTCAGCTCATAGATGTGGGCAATTGGTGTCTGACCCACCATGTTCCAGTGTGTTCTGGGGAAACGGGCTGTGCAATGATGTAAATAAAAGTGAGACAAACTTTGGTCTGTTGTGTTATTTTTGGAGAGGGACAGGGCTGCAGAGCCCAGGCTGCCTCCCTGAGAGCACCCTGGTACCGCCTGCCTGGGGCAGCTACCCTGACCAGCCCCCAGAGCTCCAGCAGAAGTTTCAAAGTTGGGCAAAACCCAGGGCTGTGTATGGGATTGCATGGAGTGACCCTGGTGCTGCCCATGATGCCATCCCGCAGAGGCTCCTGATGCTGCCCCTGTGAGTTCCTGACCCGGACCTGCCCACAGCCCCTCGCTCCAGGGCTGTGGGAGACACCAGACACATCTGTGAGCCCACGCTCTCCCCTGGGCCCTGGTGGGGTCATGGTGGGCTGTGTCCAGCTGTGTCTGAGCTGTCTGAACTGTGTCTGACTGTGTCAGAGCTGTGTCCAGCTGTGTCTGACTCTGTCAGAGCTGTGTCCCAGCTCTGTCTAACTGTGTTCATGCTGTGTCCAGCTGTGTGTGACTGTCTGATTATGTCAGAGCTGTGTCCAGCTGTGTCAGAGCTGTGTCTAAGTGTGTTCACGCTTTGTCCAGGCTGTGTCTGAGCTATGTCTGAGCAGTGCCCAAGTGTGTAAGAGCTGCTGGCAACTGTTCCTGCCTTGCTCTGAGTGCTCACTACCAGCTGGCACTGAGAGCCATCCAGGGCCAGCACCATGGCAGGGGCTGCAGGGCATGGAACCTCAGAGCAGACTGGGGCAGCCATCGGTCCCTGTGCTGTGAGGCAGTGAGGAGCCCCAACATCCCCAGCAGCCTTGGCTCCTGGCCCTGCACCTATGTTGCAAATCTGGCCACACCACACTTGTAGCAGGGGGTTGGAAATTGTGAATCTGCCCGTTTAAAGTGCCACTCAAAGCACTGCAACACCAACACTGGATGCATTTCCAAGGTCCTGGACAAGGCTTTAGCCTTGGGCAAGACCTTGGATGAGTTTCCTGGCCAAGCTGTAAAATCAAGGGTGTTCTGGGCTTGTTTATATTTAAAAAAAAAAAAAAAGTTTAAAAGAAAGAATGCCATGGTTGGCTCAGCCAGTCCTTTAAAATAAAACTGTGATGCCACACAGCAATCTGACAGGGTGGGGGGGTAAGAAAAAGCATCTGCAACAGTGAGAACAACATAAAAGGAACTGAAGTCCAAGAGAAAGGGCTCACCATGGCAAAAGGAAACAGTTTAATGGGAAGGACATTCAGTCATAGCTGCTTGGCTGCCATGCCAAATCCATGCTTACTTTGGAGCATGTCTGACAGACCAATGCTGAGAAGAGCACGTTTGTTGAGGAGCCTCCACTGCCCACGGCTGCAGCCTTTTCCCTAGGAACAGGAGAGTCCCAGGGGTCTGATCACACCCTGCTCTTGAGCAAGGGCTTTGGGACTTTGTGTGGCCCTGTGGCCTCCATGTCCAGGCATCGCTTGAGGAGGCAGCAGGTCACTGCTGGGATGTGCTGTCTGTGCCCACGCTGGGTCTGAGACAAACTTTCCAGCCCCAGTTGTCTCCCCAAAACCATTCAGAGCTCATGTGGGTCCAGCCTTGCTCAAGGACCGCAACATTCCTTAAGCCTTCTTACCCATTGTGGCACTGAAATGCAGAGACCTCTAGCACATGAGAGCTGCATTTAAACTCCTCTGAGTCTTTGTGGTGCAATTTCACATGAAATTGTGTATTTCTCACACAAATGCTGCAATTATGCAACTCAGCTCCCAAAGAGTGGGTTTTTTAAAATTTAATTTTTGGGGGGCACATCAAAAAGGGAACCGAAGCACAAAATTCACTCCCTCCAAACCACAAAACTTCAGTGAAGAGGTTCCCAGACATCAATCTGTTGAAGAAGCCAACTTTTCTCCAGTCCGAGGGATTGAACTGGCTTTCAGAAAGGAATTTCTTCTTGATTGAGGTAGGTGACCCTCAATGCATGGTACATCTCTTTTGGTGTGTTTTGCATGACAAAGGACAAAAATACAGAGCTAACAATCTGCCATCTCTATACACCAACCTTCTGCTGTGAACCTCTGTCAAGGTGTAACCCCAGCTGACAACACCGCACAGCCACTCAGTCACACACCCTCCTCCAAGGGGAATGGGGGGAAAAAAGGAAAAAACCTTATGATTTGAATGAGAAACAGTTTAATAATTCAGACAAAGTAATAAGTAATAATACTAGTGATAACAATAATTGTAACTAAAAGAAATACAAACCCCAAGTAGAACAAGTGATGCCAAATACAGTTGCTTACCACCCACTGATCTGTGCCCAGTCTGTCCCCCAGCAGTGACTGGCCCCTCACAGCTCCCCCAGTTTACACGCTGGGCAGGGCGTTCAGTGGAATGGAATATCTCTCTGGCTAGTTTGGGTCAGCTGTCCTGGCTGTGCTCCCCCACAGCTCCTTGTGCAGCTTCTTGCTGGCAGAGCATGAGACACTGAAAAGTCCCTGACTTAGGTAAACAGCACGCCACTAATGGTTTGGTTGTTGCTATCGATATTATTCTCACCCTAAGTCCCAAACCCAGCACTGTGCAGCTACTGGGAGGAAAGTTAACTCTGTCCCAAGCAAAACCAGGACAGTCTCAGAGACTCCTGCCCATGGAGAGTAGGAAGTGCCTCACTGGAAGCAGAGATCCCTGAGTTTCCCCAGTCTTGGTGCTATCACAATGGCTCTGGGTGTAGATACCTGGGCTTGACCCAGAGCTGCACCTGGACTAAAGCAGGGAGACCAATGCTGTTGCCCGTGCCCAGATGCCACCACAACCAACTGAGGTGGCACTAAAGAAGGTCCAACCAGAAGAATGTTCAGAGAAGAAATCTAGGCTGGACCCAGGTGATATTCCCCTTCACTTACATCCACCTTCTCCTCTCCTAAGGACAGGATTATAGCAGGATCCTGTGAGGTGGGACCTTGAGATGAGAAAATGGCAGATCTGTGGGAATTGCCTCTCCTGTGGATTTCATACTCAGCTCAGCATTGTGCTTTCCTTCCTGGGCTGCCCCTAGAGCTGCTACCATGCTCTGCTGCATGAAAGCGCTTGGTGCACGTCAGGCAAGGGGAGGCTCTGGATGTGTGGGGAAGATAAGTGCTATCATGAGTATGCAGCTATGTTTGGGTTTTTCTAAATTGAAAAAAGCCAGAGGCACTCCTCTAGCACCCTTGGAGGAACTGGACCCTGCTATATTTCCCATGGCCTCGTAGAGAGCAGCTCTGCAGTGCCCCAGCACTCAATGGTGGCCCCTGCCATGGGACCACCAGGCACCAAGCTCCTCCCTGCACCAAGTCTCTGTGCTCCCCATTGTCCCTGCAGTCCCAGCCGAGGGGTGGGTGGATGAAGGAGGCTCGTGGTGGCTTCCACCTCCATGATGTGCCCTTGGTGGCCAGAGGCCCCACGTGAGGAGAAGCCAGCAGGATGCAAATCCCTCGCAGTTCCCAGCACCAAGACCCACAATGATGGCGTTTGCCTTTCCAGTCTCTCCCCTGACCCCCCAAGTTCCCTCCCTGTCAGGGGCACAGCTTGAGCCACGAGTCCATCCCCACCCAGAGCCACGGGCGCAGCCTCTCCCCAGGACACGAGGTCAGGCAGAATGCAAAGATTGGGGCTTCATTCTCAGCATCAGTGAAAGTCACCTGTTTGTCTGTGAAGTCCAGGCAGACCTGGATGGCCCTGGGGAGGCAGGTGAGGTGCAGGGGGGTCCAGTCAGGATCACTGAAAGCATGGTACTGTCCAAACCACTGCCCCACGGCCCAGATCCCCTCCTGGGGCATAAAGCTGAGGACTCCCTTCCTCCTGACAGACTCCTGGGCCACTCCCACAGCCCACCAGTCCCCTGCCTTGGCCACCTCCACCTCCCAGCAGTGTCTTCCCGCAGCAAAGCCTGGGCTGCCCAGCACACATGGCTCCGTGTCGAACCTCTCAGGGTTGTTGGGCAGCAAGGTCCACTCGTCCCCCCGTCCCACCGCTCGCTGGTCACTGGCCAGGATGAGGAAGGGGTTGGCAGTGTCTGGGTCCAGAGTCACGTCAGCTGGGGACAGAGGAGGAGAAGCTGCTCAGAACAGGCAGCCCTGGGGCTGCATCCACCCAGCAAGACAAGGGACAGGGGGAGCTCCTTTTCCCTGCAGTGGGAAAACCCCCCTAGCTGGACTGTCCCTGGCTCCGTGCTGCCCCAGTCCTGTCCCTGCCCCAGGGGCTTGCACACATCCTGTCCCAGGGCACCTCAGTTTCCTGGAGGAGGAGGCACCTGAGTGGGTGGGTGCACACCTGCAGTGCAGACCCCTGGACCTGAGCCTGGGTGTCTCTGGTGCTGCAAGAGCAGAACAGGCAGGTTAGGGCACAAATCAGTGCCAACCATGGTAGATGTTACCCCATAACCCGTGGCCCCAAATTCATGTCTCTTTCTGTAAGCAATGAAGGAGACAAGAACGTCAGCTCAGGAGCCTTTGGTGCTGGAGCTGGATCTACAGAAAAGCACCAAGATGTAGCTGGGAGTGTTGCAACCACCAAGTGCCAACGCATGAAAAGCCCAGTTTGGGGACAAGCCCTAGTGCTTTGACCTTCAATAGTTATCCCACAGGAGAAGCAGGATGCATTTTCTCCTCAACAGAGGACAGTTCCCCCTCCTCTTCCCTTCTGAAAACTCACCTCTTCCACTCATCTCCTCCACCTCATCCATCAGGGTCTCACTCTCTACTCTCTCCATCCTGGATGCCAGCATATGCACAATCAATCAACACTGCTGAAAATGGGAATTGCAAGACTCAAAGACTGCCTGAAGATGATAAAGCAGAGAAGGAATGATGGAAAGCTCACAGCATTCAGCACTTTTTAGGCAGCCAGTACTCACCTGCTCAGCCTGCAGATTGACTCCACGAAAGCAGGTTTGGGATGGGTTGGAAGGTCTTCAATCTGCTCCCCACTCCTCTGATTTCCTCATCAGCTCATGGCTGGACTGAGCTTGCCCAGCATTTCCAGCTTGTTTGAGAGGGCAGGACACAGTCTGGAGGGGCTGGATGGCCTGGAGAGCAGAGCTGGGAGTCTGTCTGGGGACAACCCCACACAGCTTCCCCCTCCCCTCCTCTGGGCAATGACCTCCCATGCCCTGAAGCTGCCAGCCCGCGTGGGACCTCATCCAACACTTCAATTTGGCAATTCCTGCTGTTCCTGCAGTGCCCAGTTCTGTTTACATCACAGGGTCTGCTGCATCTCCCCTCCCTCAGCCCAGCTGCAAGTGGGTGATAAGAGCCCCTGCGTGCTAGAGGAGTCTGTATCTCCCTGGGCAGGATGCTCAGAGCCCTCCTGACCACAGCACCACAGGCACCTCCGGCCCTGTGGGATGGCACCTGGGGCACCAGCCACAGATCAGTGACCATGCTCTGGGTGTCCAGGCTGCATCCTGTGAAAAGGGGAGGTCTGGCTCCTGCCCTGCCTGTTTGCCCAGTTTTGTCCTGCTGCCCATGGATTCATGGTGGAGATGTTTGAGGGCAGGTGCCACACTGATTGCTCAAGTGGTAAATGGGGAACAGCACCTGCTGGGCTTTGCATCCATCTCTCTGTTCTCCAGGCAGCTCTTCCAGTGTCAAGGGATGATAGCCCTTGTCACAGTTCCCAGCCACAGGGAACACGGGGGGTTCCACTCTGCTTTGTCACATCACTCTGAAAGGCACCAGCTGAGCACAAATAAAGCAGGATGCATGGACAGCTGCTGCGTGGACCTGCTGATACCCCTGCCTGGAGCTTGGCTGCCTTGGCCAAGCTCACTGACCACTTCCACTTTACTCATGACCAGTTCCTTTTGTGAGGAAAATTAATCAACAAACACCATAGCTTTATGTCCAAAATGGAGACAGAGAAGTCCTGTAACTTTATTGGAATAAAGGGAGAGGCCATGGGGCATTTCCCCTGGGGTCTCTCAAATCTTTGGAAGACGCAGCCTCCTTTTTATCCCAATTTCCTGACTGCATGTTCCTCTCTCTTTCCCTATTGGCTGAGGTATTTGAGAGGCACAGACTTTCCGAAAACACCTAATACCTAAAACCACCCTCTAATGTATAATTCCCCCCACTTTGTTCTTCCCTTGTGTCACTCAGTGGAATTCCTTAAAGAATTTATGGTTCTTCTCATTGTTTCTTCCATCTTCCAATATTCAGTTTTACTTATCAGCAGACCTTTTGTTTGTTTGTAAATGCAAATTTCCCTTGTTCCATTCATCAATCAGTGGAATCCTCCCCATTGTTTCTTTTTATCTTTCAGTGCTGGTTTTATCTACCGGCAATACCCACAGTTTGTAAAGACAAGTTCCTCATTCCTTTCACTTTTGCACCCTTCTGATGTGTATGACACCTTGTCCACCCCAACTCCTTCCACTCCACATGGCCTTAATGCTCTCTTTCTTCCCTTGGCAAACCGAGTTGTCTGGGACACCCAGCTTTGATCTCCAGCTTTGCACATCTGTGCATACTGGATTTCCCTGGGGCAATGCCCATGGAATTGTGATCCCATTGGTAAGTTCGAGGTTCAATTATTACTCTTATTTCTGCTGTAATTTATTGTTGGGGGGGCAGGGGGGGTGTTAGAATTTTTCCTGTTTCTTTCTCTCAGGGAATTTTCTAGCATTTGTTGCTAAGAGACAATAAGAGGACTTAAGAGAGACACAGATACCGCCCAGGAGCAGGGGAGGAGAGCAGCCGCTGCACTGTGGCAGCTGCTGGGCCTTCTCAGGGAAGGGCAGAGACACCGTGAGCTTTGGGCGGTCGGGGCTCCAGCTCTCTCTCGGTATCCGAAGGGAGACGAGCTGTGCTCACTGTGGGGAGAATTCACCACCACTGCGGGTGCTGCCGTGAGTGAAACTGTGCTCGTAGGAGCAGCCACTGCACTGGGACCTTATATTAACCTCCTACCTCACTGAAAAGGATCCTCCCCATCTACTCGGGTGCCTCAGGAGAAAACCCCGAACCCTGAGCCCCTCGGGGGGAGCCTCTCCTGCGGTGTTCGGGAGCCGGGCGGCCGCTGCCCAGCCCCGCCGCTTCTCTGCTCTGCTGCGGGATTTTCAGGGCACTGTAACCCAGCACCGCTGCCCGCCAGGACACCCGCGCAGCTCCTGCCTCAGCTGCGGAGTTTATAATGCATTTCACTGCTCTGGAGTCTGCCCGTCCCTGCTGTTCCAGCCGCCGCTCCGAGGCTCCTGCTACCGCTCATTCCGCTGTTCAGAGGGGCAGGGATGCGCTGCCCGCTGTGGGTTTGCAAAGGAAGCCCCTTCTCTCTCTGTCTCTCCCGCCGCCCCGCCCGCCATTGCCGTGTGCAGAGGGGCCGAGCTCGCGCCACAGCGCCCCCTGCAGGCGCGGGGGAGTCATCGCCCTGCCCTGCCCGGCCGGGAGCCACCAGCGCCCCTGCTGGCTGTGAGCGGAACTGCAGCGGAGGGGAAGGTGCCCGCGGCGAGAGAAGGCTGGGACTGGGTTTGTGCTTTTGTTTGGAGGTGCTGCCGGGGCTCTTGGTGTGCCTTGTTACACACACACACACACATACACTAGTAATGAACTGATATTCCTTTTCCCATATCTTTGCCTGAAAGCCCCTTAATTCCAAGCTTATAATAATTTGGAGGGAAGGGAGCAATAGTTTTCCATTCCAAGGGAGGCTCTTGCCTTCCTTGGCTAACACCTGACTTTCAAACTGGGACAGTTGTCCAGTTCAGTGTCTCTGAACCCTTCATTTTCTGCTCCCCTCTTTTCCTTGTCACCCCTTTTGGCCAGGTACCTGATCACATCCCTTTGCCCCAGCCTGGCTGGGCTGGGAGGGTGCTGCACCCAGCTGGGCTGAGCTCTGAGGCACTGCCTTGGCCTTCTCAGGGCAGTAGATTTCCCTGAAGGAACCATCCTTGATGGTCTCACCTCTCAGCGGGGAATTGCTTTCAGGCAATTTTTAAGCTACTGCTGGGCTTTGCTCCCACCCTGGCACTTCCTTTGGGTATGAATCCCAGCTCTATCCCCTCTCTTCTTCCCACTGCCTCCAGGCTCATGCCAGGGATGGGCAAACTGCTGCCAGCCCAGGCAGTGCTGTGGGAGGAGGCTGTCACACGCAGCCCTAGACAGTCTCTGCAGCAGTCTCTGTGCACGCTGCCAGAGGCCATGTCTGGGCAAAATCATTGTCTAACCCCCCCAAATTACTCAGCAACTTTCAATTAGAAGCAGACACATTGCAGGAGGAAACAGGTGGCAGGCTGGGACAGGGTGGCATTTTTGTTTCCTTTTCAGACAGGTAAAGACTTATCTGGGGCCAGGGGACCTCTCTGAGATGCTGGGTAATGGCTGAGCAGCTCCTCCAGCTCAGAGTGCAGGAAAACACTCAGGATCTCCAGCTTTGTGGAATTTTTTGGGAATCTGCAGATGGAAATCACCCTCTGGCATCTGCCAGAACTGCCCTTGGTTTCCACCTCTTGTTAGCAAAGTGCAACCAAATCCATGGACAAAAGGGGGTGGGAGAGCAGAGTGGGGTCAGGTCCTGTCATATCGGGGCCTTGGATTAGTGTTTTGAGTATTTTGCTTCCCCTGCTCCAAGGCCACTTCCCTCTCTGAGGTGCATGGAATGAGTCCTGGTTTGCCTTCTTGTTCTGTACCTGTTTGTCTCTTTCTTAATGCTGAATCAAAAAAGCCAAAACTGGCTGTCCTTTGCTTTCCCCTGGGAAATCCCCACAACCTTTTATACCAGTCTGGTACTTTGTGCATAAAACATTAACCAACGTCAGGCTAAAGATGGAAAATCAATTTCAGGCTTTGGCACCTGAGGTTCTTCACTATGCTTTATAGAAAAGGGCTGGATTCAGCAATTAATCCCTTTAAAAATGAATTCTGCCTTTTTTTTTCTTTTCTTTTTTTTTTAATCTTTCCTCGGTTTTCTTCCCTTTTGCCTTTTTCCTTTCCTTCCTCATCTCCAGGTGGTGTTCCAGTGAAGAAGATGCTCTCCAGTTCCCAACTCCACTGCTCTCTGCTGGCTTTTGTCATTTACAGTTTCATTTTCCAAGATCATGAGCAGCACTGGGTAAGAATCCCCCGGATCCTGCTGGTCCCTGTGGCACAGCTTCTGGCCTGAATATCTTCCTGGCTGCCAGTGCAGCAGCTCCCTGTAAACTGCAGAGCCCAGGCCCTTTCCATGCTCCTTCTCCACTTTTGGGAGCACCAGCATCCCTCTGGATCCCTGTGCATCCCTCTGGATCCCATGCATCCCTCTGGATCCCGTGCATCCCTCTGGATCTCAGTGCATCCCTCTGGCCATGGCAGCACAGGCATTGGCACAACCTCACTGAACCTGGGTGAGGATTTGATGATGCTGAAGAATTGGTTATAATTTGCTGCCATTTCCCTCCCTGCTTTTCCTGTTCCCATTTATTGCCCTGTGTCCAGGATGTGTTGGGTCCTTTGGAGAACCAGATCAATAAAGGAAAAAAGCCAGCAACAATGAACTTAGTCTGGGCTTTTTTATGTTCCTGACCTGAAGCCACTTCTTCAAGGCAGCCCTGGCAAAGGATGCAGCAGAGCACTTTAATCAAAAATGATCTTGTCAAAAATGTGAATTTGCTTTTGTTTCCCTTCAGCCAGAACCACCGTCTCATGAGCTGAGTGGCCAGTTTATTATAAACCGTTTTCTCTTAAATCTTCAAAGATGCCAAGAGCACCTGAGATGTTTCCACTTTTTTAATAGATCTTTGTAAAGGATGAGAAGAGATGAGGTTATTTAAACTTTATTTGTAGCCAAGTTGCCACTCGCTCCGGCCAACCTCTCAGAAACTTCCAGCCACTTCCATCATTCCTTTTCCTGCTTTCTGCCTGCCTTGAGCTGCATGGGCACCACTTGTGCCCTTGAGAACCGGGGGTTTGAAGAACTCTCCTGGCAGCTGTTAAAGACAGACTCATGAACAAAAATTTAGTAGAATAACACTTAACATTTATTAGTAGAACAAAGGCAAACCCAGCTCTGGGTGCATAGCATCTTGCTAGAGCTGCACTTTGGTTTACATCACAATGAGTTAAATACTTTCTTTAACTGTTACATATTCATTAAGCTCAGAAAAAATTTACACTTCACACACCCCTCTCTCCCTGGTCTCTGCCCCCCTCTCGCTGGCATGGCACCTCAGCAGGTGTTGGAGTACAAGATGGGTGTGATAGAGGAGCAGAGAGACCTCCATGTAATACATCCAGGTCACCAGGAAAGAGCAGAGAGCACTGTGGGTTTGTAGAGTGCTGGGCCTATTAGAGGTGAAGATTACTGTTTGTGACCTTTGAGGCATTGTTTACCTGTTACCTTAAAAGGCAAAGACTGTAGAATAGCCCAGGTGATTGAGGAACACTGTGGCGAACCACTTCCTGTTTGTATGATGGTATATCCTGTTTGTGTGGTGGTACACTAGGATTTTCACTGCCTAAGAAAGGTCTTTGCATGCCGTCATCTTGTGAGAAGTCCATGATCTCTGCACAGTCCTGCAGTCAGGTATCTGGATCATGTCAGGCAAAGGGCTTCTTTGAGAGATGTGAATTGAGGCAAGTGGTTTTATCTTCTTTAAGATGCCTTGATCCTGGGCTCTGTAATTCATCAACTCAGAAGACGTTTATAGCTATATAATTATGGCCACATTTTTCAACACATCACAGCTATCTCGCGGTTATAATTTTACTATAATCTTGTCTCTACTTAACTATATTTTATTACAACACTATTTCTACATAGTATAATATTACAAAAGCCAACATTTATCATTTACTTATTTATTACACAGCGCAGGACAGGGAAGCAGAGGGAGGGGAGGTGGCCTGGCCCCAGCCCACTGCCTGTGCTGCAGGGTAGGGTCCTCCTCCCAGCTCCCCTCAGCACCTCGTCTGCCTGGCGTGGGGATCCTGCCAGTACAATGAGCCAGTGTCTTGGTTTTGGAGACAAATTTCATGAGGAAATACCCTGGAATAAGCACTTCCTCTAGAGGGAAAGGGCTTCAATAACTCCCTTTTCTTCTGCCAATGAGAGAAATGGATACCAGGGGATGAAAGTGGAAAAAAAAAGTAAAACTGTTTATTAACAAAGCAAGATAGCCACAAAGCACAAGGAAAAAAAAGAAAATGGAACTTTACACCCAACCCCACGTCACTGCATGGTGAGAGGCAAAGAGGGTGGCTGCCCTTCTTTGTCTCTGGGAAGGGAGGGGAAGAGTGTTCACACAGCAGCTGGGAACCTGCTGGATTTCTGGCATGGATCTTCTCACAGCAGGCGAAGTTGGTGGGCTTTAATGTCCCTTCTTGCACTGGCTCGGTCCTTCTGGGGGGGTTCAGACTGGCCAGGGCTGCCCCCGCAGCCTCCTCAGGACAAAGAAAAAAAACAGAGACAACTCAAGCAGAAAAAAACCAAAAAGATGCCAAAAGGATTTGCCAGTAAAAAGCCCTCAGGCCAGGGGAAGAAAAAAACAAAACCAAAACCAAACCAAACAAATAAAAAAAGAACCCAAAATAACCAAACAAACAACCCCCCCCCAAAAAAAAACCCCAAACAAACAAACAACCCTAAACCAAAAAATAAAAACAAAACTCCCAGAAGGTTCTTGACTAAATTAGTGAGAATTAATCCAGCAAAAGCAAGGAAGTAATATCTGTGTATCTGCTGACCACACTGGAGAGAAAGAGATTGAAAATTGAACAGAGCCTGTGCTCGTGGCTGCCAGGCTCTGGCCCTGCCCCGTTTCATCTTCTTAAGATACCTTAAAGATACATCTTAAAGATATTTCTGGGCATAAAGCAGATGACTAAGGAATAAAGTATCATCATAAAATCATCTGAAGACACCTGGCCTGCAGCACACAAGCAGTGTTGAGCACATATGCTGTGCCTGAGCTCAGGCACCACGGCAAGCTCACGGCTCTCTCCCTCCGGGTGTTTCTCCCAGCTCTGTTCAACGTGAGAGGACACCCCAGCCCCATCACCAGCCAAGGATGAGAACGTGGTGCTGCCCTGCAGCTTTTCCTGAGTGCAGTACACTCAGGACATGGACGTGACCTGATTTCAGGAGCAGTTCTAACCCTTTGTGCATCACTGCAAGGGGGGCCAGGACCAGTATGGGAGCAGATGCTTCAATACCAAGGGCACAACAAAATGCTGAAGGATGGCCTTGCCCAGGGCAGCACACACTTGAAAATTTTCCATGTCCAGCTCTGGCAGAGGGAATTACACCTGTTTTGTTCAACATGGCTCAGATTACAATGAGGCTGCGGTGGAGTTCAAGGTGACGGGTCTGTAGTTCATGTCCCTGGTACACGGAATTTACTTGCTCACAGCCAGTGCTCTTTTCCCCTGTCCTTCTGCCCAGAAGCAGTTTGAGGTGGCTGCTTAGGAAATAGGATTTTCTTAAGTGTCATGTTTGAAAATACCAAGAATGTCTCAGAGAGGTGAAATTACCCCCTGAGCAGCCATAAGGAGATTGTGAGATATGCTTCCTCCTTCAAAAGTGTTCTTGCTATTGTTTTCTTTATATAAGAATGTGTAAGAACAAAAGTAGGCATTGAATAATAAAGGAAGAATGTTGTAGTTTGTGCATTTATGCTTTAATATCCTGTGGATTATTTTGCTGCAGAAGTGGCCTCCAGAGCAGATCTCTATGTTACGCAATGAGATTGCAAGAAATGTCCTGACTCCACATGACATTTGTCTGAAAAAGCTCTTTGATTAGTCTGTGTCAAAGTTTATCCTTGCCATGGACAGCAACAGCCAAACCACCACATCCCCCCAGTATCCAGCACCCCGCAGGCTCACCTGGGGTCTCTCTGTTCTTGCAGCCAGTGGCTCTGCCCTGCTCATCGTGCTGGAGCACAGGGGGATCTGGGGGTCCTGTCCCCCAGGCAGCTGCCACCCACAGCCCTGGGTGCTGGGGCAAGATTCCCGTGGGTGGCAGCTCCCATCCCTCTGGGAAGACACCAGCCTAGATGAGAATTTTGCAGTGGAGAGCAGCACCATCCTTACCAGAGGTGTGAGCCAGGAGCTTTCCTGCCCAGGCTGGAGCAGGGTCAGTCCTTGGTGTACCTGGGGAGCCAAGCACCAGGCATCGTCCCACCCACGTGTCCAGGGAGCTGAGCTCAGTACATGGCCATTTCCATTCCATTTCCATTCCATTTCCATTTCTGTTCTATTTCCACTCAATTACTGTTTCATTTCCATTCCATTTCCATTCTATTTCCATTCCATTTCCATTCTATTTCCGTTCCATTTCTGTTCCGTTTCCATTCCATTTCCATTTCCATTTCCATTTCCATTTCCATTTCCATTTCCA
>JAHLSL010000180.1:1361069-1380795 GCA_025920805.1 Petroica traversi
ATTTCCATTTCCATTTCCATTTCCATTTCCATTTCCATTTCCATTTCTGTTCAATTTCTGTTCCATTTCCCTTCTATTTCCATTCCATTTCCGTTCCATTTCCATTCCATTTTGGTTCCATTTCCATTCCATTTCCATTTCCGTGGGCAAACAGCTGCACTTTGATAGCTTTTTTTGTGCAGGTGTGCTTCTAAATCCACCAATTCCATCAGGAAGCGCAGGCTGGGTGGAAAAGGAACAGCCCTCAGCATGGCAGAGTTTCTACAGACACCTGGCTGAAACAAACACTGGAACTAAGTGAAAAAGGGAAAATCAACCCATGCCCTTAGTCTCCCCTGCTGTGAAATCCTTTTCTACACAGATTTAATATGACAAATAAATACTTGTGTCTCATTTTAGCACCTGCAGATATTGAATGTATTTTGAATTTCCCTTGTCTCACAGGAAAGCTCCTTTTTCACTGGGTGATTGATTTGGAGCTGGAAATAGAGTAGAGCAGAGATGCAATGGTGAGCTGGACTAAGCTTACACCAAAATGCACTGCAGCAGCACATGCTTTTCTGTTCTATTTTGTTCGTCTTGTACTTTGGGAATGAACAAGTCTTGGAGACTTTATTTTCCTGGGGAGTTGTTACCTTTCTCCTCTGCATTAGAGTGTTGTTGTGGATGTACATCTTACCCTTTTTCTCATCCCCTCTTGACTAACGAAATATAATATTTGTTTTTTTACAAAGGAGGAGAAACCATGATGGAACTGGAAATAATGTGGTTAGAAATAAAAAAAAAATGCAGACAAAATGTCATCAGCCTCAGACAGGTGCTTAATTGACAAAATGTGGGGGTACTTTTTGTCATTTTTTGCCAGTTTTTGGAGTATAGTGAGGAGCTGACTTTCATTCTCAATGGGATTTAGATGGAATGATCATATATGAAATATAAATAATCTCCTTCCCATGGCGAGTCTCAGAGTAACCTCCCCTTTGGAGATTTAATTTTCAGACCCTTTTTTCCATGACGCCCATCCTTGGATGATTGCCACAGGCCTGGTCCTGATTTCTGTGGCCACTTCCCTTTACATCACTGTTTATCTGTTTAAAATGAAAGGTACCATCCTGGGGTGGGGACTGGGGAAGGGGCTGGGCTGTCCTTCTGAGCTACTTCTGATCCTGTTGGGAGGGGTTGAGAAGCACCCTGATGGAGCCAGGCTCTTGTCCTGTCTGGGGCACATGTTTGGTGCCAGGAAATTAACTGGAAATTATCAGGAAAAAAAACCCTTTCTTCTCCAGCAAGAAGACAAGGAATGAAGTTGGCGTTAAAGCCACGTAATTCACTCCTCTGTTCCAGCATGGAAATGGAGTAATAATTTGCCTTGCCCTGTAAGGAAACTCTAACACTTGTGGGTGGCCTGGCAGAGCCTCTTTTCCTTCTAATTCTGATGGGAGGTGATACAGAGGATTGAAGGAAAGTGAAATCCTCTCTTTCTTACTCAGGGAGGATGGGGCTGGGGGCGTGTGGGCACTGAGGCACATCCAGACCCTGTGGCCTTCTGCCATGTGGGTGACTGTAACCTACTGGGGTTAATCACTGCTTGTTGGAAGGGATGATTTTTTAAATTATTTGCATTTCTTTTTTTTCTTAATGGGAAAGCATCAGAAAAAGAAAACTGGTAAGTTTTATTTCCCATTTTCCAGAAATTGGAGAATTCTTCAAATGGAAGAATTCATGGGTTGCATTTCTGGGGGGCATTTGGGATGGAAATGGTTTGGATACGTAAGACTGTGCAATTTATTTGAATAAACTGATTTTGTAATTTTAAGGAGAATCACTGCAGAACCACAGAAAGTGTGAACAGATGTTCCAACAGTGAGCTTTGCTTTTCTAAGTGCTCTCAAGGTTCTTGCTTCCCAAGGCCAGAGGGAAGCTCTGGGGCAGCACATTTTGTTTTGCAGGGCCTCAGATTTCTCAGCACCGCAGAGCTCAGGCACAGGGCAGTAATGGACCTCTGCAGGTTCCTCCCTTGTTGAGGCAAACGTGCTCCTTCACAGCTGCCCTGGACCAGGAGCCCATCTCAGGTTCCCAGCAGGGTGGTGCTGATCTCTGCGAGCAGCGGGGTCAAGGAGGGCTGGCAAGATCCACCAAGTCTTGAGAAGAAAGGCCCTGAGGAGTTCCTAGGATGAAACTTTTCTCTCATGACCAATTTCAGCTTCCTCCCTACCCTGAGAAGCCTGTCACTGGGAAAAAGGCACCGGTTTGGTGGTGATGCTCCAGTCTGGTTTTGTTTTCCAGCAATGCAAACGACAGCAGTGTGTCTCACTCCCTGTCTCCTTGGTGAAATTCTCTGTGAAAAATTCCAGGCTTTTTCATTCATACTCCAATTCTGTCTAAATGTTCCTTTTAGGCAGATATTTTCCTTTTCCATCCTCTGGCTTTGTGATCATGTGAAAATTCACCCCAGTCATTAGATTTTTCCCCTGGGTGATTGTCAATGCTTTCTGACACTCATCTAATCCAAGTATTGAAATAGTTCTGAACAATTAATTATTTCTCTTTAAGGGAAAATTACAGAAACCTGAACTTTTAAGAAATTTTCTGTACAAATACAGACTGTTTGATCATTAAGAATTTTTTAAAAAACCAAACTTGCTTGAAGAGCAAGCAAGTTTGCTTCTTTGATTACTTGCTTGCAGACTTCCCAAGGCATAGTTCTTTGGCTATGAAAATTTAACTCTTGGTAAATTGGTGCCAGTGAAGGGGGGAAAATGATGGGGGTAACTAAATACAGGTCCACTGTCCTTGCAATCTGAGCAAAAGGCAGTGCATCTGCCCCCTCCGTTGCAACTTGTCCTGACCTGGGTTGTCCTTCAGTGAGGTGGGAGTCCTAGGGAAGGGACTGTGCCCCACAGTAACTCAAATGTGTTTGTGTTCCTTGTTCAGGGGACTGCAGTGCAGAAACCAGTGAGCCTCCTCCTCTTCCTTTCAAAGAATTATTTACAGTCTCTGTAGGGTGGTGTGTTTGGTTGAGTTTTTTCATTTTGAAAGTGTAAAGAAACCAGAAAAGTGGTTGGGGTTGAGGTGAAAGAGAATGAATTCAAGAATCAAGAATTAGAGATGACTGGAGATGATGTATGGTGGCAGTGGTGGTGCCATCACCTTGGCAGTCCTGGTCCCCTCTGATAGAACATTTCCTGCCCCAGATTTGCACAGGACAAACTGCACCATCACCAGCTCCAGGCTGAGCTGTAGCAGAAACCCACCCTGGGGCACATGCAGGTGGTTACAGGAGAGGAGACACAGGGTATATCCAAATCAATATCCCACAACCTACCTGTGCTGTTTTATCTTCTTTTGCAGAGAAGCAAGCCAAAGAACTTGGTGAATATCATTCTCTTTCCTACGTGGGAAACTTCTTGGACCTTTGTCTCATCTGAGTTTTGTGTGTGTGCCCTGGTTTTGATTTTCCTTTTGGGAAAGGAAGAGGTAGCAAATACAGAACCTGTTTCAGTAACGTAATTTTCCATTGGTCTCTGTGTGGGTTTAGGCTTTTCCCTGTAATTATTCTATACTGAGAAGAAAATTCCTTCCATTTTCAAAGTACAAACCGATCGTAGAATGGTAGAAAGTGGATGGAGCCCTTCCATGTAGTCAGACACTGGGGTTTTGAAGCAACACACTGTGAGATAACTTTCACAAAGATAACAATTCAGAAAATGAGCAGCAACATTCACATCATTACCATGAGCTAATCCAGTACAAGTGTATTTAATTAACTCTCACCTGTGTTTTTTTGTTTGGTTGTATTTTTAAAGCACGGAGACAATTTGCAGTCTCTACAGAAGAAGGTAATGACAGTTTGGTCTTTCAGGGTGCTGAATCATTTTCCATACTCCATTCTACCTTCCTGGCAGTTCCCCTCCTGCAGTGTTGCTGCTGGGACCAGGGGTGGTTCTGCCAACCCTTCCTTTGGCAGAGGAAGTGTAACACCCAAACTCCTGGTGTGTTTGGGGCATGCTCCAATTTCAGGAAAATCTGGGGAGTCCTGGTCCTCACATTTCAGACATCTGGGGTCTTCAGCCTGAAGGTTTGCTGACAATCCTCTTCTCTCTCTGCTTCTTCTCTGTTCCTTGCACCAACCTTGTGGCCTTGTGCACCTTCCCCTGCCACACCCTGCCAGCTGTCACACCCACCCTGCTTCTTCCTTAGGCAGCCCCAGCCAAGGGGGGCTCACCTCTCCTGGGGTGAGCTCTGCCCTGATGTGTTGGTTCCATCTCTCTGCTGTGAATGTGACTCAGACAAAACCCACTGGGACCTTGTCCTGTCTGATGATAGCAAAAGTGTGAAATGAGGTGACACATGACAGGACATCACCAACATCCCTGAGAGATTTAAGCCATGCTGCTGCCTGCTGGGCTGGGCTGCCTTCACCTCACGGAGACATTACTGGGAGGCAAAGGTGATGGATGCTGGAGGGGGTCTCTACAGAAGATGTGAAAAGGAAGAATGATACTGAATTTAAGTGAGAGAAAGGCATCTGGGCAGGGGTGTTGGCAGGTACTTCCACACTCTCACATCTCCTGATCATACTCTCCTTCCTGAAATCAGTATCCCCAAACAGATCTGGATTTGTGTGGATTATGAAGAGGGATGAGTGGCATTTTTCAGTGTTGATGAGGGTGTTTCCATCTTCACATTTTCCCTGGTATTGTCTGAGAGGGAAAAAAATCCACTTTTACTTCTATTTGGGTCCTGGGACATGTCTCAAAATATGACTGTGATGAAGGGGAAGGAGTAAGAAAAGGCTTTTCTAGGAGAACTTGGTAGCTCATACTCACAGAAGGATTGAGGTTAGAGGAACCTGTGGAGGTTTCTGTGGCAATCAGCTGCTCAGAGCTGGGCTAACCTGAGGGCTGCTTTTGGTGCCTTTGGACCTTGTTTGGCTGAGTTGTGTAGGGTCTTCCAGGTCAGAGATGTCGTTGTGTCTCTGGACCTCTGTCCAATGCTGCATTTCTCTGGGGTCTGAACCAACCCTTTCTCTTTGGTCAGAATTTCTCCAGTTGCAACTCATGTTGTCACCTTTCCTCCTTGCTCTGTTGAACACACCTTCAACTGAAAAAATGTTGCAGGATTAGGGATTTTTTGAAATATACACAATAAAGTTAATTTGGTATGATTTGTCTGTATATGTGTCAGCATCAAGGCCGACTCTGAGCAATATCTCCTGGTCCTTTTAGCCTGTGGGATTTGCAGGCACTTAGAAGAAAATGGCTCACTGCCTCCTGCTGGAGCCAATGCAGTCATGTCAGTGGGGCAGGTCTGTTGGGGTAAGAAAAGGGTTACAGAAAGAACAGCAGCAGCAGCATTGTGTGTTAGAACAAACTACACCAGCTGAACTAGAAAACACTTCAACCAGAACATGAAGAAATCTGAAACAAAATGTTTTTTGTGCTCTACTGACTTGTGACCCTGTAAAGAATAATAGAATATGTAAAGAAGACAGATTTATTGTAGAACTGTGATTGGTTTCAAGTTTGCAGTTAAAAATAGCTTTTGGGCCAAGGATATAAATTTGGCAAGCTTCACAAATAAAGTAGATTCAGTTGCAGCTACCTTGCATCTCTCACCTTCATACATCACACAGGTCCCTGGCTGTTTCTGTCCCCACACCTGCCAGCAGCACAAACCCTGGGGATGAGCCCATCTGGAGAGATCTTGCACTGTGAGATGGGCAACTCCAGGTTATTTGGCTGTAGGGGAAGCTGCCCCATGCAAGGGGAGGAGAGCAGTGCATCCTTTCTCAGAAATTTTCACACTAGATCCTCCAGTGAGCTGGTGTCCAGCAGGCACGGACCTTCCCAAGGGAAGGCTTCACCCAGACAGAGCTGGTAAGGAAGGAGACTTCAGTACAGGTGGTGAGTTGCAACAAGTGCCCAGACCTTTCTCCTGGAGAAAAGGTAAATAACTTCAAAAGGTGTGCACAGGTTGATGAACTGCTATGTCAGGAACAGGAAACAGTCAAAAGGCTGTGCAGTGTTAGAGGAGCTGAGACGGATGTGGGCAGATGATTTCAGAACCATGTTCCTCTGGCAGGCACCATGGAGAACAAGGCACCTCAAAGCTGTGACCCACAAAAGCAGAGTTCTGCTTCAGTCTCCACCCTCCAGCATCACAGCCGATGCAGAATTGGCACTTTAACAGCTCCAGACACCCATGAGCGAGGTCTGCAAGGGGAAATTGTACAAGAAGCACTCAGGGGACACTGTGCTCACATTGGATGACTCTTTTAAGGGACCATGAGGTCTTCAGCCAGGAGCCAAGTGAGGTAGCCCACATTCTGGCAGCTCAGGTTTGAGACATAAGAGGAAAGGGCACAGCTAGTAATAGATGTACAATGCAAATCAATTTCTGGCTTTGTGTTGGTGCTGTCATGGGGGTTTGCACTTTCAAGACAACAGGACATTCTCTGTGACTACAGTCCGTTAGGGAGGGATGGGATCCACATGTTTAGAAGAGGTCAGGGAACCTGACAGAAGGCTGGACACCTTGGACTGCAGGGCTTTAAACTGAAGCCTCGGGGGCACAAGGTGCTGCTTCCACCATCACATCCAGGAACAAACCAGAACACCCAGAACAGTGGCAAACGTTCCTTTGTGGCCTCCCAAGATGAGAGCAGAAGGCAAACCATCTTAGGGGTGTGTATGGCTGTAGTGTATCCCCCTGGAGCCCTCCTGGGAAGCCTGCCTGCTCCATTCCCTCTGAACTGCCTGCAGAGCAAGGCACACAGCACGGGGACAGGCTCAGAGAGCTGTGTGTGGTCCCAGGGCCATGGTCCCTTTGCAGTCCCACTGCAGAGATGTAGTGGGATATTTGCATGACTGCAATGCTGGTGTGGATGGCTAAGTGCTACAAAAGATGGGTTAACAAGGAGAGGTGATGGAGCTGCTCTTTACGTGAGAGAGTAACTAGAATGGATCAGCTGTGCCCAGGGATGGATGGAGACCAGACAAGAGCTTATGGCTGAGCATTTAGGGATTGGTATCATGGCCAGCAGGACCAGAGAAGTGACTGTCCCCCTGTGCTGGGCACTGCTGAGGCCTCACCTCAGATCCTGGGGTCTCTTTTGGGCCCCTCACAATGAGAAAAACATTGAAGGGCTGGAGCGTGTCCAGAGAAGGGAACAGAGCTGGGGAAGGGTCTGGAGCACAAGTCTGACAAGAAGCAGCTGAGAAATCTTGAGGGCTCAGCCTGGAGAAAGAAGGCTTACAGGGACCTTATGGGTTCCATGAAGAGTGGTTCACCTCATTGCAGCCTCACTTTCTGCAGCACCAGAAGACCCCAGAGGAGATGGTAACAAAGGAAAAACATGGAGAAATGTCCCAATGCTCCTCACAATGGAGGCAGGACAGGGAAGACGTGGGCACAAGGGAGTATCTCCTCATGAGAGGTTCAGCTGCTGAGGAGGTACCTCATCCTTGTAACCATGGCCATAACAGCAGCAACTTTGGTGGGTGGGACAACAGATTAGGGGTTTAGAAGCAAAGAATTGTTTAAATTAGAAAATATCTTTAAGATCACCAAGTCCACAAGTCCAGCTGTTAACTCAGGACTGTCCAGTCCAGCACTAAACCATGACCCCAAGTGGCAGATCCACACATCTTTTAAATCCCTGCAGGGATGGTGACTTCACCACTGGGCAGCCTGTGCCTGTGCTCAATGCCCTTCAACTCTTTTGGTGAAGAAAAATTAGTGCAGGAGATGAGGCCTGTTCTGAGAATACCCCCTGTCTGATCATGGTGTTTCTCCTGTCAGGTAACCTTGCTCTAGCTGAGACATCTGCACTGCAGGGGATGGCAGGGGGGAGCCCAAATCACCTGTCCCAAGCTGTTTCTGGTGGCACTTTCCTCTCCCTCCTTGCCCATGTCTCTGCTGCCTGGAGATGTCTCTGCCAGGAGCTGTTTCTGGTTCCTACAACTCCTCCATGTCAGTGTTGAGTGCTCAGCCCTGCCCAGAGGCAGAGGTGTGTGCAGAGCCTGAGCAGCAGCACAGCCAGGTCCTCATGAGAGATGAGGTCTTGGTGCCTTCTCCAAAATGCAGGGAACCAAAAAGGAAAAAACAAAATGCACAGTCTCCTTCCCTTTTATTCAACACCTGCTTTGACATTCTTCTTCAAAACTGCCATCAGAAATACCCTGAGGATGATGTGGAGCTGTGAACAGCCCTGGCCCATGTAGCACCCTCTAGCTGAAATAGGACTGCTGCTCCTTCCACCACCAGCTTCTCCCCCAAGCACTCTGGGGAGCTCCCTGGGCTGGCTGAGGGCTGACCCTGGCACACAGACCCTGCTCAGGACAGCCCTGGGCGCCCCTGGGTACACACCTATCCACACACCCTGCCAGCCCAAGATACCACATTCTCTGCCCCTTTTGGCCTCCCTGGAGATGTCCCGGGGCTCCAGGTCTGACAGCTCCTGAAGGGCAGCAGAGTCACCATCAGGAAAAAATCTTTTAGCTGACTGAAATAATCACCAATAATCCCTCTCTAAAAAGAGGGGAAACACCAATTCTGAAAGCAGGTTTGTCCTACCAGAAATGGATGTCTGCAAAAGGTGTAAATATTTCCCTCTGGTCTCTGGTATTCTTGACCCATGAAAAAAACAAGGACACACAGGCAGTGACAGGGAGGTGTTGGTTGAATCCTGTGCAGGGCAGGGACTCGGCTGAAGCAGTGCAGGCATCTCATCCCCAGCTGGAAGCCCTGGGGATGAAGCAGGATTCAGTTTCTCCCAGGGACCCTCAGTGTTGAGGGATGTCAAGACTAGCCACAACTTCCAGCCACTCCAGCCCAGGTCCTCTCCTGCTGTGCTTCTGTAGTTGAGTACAGTACAGTTCTGCCTAGCTGCTGGAACCCAGCCTGGTGCCTTGTCCTGGGTTGGCAGAGAGAAGTGGTCACTGGTGTAGGAACATACATGACACCCTTCACACGTATCTGGATTCCCTGAGTACTGACACAATCTGCTCTCTGGCCCTTGTACTCCTGCCCAAATCCCATCTCTGACACACCCCATGGGTCCCCAACTCATTGACTGCTCCATCTTGGTGCTTCCTGCAAAATGCAGCACTCAAACATTTGTCCCACAGGCACCAGACACTTGCACACCTCCCCAGGTGCCAGCACAGCCCCTCTGCCCCCAGATCTGAGGGCCCCCAAATCACCCTTTGGTCCAGGGTGAAGTTTGCTGGTGAATGCACATGCCAACAATGCACATGAGGTCTGGGGAAGACAGAGACACTCCCAGAACTTCTCAGCAGCTCACTCATGCCTGACCCCCCTGTAGGTGGTTCTCAGGACACACACTGTCCTCCCCCCAGTGTTGAATGGCCAAAACCCCCACCCCTCCCCTAGCTGCACTGGGACCATGTCAGCAGCTGGCACCACAAGCCAGGGGTGCCTACACTCCCTGGCTGACTCCAGTAGCACTCAGCCCACCCATACCAGCTCCCCAGGAGCTGGCATGCTGTCCTTTCCATTCACATGTACACAGGACAGGGAGGTGACAGACAGATCATTGAGAAAATATTTAACAGGAAGATATAAGAAGACTGGACATCCTCTGCATGCTCTAATCGTTAGCCTCTGGAGAGGACATCAGTTGATCTTCATCAGATGTGGTGCCATTGGGATGTCCATCACTGCAACTTCTTCAACAAGATTAGAAGGTACAAATCCTTTGTGCCATCATGCAGTTCTCCCACATGCCAACCATCTTCATCCATGTCTCCAAAGATGTAAACATATTGTCCAGAAATGAGAGGAAGCTCTATTTCAGGCCATTCATTGGGACCATCAAAAGGATCACAGCTGTAATGAGCTATGAATGCTCAAAGCTCTGCTGGTTGCTTTCTCATAGCCTCCAGGAGGATAGATCCCTGCTGCCAAGTTAGCCGGTGCAGCCTGGAAATGTCAGAGTTGGATCTTTCTCCTTCCAGCTGTTCCAATTCCTGCTGAGGCTGCTGACTGCTTTCCTTTAGCTTCTCATACTGATCATTCCATTCAACCCAATCAGCCAGGCTTGAATCAGTTGCAGGGTTGCAGTGGAGCAGTGGTGATCAACCTATAGTGCTTCCAGCTCCCACCTCATCACCTCCCTCTGCCCAGGGCTTGCTCCAGACCCCAGTGGGGAAAAGGATGTGTGTGAGAGGCCACCAGCCCCCAACACACCGTGTCGTGGTGCCAGCCACTAAGCTGGTGCCAAGGCCACTAACAGTTGTGTTCCCTGGCTCTTTGAGGAGTGCAGACCCCTGACCCTGCTCCAGCCATTGCCCTTCCCCAGTGTGAACTGTGGAATGTGGTGGGAGGATGTGGCCTTCTAGGCATGTTCTGGCCACAAGCTATTAATGGACTGGTGGGGCAGTATGGCCTGAGATGGAATATTCTGGCATTGAACTCATAATGGAAGGGTCTCAGATGGTTTGTTGTGTACCCCAAAGAGGGACAGAGCATTTAACATATGATAATGTCCCAAGACATGCTCAAGACAACTCAACCACCTGACCTCTTCTGTGCAAGTGAGTTTGCTGCTGGAAGAAACCAGACTCAAGTGGATGAAAGCATCACATTTGCAACAAAATTGTGCAAACTCAGCTCATAACTATACCACTAAGGGTGCGGCAAATAACTTCATCTGTGCTATCTTTGACACAGGCCAGGTGCCATTGGCTGCCTTGGCCATCTGGGCACACACCAGTTCGTGTTAGCTGCTGTCGATCAGCATTCTCAGGTCCAAAGAAGGCATTAAGTACTTCAGCCTCTTCCTCATCCTTTGTGGCAATTTTTTCTCACCACATCCAATAAGGGATGGAGATTCTCCTTGGCCTTCTTTCTGTTACTGATGTATCTATAGAAACAGAGAAAACTGTCCACTTATCTCTTACAGCAGTGGAGAGATTAATTTCTAGCTGAGGTTTGGGCCTTCTAAATTTCTCCCTTCATAACCTCTCAACAACCTCATAGTCCTCCTGAGTTCCCTGCCCCTTTTCCCAGAGGTGATAAATGCTCTTTTCCTCCCTGAGTTCCAGCCAAATTCCTCTGTTCAGCCAGGCCAGTCTCTTCCCTGCCGGCTCGATTTTCGGCACATGGGGACAGCCTTTTCTTGCGCCTTGAAGATTTCCCTCTTGGAGAATGTCCAGCCTTCCTGGACCCCTTTGCCCTTCAGGGCTGCTTCCCAAGGGACTCTCCATCAGTCTCCTAAACAGACCAAAGTCTGCTCTCCAGAAGTCCAAGGTGGCAGTTCTGCTGTCCCCCTTCCTTATTTCTCCAGTATCAAAAACTCTGTCCCTTCATTATCGCCATGTCCAGACGCTCTCAGCTGTCACATCCCCCACCAGTCCTTCTCTGCTCACAAACAGCAAGTCCAGCAGGGCAGCTTCCCTGGTTGTCTCACTTGCCACCAGTTCTCTTCCACACACTCCAGGAACCTCACAGACTCAGTTTTCTCTTCACTGAGTTGTATTTCCAGCAGACATCCGGTAAGTTGAAGTCCCACACAAGAACAAGGACCAGTGATTGTGGGAATTTTTCCAGCTGCTTATGGAATGTTTTGTCAGCCTCTTCTTCCTGGTTGGTCAGTCTATGATGGTCAATGATCTTCCCCAAATCCTTAGCCATAAAACTATGCATTGAACTGTATCATTGCCATTATTAAGCTTGAGGCAGTCAAAACACTCACTCACACAGAGGGTTACACCAACTTGGTTACTTCCTTCCCTGTCCCTTCTAAGTCTACAGCCACCGATTGCAGCACTTATCATGCGAGTAACCCCACTATCAACTATGTTGTAGTTTTCCAGCTGCACAATGGCTCCCAGAGTTACTTTTCTTCACAGTGGCTGGCATATTGTTGTGGTTTTTTTTGATTAATGAAGAGAATAATGTTGACCACGCACTGATTTTGTTTTTTCTCTGTTGTGCTCACCCCAAGTCAAGGACTTTTCAGTGTCTCATGCTCTGCCAGCAAGAAACTGCACAAGAAGCTGCACGGGAAGCTGGGGGGGAGCACAGCCAGGACAGCTGACCCAAACTGGCCAGAGGGATATTCCACATCACAGAATGTCCTGCCCAAGGTGTAAACTGCGAGAGCTTCCCAAGAGGGGCTGATTGCTGCTCAAGAATTGGCTAGGCATTGGTCAGTGGTGAGCAACTGTATTGGGCTTCACTTGGTCCTCTTGCGTTTTATCCCTCTGTCTCCTTTTCACAACAGTTATTAGTATTTGGCTTATTATTATTGGTAGAGTTCTTTTGTGGGGTTTTTTTATTGTTAAACTGTTCTTCTCTCAGACCATGAGCTTTAACTTTTCTTCCTGATTCTTCCCACCAGGGGCAGAATGGAGATGAGTGAGGAGCAGCTGCATGGTACTTGGTTGCCAGGTGGGGTTTAGCCATGACACAGGCTCAGTGTCACAGTACAGACCCTTCCATAAGAGCAAACATGGGTCTGATAGATCAGCAGCCATCAGCAGGCAGAGTGGGGCTAAAGACTGTGTTGATTTGGCACAGCCTGGTTTTTAGTATCGGAGAAGGGACACAAAAGTAGCTTCTGTGAGAAGCTGCTAGAAGCTTCCACCATGTAGAACAGAGCCAATCTCTGATGGCTCTGAAGATGGACATGCTGCTGGCCCAGTTAGAGAGGCTGGTAATGCCTCTGTGATGACATATTTAAGAAGGAAATCAAAATGGTTCGTGGGCAGTTTTTTCTGAGGGGTGGTGAGGGGCCACTGCCAGGGCCATGCATGGCCATGCAGCCACCACAGCCACCTCCATCTCAGTGCAACCCACAGCAAGCCTTGTCTGCTCTGCCAACCCTAGCCAGCCATGCTGCAGGCAGAAGGGCAGGGGCAGGGGCGAGGCTTCTCCTTTTCAGCACCCTGCATGAAGAGAGGCGTTGAATGGTGCCAGGGCCCCAGCCACTGCCCTGGTGATGGCAGCGGGGCCACCTGGCCAGCAGAGGAAGCTTGATGAGCAGATGCAGAGCTAGACAATATCAATTTCTCAGTTTCGTGAGATCCCGCAGAAATCTTTGAATTGGTGGAATTTGTTGGCCATGGTACTTACAAGCAGCAGTTTTTTTCCTCCTAGTCGGAGAAGGAGTAAGAAGGGAAGATGTGGAAAAAGACAACATGGTGGCACCAAGGTCAGTGGAAAGAAAGAGGGAAAGGATGTGCTCCAAGTGTTGGAATCCAGATTTCTCTGCAAACCATGGTGAGGACTATAATAAAACAAGCTGTCTCTCTGTAGTCCATGAAATCCATAGGGGGATGCAAAGATCTCACAACATGTGAGGAAAGGTGTTCACGCCAGAGCGAGGGGATGCTGAAAAAGCTGTAATCCAGTGGGAGACCCAAACAGAGACAGAGGGATCTTGCTTTCAAAATAGAGCAGCCTAGCCTTAAAAGACTACATCCATGCCCTTCATCCCAGTGACCCATGACATGGCAGTTTTGGGAAGACTGTTTTGCCCGTGGGAAGGACTCACGTTAAAGCAAGTTGGGCGGGAATGCTACTTGTGAAATTAGAGCCATGCTGGAGAATTTCAGGAGAACTGTCTCCTGTGGGAAAGACTCCACAGCATAGCAGAAGAAAAGGTCTCCTCTCCCTAAGCGAACGGAAGAAAGATCTCCAGTGATGAAATGAAAGGCTTATTTTGGTCCTCATTATCCTCCTCTGACTCTGTTAATAATAAATTTACTTTATACCTCTATGTTTGAGCCTATTTTGCCCTTAGAGTGTTTTCTTCCAATCTTTATCTCAACTCATGAGCCATTTGTTAAGTTTTTTGTGAGTGCCTGGCATCTTAACTAATGTCATACCAGGAGAGAGACAAATTCCCTTTCCTTGAGTGCCTCCAGTCTTTAACAGCAAGGATTACAAGTTACATGGGATTTATGAGCTAAAACCTATACTTTGAATTAAATTTGAAAACAAGTATACTGGTATCCAGTGCATTTTAAGACTGCAAAGGGCCACACACTGCAAATGAATGTTGGCATAGCACACCCTGAAACAATTGACTATAGCTATAATAACTGCATTCCTGTTCTGTGTCCACCCACAGAATGGGAACGCAATCCCATAAATCCGGCCTCACAATTAAAAAAGGATGTGAAGGTCCTCGAGCGCGTCCAGACGAAGGTTGGAGCTGGCGAAGGGCTGGATGGCACGCTCTTGAGGAGCAGCTGAGGGTTCTGGTCTTGTCTCCTTTGGAGGCAGAGGGATGACACTGTTGTTCTCTGCAGCTTCCTGAGGACGGGATAGGGAGAGGGAGGTGCTGATCTCTTCTCCCTGGGATCCAGGGGCAACACTCCTGGAAACAGTTCAAAACTATTCTAGGGAAGGCTCAGACTGGACATGAGGAAGCATTTTCTTATGAAGAGAGTGGTCAAATCTTGGAATGGGCTTCCTTGAGAAGCAGTCAATGCCCAAGGCCTATTAGCATTAAAGAGGCATTTGGACAATGGCCTTAAGAATAATCTTGAACTTTTGGTCAGCCCTGAAGGGCTCAGGCAGTTGGACGAGATGGCTGCTGTAGATCCCCTCCAACTGGAATATTCCAGTCTGTTCAGTTCCTAGGGCTGGCTGCAGGGCTGCAGGGTCCCACCTGTGCATGGAAAGGCTTGGTGAAGCCCTGGCACTCTCTGGAACAAGAGCCTCAGGATGGATATAAAAGGTGTTTACAAAACACAGCACATGGCCACCAACCTATGAGGAGCTGAAAGTTGTGATGAAGACTCAAGCAGCCAGTGTCACCCGTTCTTGCTGTTACCTCAGGTGATCCTGACTGAAGCACTTGCACACATCCATCTCAGTACTTCTGTATGAGTGTCAGAGAACTTGTGAATGAAATTCAAAAACAAATGAATAGAAATAAACTCAGTTTTATTTCTAATGACATCAGATATTCAGAATATCATCCTGAGGTTTGCTGCACCAGCTATGCAAGGGAAAGGGGATTATGTTCTGACTCTCTAGCAGGCTTACTTGGGACACTTCTCCCTCTTCAACAAGAATATCTGCAAGGGACCCTTAAGTGTCCAGCGACGTGAGTCCTGAGGTCCTGACATTCACCCTGAAAATGGTGCTACAGGAAATCAAAGCAGGAATGGGCAGCGCCAAGCAGTACCGAAAGGGCACCGGATTGCTTGCTGAAGTTGCAGTGTCTAATATTAGCCGCAGGTCGGATACTTTAGAAATCCTTTCAAGAAGGACAGAGATCCTGGGACAGCTTTCCTGCCTATAATCCCCTGGAGCAGCACGCTCAATAGCAGGTCTTTGTGGCTTGTAACCCAAATCCTGCCAGGCTGCACAGAGAGGACAAATGGCTCTTGGATACTTCACTCTGTACTTAAAATAGGAACAAAGCTGCTCCCATGTGCCTCCCCACAGAGCCAGGAGGAGGGGCTTACATGGTATTTGAGAGAGTCCATGGGGTCTGCATCTCTTTTCTTTCTACTACACTCACAAAGTTGTAATTTTCACTCAAGATACTGAACTTTGGCACCAGGCAACAAGCCACCTTCTCTGCATACCCAAGGTTGTAAGGATACACAAGGACAACTAATTCAGGCTGATCCACGGCAGGAAAAATGTGCAAGTAAGGCAGTGCAGCAACGCCAGCAGCAAGAACGGGTAAGTGAACTGCAATGAGCAGCCGTGGGGACGGGATGTGGGATGTGCTGCCTCTGCACAGAGAATCTGAGGCCTCTCTGTGATCCTGAACATCAGGGTTCAGAAACCAATGGCACAGTAAGGGCAGACAGCAGTGTCAGAATTGGGGTGGGGGTGTCAGTGGGAAAGAGAGGAAATAGAGCTGTGTCAATGGGCATCCCCTGTCACTGCAGGATTTAGGGCAGAGTCCAGGTAGCAAACAGCTTCTGAGAGACAGATAAGGGGGACCCAATGTCCTCAAACTGTCCCTAAACAAAAAATTCTGTATCAGGCTTAAACAAATGAAGAAATTGAATGGCATAGAGTTGAGGATGATCTAAGTGGGGAAAAGGAAAGTACATAAACCAAAATATCCTACAATGGTGTTAGCAGGAAGCTGCACATTATCTTCTTAAGGAATAGTGTGATCAGCAGTAAAGGAATGTCTTGAGATCATGTTGAGCCTCAAAGAGGAACTGTTATTCCAGAAAATTCATAGAAGACATCGCTTTTACAGGAATAGCCACTGGTGGATGGAAAGAGACCTAGAAGATTTTCATATTTTCCTAATCAACAACATTCTTTAAATCCCACCAGCTACTTTGCATTTCAGGGTAACTAAGATGGCAGAGACCTGTTCAAAGCACTCTGAGCACACTCTCTAGGAGAGTATATAACTTTAAAAGGTCCTGTGAGTAAAACTAAGCTCTTGCTGCTGTAATGTACAGGTTTCAATGCATTCACAGACCTGAGATCTGCACCCCTGGCACATACAGTCCTTTAAATTACTGCAGTACAGTTTTTTCAACTGCTGGGACTCATTCTGCCTTAGTCATGTAAAAGCCAATACCCCACTGGCCATAGCCAGTGTCAAAATGGTGCCATGTCTGGTGCCATGAGCAGGCAGATGTGGAGGCACCCAGGTGGAGCTGGAATTCTCAGCCTCTACAGAAGGAATTGACAATAGATTTGGAACAGAGATACCTACTTTCTGTGAAGACAGCGAGTATTTATTTTAATGACCCAGCTTAGCTGAATACATGAAGACTTTAAGACTCTTCAGACTGTTAGTGTTAGGAATGTTAGCATGAGTAATGTCACTGATTCAGTACATGAGCATTTCTAGAAAGGATGTTTGGTGCAGTAATCATGGTTGGGCTCCTCTTGAGAAGCATCAGTGGTATCAGCCATAGTATCTGCCCCCTGACCCCCTCATTGCCTCACCATAAACATTTGCCTCACCATGATCTAAAGGAAAGTCAGTTTCTGATTTTGTCTGCTACTGATGACTCCTTCAAAACTCACAACTTACTCTGCTCTGACAAAAAGCCACAAAGTGATAATCAAAAAGGCATGTTCAAAAGGATAGACCTGTAAGCAACAGGATCTTGTCAAATTTCTGGTGTAAAAAACTGAACATTCTTTCATGAACTACCTGTGCAGTTCCAGTTAGACAATCTCACAGTATCCTCTGTCAAGATCTGAGGAATTTCAGTATCTCCTGAAGACAATCTTCCCCCTTTCTTCATAAACATAATGTATTTCAAGAGTTCAAGATGAACTAATCCCATGAAAAGGCTGTACCTTGGTTTTGAATTATAATGGCTTTGGGATCCCCATTAGGATTGAGAGGTGCATGAATAAGACAGTAGGATGAAGTGTCATGAGAGTCACAACTCAAGCATGGCTTAAATGCAAGAATCTGCACAAGGTGAGATTTCTTGATAGGCAGATGGAGCAGTAGGGCTGCAATGCCCAGCAGCTCTGGCCAGATCATGTGCCACAGAAGGCATGAACATTCACCATTGCCAGACCAGGGCACATCCAGCTCTGGGGTACCAGTGCTCAATTGCATTTGGAGTTTCATAGACTTGGGAAGGATCTTAAAGCCCATCTCATTCCAATCCCTGCCATGGGACACCTTCCACTATCCCAGGTTGCTCCAACCTGGCCTTGAGCACTTCCAGGGATGGGGCAACTACAACTTTCTTTGGCAAAGTGCGTCAGGCCTCACCACCCTCACAGGGAAGAATTTTTTCCCAATATCCCCTCTAACCCTGCCCTCTGGCAGTGGGAAGGCATTCTCCTTTGTCCTGTCCCTCCAGGCCTTTGTTCAAAGTCCTTCCCAAGCTCCCTTGGAGCCCCTTAAGGGACTAAAAGGGTCTCTGAGGTCTCCCTAGAGCCTTCTCTTCTCTGGCCTGAACTAATTTTGCTCACATCAGGTCCTGCTGACTGGGAGGAACTTCATTTTCCCACTCGAGGGTGCTGTTCCCATTGGCAAAGGCCACCCTTCTGCTTTTCCAGTGCCCAGCACTGCATCCCAGAGCTCACAGACAAAATGGCCATCAGGCTTACTCAGAGCTTCATTTTGACTCACTGAACAGGGTTTCAGAGGGTAGCTCTCATGGACTGTAACTAGAGAACTTGTTTGACCACTGAACACAGTATCATCCTGTTCACAGTGGGCATCTGCTGGGTAAATGCTTACATTTTCATAAACCTTTTGTGAAAATGCTTACATTTTCACAAACCATAAATATGACAATACTCATATTGTCATATAAATACTAACCCAGCTGGGGTTCAGCAGTCTGTCTTTCAAAATGATAAGTGATTTTTAAGTACCTCATATCCTACTTATTTCATGAAGTTATTGAGGAGACACAATAGTTAAGAGACTGTGTGCCCATCTTTGTCCTTCAGACCCCTTTGGATGTCTCAAGGTACAGATCCCAAAGAGACCGGTATCTTTTCTGGCTTAAAGGCAGCACTCTGCAGGGGGATTGAGTAGCAGTATTCAGCACTCGTAATTCTAAACTCACCATGATTTATGAATATGGACTGCTGAGGCACGCAGGGTTAGGGCTTCTCACCAAGGCTCTGTGTTCTGAGCTGCTTTGCTGTGTTAGAGCCTGGCAGGTTTGTGCTGGATTGTGGGTCTCTGCTCTGGTGAGGACACAGTGATGGGTTCTCCTGAGTGGGAGGACTTGGATCACACCTCTGTACCTAAAAGAGTCACAGTGAACCCAAGGGAAATAAAAGACAAATAAAACCTGAGCACTTTCCTTTGCTTGAGGGGTCTTAGGTGTTTTTGTTCCACCTACTGCACACACTGAAACAAGCAGACTTTTGCTCATGGAAAGCCCAATCCCAATCCATTGTAAATCAGTGGGAGTTTTTGTTCATGTCAGTGGGCTTTGGATCAGCCCCGAAAAAGTGGCTGTATAAATATAGGCATTGCAGATCAAGCGCTGTTTTAAGTTGGTTTCACTGATGCCACACAAGGAGATACTGGACAGCCCCCTGCTTGTAGTAGCACCAGAGTCCCCTGAGGCTGTGAGATGGCCAGAGTTTCCTGACAGGATTGTAACTCCAGGGCCCCAGCACTCGGTGCAACCTCTGATACGCTGGGGCAACCTGGCTGCTGTAACAGAGACTGTTTACAAGCCATCCCTTTATCAGCAGCTGGATTGTGCCTGATGGGAAAGGAGCAGGTGGACTCAAACGTATAAACGAGAAAACTACTAACAAGTCACTGTGTTTGTTTTAAAATTGTTCACATTTCTGACTGCAAAGCTCATCATAACAGCGCTGACTGCAGCTTTAGAAGCCTGGCAAGAAAGAGCTGATGGACAGCATTTCAGTGAGACAAGGGAACAGCCTTAAGTGCTCCAAGAATGCATTATAGCACTGGAACAGCAAACAGGATCTGTGCTCCCAAGGCTTGAGAGCAAGAATGACGGAGTAGAATTTTTTTTTGGCCTGCGTATCACAGGACAGAATAGATCATCTTAAGGGTGGTTTTTTTTCCACCCTTAAAATCTTCACAGCTGTACTGCACCGATTCCAAAGCTGCGGTCCACTGAAGGAGCACTTTCTCCTTGTTTCGACCGAAATATGTAGTACTTCAATCACTGTTTTTCCGTGTAAAGAGAAGCTACAATTTTGCTGAAGGAGCCCTGGGTTCCCCACGCCGAGATCTCGCTGCGAGGCCATCCTGAGCCGGGCCCCGTGCGGGCAGGGCAGGGCAGGGCAG
>JAHLSL010000180.1:1381195-1451648 GCA_025920805.1 Petroica traversi
ACAGGGGGCAGGGGGCAGCCCCGGGCCGGGCGGGGTCCTGAGAGCGGCCGCGGGGCCGGGGGAGCTCCGCTCAGCCCAGGGCGAGGACGGGGATGTTGCTTTTACCCCTTGGCATGAAAACCGATGGAACTGAGGGAAGATTTTCTCACCGGCATTGAAAACTGTTCCCAGAGAAAAGGACGGCAATGCTGGGGAGGAGGCTGAAGTATTTAGTTTGTGATTTTAATTGATTTTAGAAAGATTTGTGTAATGATCAAAATTCAAGTAGGACAAAAAACCAACCAAGCAAACCGACCAACCCTAATTTTAGACTGGAGTTGCCAAAAACCTCAAATCAGATACAGCTAATTCCACTTCTGGAATCGTTTAGAGCCAGACCGGCTGATGTGTTTTAGGAGGTAATGGCAGTGGCATGAGAGTAAAATCAGGTGTCAGGGCATGAGGTGATTGTTTCTGGAACAGACCGATGTTAATTTGAGTCCAACAGCTGGATGTTAGCTCACCAGACTGGAAAATGCATCTTTATCTACATCAGTTTATCATCATCTAAAGGTAATTCCTTCTTTTCAAAGTGTAATAAGGAGTTTTGTGAGATAAATTTTGTCAATGTCAGATGGGAGGTGTGTGAGCGAGGACACATGTGCTGAAGTTTGTCCTCAGAAGGAACCAACCTCTCCTTCAGCCAACAATGAGAACTCGGGTGAGGTGGGAGACTCAGCTGGTGACTGATGAATCCACAAGCTCAGGTTTATCAAGATAGCCACGATGCTTGAAAATGCAGAGCAATTTTTTCTGCATTTCTGTTTAAAAAATTTTAGAAAGGACAGGGTTGTTTTTGTTTTTGGTTTTTTTTACCTGGGAGTTGTACACTGGAAGGTAACAGACTTTGTGAGATGCTTTTGTTCAGAGCAGCAAAGAAGCTGCCAGTATTGAATAGTGCATCTTATGTTAAGCCAAAAGAGCTTTTTACTGAGAATCAAAGCTGCTGAGGGTTATTAGCTGTTAAAATCTGTTGAAATTTGTGTATAATATTAATTTTCTTAATCTAATTCCCATCTATGGCAGAGGTATGTTAAGGAGATAAAGCAGAGTTGAAACTTTGCAGCTTGACAACTGCTTCCAGGCAGGAAGGAGAGTAAACACCTGCAATGAAAAAGTATTATTGCTCTGTCCTTTCGTTATAGTCTACCAAAATCCATAGAAATGGGTTTATTTTTTATGTCTGTCACACCAGTAACTTCAAGAGACTGTTAATATGTGGCAAAGATTAAATTCCTGCTGCCAAACCTACATGTTGGGCTTAAGGAACTAATGATGTGTTTCAGCTCTAATCAAAATAAAACTCATCTAAGTTGATGTCCTTTTCCCATGTTGTTGGACAGTGCCTGGGGAGATCCTACTTTGCCAAAAGAGAGACCAGTGTTGCTTGAGGATGTGTAAACTAATCTGCTTTTGCCTCCCAAGTCTCTTTGGGGACACCGACCTGTCTGAACTCTGAAGCCCCAAGGCTGTGTACTTGTGCAGGCATCATCACAGGCTTCTAAGCCCAGTTTCCTGGTATATGCTTTTTTGGTGAGATAGAGCTAAAGAAGTCTTATTTTTAAAACTTCTCCTCATGATGAAGCTCCTTTTCTTCGCTTCATGAGGTCACCAGATTGATGGAGCGCATTTTTATTGGGTTTTTGAACACCACTTATAGTTTCTGATGTCCTTTTGATTGCAAAACTTAAATGATGTCTGATCTGAAGAAGAGCGTGAGCTCTGGAAAGTCAGTATCTTGACAACACCCAATCTTTTATAAACCTGGCAGTGTCCAGTAGACACAAAAATAACTAAATCAGGCATTCCTGCAATTCAGATTTTTTCTGAAAGGCAGCTAGTGAGAATCCTTGATGATATTCATGAGCCCAAGAAGGCTCAAGAAGCAAAAAGGTGTCAGGAAAGTCTGATTGCTTTCTGTTCTTTGAGATACATAACAAGAAAATTGATATTGTTTTTTCTAAATTTTTATTCTATATTATAACTCTAGCTTTTATAATATCCTAGATGCTTCCCTGCAGAGCTTTTGGGGAAAAAGAGCTTTGAGGTTCAGAGTTATTCATATTTTTCCTTTCTGACATGCTTATGACAGAGAATAATACTTTATATGGCAGGGAAGGAAGTGAAAACCTCTGTAGATCACTTATTTTAGCATTATTCTAGGAAGTAGCTTATGTGGGCTCAATACACAAAAATCAAACTTCAAACGTGCTAATTCTGCTTGTGAAAAGTGATTATGGTAAAGGAGTGTTTAGTCAATACAGCTACTGGTGACAAGGCTCCAGCCATCTGAGCACAAGCCTGAGCTTTGTTTCATGTTCTTCCAAGACAGTTCCAAGGTTTCTACCATGGAGTCCATGGGAATTCTCCTTTTGGAGAGCACTGTGCTCAGAACTAGTACACAAGTTGAGTTTGTGACCAGTGCTTGCAGCAGATGGAGGGACCTCACAGCCAAGCTGGGGCAGCTGGGTTGGCACCTGCCAAGGTCATGATAATTTGTCCAGACTTTGGAAGCAGTTGTGGTAAATGAAAAATCCCTCAGGGAATCTTCAGGTCCTGATTCATAGCCCATTTCTCTGCAAGAGGGTAAAATGCAGCTAGAATGTTATTGTACACTACATTTTCAGGTCTAAGATGAGGAGGGGATAAGCTTGCTACTCACTCCTGAGAGAATTAGGAGAGAAATGCAGGCGTGGTGTTTGGTATGATGTGATGCAGAGGGTCCCTGCAAGTTAGTTGTGTATGTACACCCAGAAATTGCTTGGGGCTGCATCTGTCATACATTTAGGCTTAATTTTCTGGTTTGTTTTCTTTTTTTTTTTAGGTTCCTTCTGCAGAGGCCAGTAAGGACTTGATGATATGAATCCAGATATTTCCAGGTATGATGTAGTGAAGGGCATTTGGAGCTCAGTGGAGGTACAGTTTCATTAGCTTGAGTTGTGTTCCTGAAGAGAGAAGTGCCACCTTTGCCAGGTTAAGGCCACTTGTCATTTCCCCCTATACCTTGCACTGAGCATGCACAAATTATTTTGAAGCCAGGAAGTGAATTGCACTGAGGAACTTGCATGGGGTAAAATCACCCCCAAGTAAAAACAAAAAAAATTGATTTAAACCCAAATCTTTTTCTCAAGCTGGTTCTCTGTGTAGCCTCACAAATTCCTGTATTGAGCACGGCAGGGTAATGGCAGTGAAGTGAGAGAGCTAGCCAGGAATGGGTGGAGTCCAGGGTCCAGACTTTGATGGCTCTGTAGGTTTACACTGGCTCTCAGTTGTAAGGAAATTGTCTCAGCAGGGGAATCTTCACACTGGAAAGAGCAGCAGTTTCATTTTAAGGACTGTAGTGGATCTCTCCACCCACTGATATAATCTTAAAAGGAAACACATCCGTTTCTTTTCCCACTCTGGTCCTCCAGTCTTAGGCTTTGTTCGGGTGAAAGCAAACGTAGAAGAAAGGAGATTTTAGAATGTCAAAGAACTAACATGCACAAGTCAGAACAAATAGTCCATGTTGATTTTCCGTACTGTAGGGTGTAAATAACATGTAATTGTTCTCTGAAATGCTGAAAATTGAGTCATTATCTCACAGCATTATCTGAAAAATCACATTTGTTTAATAAATTTTGTCTCATTGGATGTATCAAGATATTACTATGACATAACAAGTACACACTAAAATCTAATGTGGGTGCAGTTGAACTGAGGGGCATGCAATTTTGAACTGACTCTACTTTAGCTGTGAATATAGAGCCTGTTGATAAGAACAAAAGTGTCATGTGATTTCTGGAGTCAGAATTGTTTGTTGTGCTCTGTGTTTTATATCCCGCTTGTATTTCTAATGTCTGTTCCAGGTTTCTTCCCTGTAGGACAAAAGCCACTCATTCATGTAAAGGAAAAGGAGAAGTCAAAAGTCTTATTTCAAAATAGACTGCCCTTTAGAAAGCCAAAATCTTTTAATTGTTTCTTACTAGTAAAATTAATTATCCTTGTTCTACTAAATATTAATTGAGTAATTGAACACTTGAGTGGAAATGTTGCAGGTGTAGAGTTTACACATTCCCAGCACCTTTTCATTCCAGATTCTTTTGTAAAAGTTGCAGTTACAGAGTCCCTAGGCCTGGAGTTACACCTGATAGGAGGTGTAGGGGAACCTCTGCTGGGAGCTGGGGCTCTGCACCCTGCACAGCAGCATGGACAGCCTTGGCATGCCCATCCCAGGCTCTGGATCAGATCCAGGAGCTGTTACCCAGCCCAGGCTGGGACCTGCTGGGAAGCTGCCCTGAAGGGCTGAGAGTGCAGAGCCTTGTCTTCCACTGGATCCATCGTGGCCACCACAGGTGTAGGCAGAGCTCCTCTCCTTGGGCCTGCTGGGTGCTCATGGTGTGACTCTGTGCTGCTGGTCTCACACACACTGACCTGCCTGTAGGGTGTCTGCAAGTATGGGCTCTGTGCCCTTAGCTACCCTCCTTGTTTGAATAAAGGTTTGTATTTTATTGTGGGTCTTTGCCATATGCAGGTATTCACCTTCAGTATACCTGTATTGAAGGTTTCATATTTAATTCTGCTGGCAGGGTCTTCTTAAGTAAAAAGAAAACAAGTGTCATCATTTTCTCAGTTTTGAAAGTCCACTTAAGGCTGCTCTATTTGGGGTCATTTTAGTAGTGTTTTCATCTTTACTGATGAGTATGCCTCAGCAGGTTTGTCTAGAATTAAATAGCAATGTCAAGAGCCCAGTGCACATTCCTCACTCCTTTTCCAATATGCTTTAGTTTTAATTAATTCAGTTTTATTTTTAAAAATAGGAAATATGTTCAAAGAGGACTGCAGTAATTCCATAAATTTCAAGACTGATTCATCTTTTACTGAAACTTTTGATAACAACTGGTGTCTTTATTTAAAAAGTCAGTTCCAAAAATAAAGAAATTCTTCAAATACTTTTCTTTGTGAGGTTGCTGCACTGGTAGCCACAGGTATGGCATGTGCCTTCCAACCCTACAAGTGCCGAGGCTTTGAATCAAAACAGATAAGGAAAAAAATTGTTGAAAGACTTAAGCTGTGTTCCGATTATTTTGTCTGTAATAAGCAGTGTTATTTTAATCCCTGAGGTACTATAAGAGCTTTTGGAACAAGAGCTTCCCTATTGTTCATCTGTGTGCCTTCGTATATATGTGAAAGATCCTTCTGCAGGGATCCTTTGAAAGATGAATTGTCAGAATTTGTGTTTAATGTTTTCAAAGAAAAGATCAGAGGAATTTTTCTGTTTAGAGAGGATATTGAATTAAAAGCATGAAATCAGAATTCCCCAAATAATCACTTCTGTGTGACGTTTCTTGTAAAGTTACTTGCAGTGAATTGAAGCAAGGAGAAAGTGACCCTCAGTATCTGTATTTTAAAAATAAACCCTGAGCTCAGCCAGCATGAATCAGGGCTGTGCTGTGGAGGCTGGAGGTGCTGGTGGTGTGCTGTGGGGTCCAGCTGGCTGGGGCTGGCACTGCCCTCTGCTGGGGCTGGGTCTTCACCTCTGAGGCTGCTGGAGGCAGGACAGCTGGCTGCAGTGGGGTAAATTGCTGTCTGTTCTGCAGAGGAATTGGCCCAGGGAGGAATAAATGTAGTGTCAGAGTTCTCTCTCAGATCCACTCGGGCCTGCAGCAAACACAGAGCTCTTCAGCAGCTTAGCAGGAGGAGGAGTCCAGCTTAAGGAATGACTTAAGGAATGTTCATCAGAAGAGCGAGAGGACCAGCAGAGCTGAGCAGTCTGAATAAGCCCTGTCTGTGCCCCACCAGATCACTCATTAAAAGGGTCCCACTGCATGTGTGGCTAAGCCATCCCATAATGCCAGAATTGCTGGATAAATAGTACAGCGTGGTTGCAGCCTTCCAATCTCAACAAGGAATACACCATCCTACAGTGATTTGTTTATGTAATAGATAAAGCTCCATTGGAGGCAGGTTCTCTTCATGTTAGGCACAACTCAAGCAAAGAAAGGAGGACGATGCCTATGGAAACAACTGGAGTTTTACATTCTGCTTTATAAGCTGCCCCATCACAGAGCTTTTTAGTTATCTGTGCTAATGAAGAATAATTCATATTCACATTTGTTTTTGAATGAATGTCATCATGTGTAGATTGCATTATTAGTCATTAAGAAGTAATGCTTGTGAAAAGTGAGTCTCAATGCTTTTAATCTTTGAGAAAGGGAAATTTTTCTATCAGTTGCTTTCTCAATGTTTTCAACATATTTTGCTTTTTGCGGTAATGTTGGGAATGTAGATGTTCTCAGATAAGGTTTTAAGTTTTGTGTTTTGAAATGAAAAATCATGAAAACATGTACTAGGTTTATGGGTAGGAGTATAATTTAAAAGACTTAATTTTAACCTAATTATTTTCTTTTCCCTTAGCTTTGGAACAGGCTTGGGAGTTTGCAGAAACAAATACCTGGGAAACTGATGGAACTGTTGATACTGAAATTTAAAGCCAACTCATAGAATGTAATTAAAGCCTGTGTGTTTCCTGCTTAAGGGAGGAGAGCGAGGCTTGTGTGAAAAGTCATTGACTGTGTGTGTAGGTGTACTGCATTGTAATACAGGATGCCTCCCTCGGCCTCATGCAACAGATTAATCCCAAGTGATAGGTAAGCACTTTCCTAATCTTTGATGGCATTCAAGATGATCCAGTTCAACTTTGCTGTTTCATCTTTGTAAGGTCTGTGGCAGAGATCACACACATCTGTCCCTTAGGCCTTCTTGTATAACACAGCAGGTTCTCTCCTTTTCACCCAAGATCAGCTGTTCAGGAGTTCACTGAGGTGGATGCTCAGAGGTGCTGATATGATGAATTAGAAAACTTATTTTTGGGGAAATGGCCTAGTAGGGGGAGAAAGAGGGATAAGAGTGTTTGATTCACTGTTGCGCTTGACTGTGTGAATTAGGAGCGATGGTGACGCTTTGGACTGCAGGGAAGTAGGAATTGTAGGTGACAGTAAGGATGAAGAGCTTCTGATGGCTGCTACAAACTGCAGAATCAAGTGTATGGCTGAAGGCAGAAGGACAGAAGAGGAGGAGCTGTCCTGGAAGGGACCAGAAAGGCTTGCCAAGGGTGATTCTTAGAGGATAGGTTGGGAGAGGGCCATCAGACCACAACTGTTTAGACATGTTTATGCTTCAAGAGGCTGGAGAGTCAGGTGATGCATTGGAGAAGCATTGCACTGTCCCACGAGCTTGTAAGAAAGAGGCTTTATTGAGAGCTGCGTTAGTATTTTAATGTGACTCGAGTACGGTTTGGAAGCTTGAACCTACTACCTGTTTTATATTATTCCTAATTTTTAAGTTAGAATTAATTTTTTTGAGGCCTGATATGTGTTTGGTGAGTAATAGGGTTAGTGATAATCAGTTGAGTGATTTCACTTGGCAGTACTAAAAATGTCATGGGTATCTATTGTCATGAATGATCTGGGCAAGTATTTTTTGCTCCACCAGCATCTGAACATCCATGCACGTAAACTGCTTTGTAAGGCCTTGCCTTTGGAAGAATTTTTCACAAAGTTATTGCTGCCCAGGCTCAAAGTCTTGAGCCCTACTCAGTGTGTTTTCTCACAATGTGTGATTCCTTTTTGTGCCTTTCTTCTTCTAAAATCTGTGGAAAGACTTCTGTTGGTGTATGAACTGCTTGTTGGTACAATCTCTGCTGGTAAATAGCATTTCTGTTTAGAGACTTTTTGACCGTTTTTACTGTCTCAACTCAGGTTGAAGGACATGATCTCATTAAGTTTGCCTGACTCTTTCTTTTTATGGTACTGATGAATTTAGATAAAGAACTGTGGCCGGTGGCGAGGGCCGGACAGCTGACCACAGGGACGGCCGGCGGCTCGGCGGCTTGTTCTGAGAGCTTCCTCTTCGTTAAGTCAGCTTCAGCTAGGGACTTCTTTTCCCCTCGCCGGGAGCCGGGCTTCCCTGGGATGGTGGCCGCTGTCCTAAAAACCGGAGAGGTGCTGAGAGAGAGAGTGTTCCTTTGCCCAGAGCCCCAAATCAGACACAGGACACGAGGATCCGCTCTGCTTGGGCTCAGGGGCAAAAGACCCGGAATCGCCCAACATTCAGACTTTTATTCTGAGGGTTACAACTCATCTCATAACGGTACAGGGGAGGACACGGAGAAGGGTCGAAGGTCAGGATGCAGTCAGGAAGGAGGAAGGGAGGAAAGAGTGAGACACAAGATACTATTGTTGACTCAGGGGGAGGCGGGGGGAGTTCGACTCCCTTTCCAAGGCCAAACTTAACTCTACCTTCAGAGGGGCCTCACTTTCTAGGCCCCCAGAAATTCTTCAGGGGGTATGTCATTCTCTGAGCTTGAACCACCGCTACAAAGAACAGGTGAGCATTTCCAGAAGTCATCTCCCTCTTGATTCTTGAGTGATCTTCCAGCCTGACTTCTTAGCTCACTGTGGCCTGAGGCCAATAACTTCCTCAATTCTATCAAGTGATGTCAGACAGTGATGGCTGTTTCTGCAATGACACTGGAGGAAATGGATGTCAGGAGAAAGAATGAAGGAAAAAATGCAAAGAAACTGATAGGTAGCTCATTTGGGGTTTATAGGTGCCTCCTTCTTACATTTTACATTTGCACTCTTGAGAAACACACGTAGATCTGGGATTCCCTGTCTTTGTGTTTTGTGGAGATATTGTAACTGGTGCTTTGGGCACCTCTGTTGCTTTACTTGGCTACCAGTGGTGTCTGATGTTCTTACTAAGCCACAGTAGGGTCTGTAGCTTTCTGCACAGTGATGTGGCCTTTACTCAGACAATCAGCATGTAGTCTCCAATGGTTTTTTTGCTGAATTTTTTTGTTTGTTTGTTTGTACAGTTAGTGTTCAGTAGCAGAACATTGTTCCCAAGTGTCAAGGACAACAAGGATTTATGTTACCTCACTCTGCCCCGGAAGTAACACAGAAACATTACTTCATACAATAATTCAGCCATGGACTAGGTACTAGCCTGACAGCAAAGGTCTTCAGCTTTTGTCTCTCTTGCTTCTACCCTGATAATTTAATATGGCACTTTGTTTTTCAGACTAGTTTGATGAGTGCTGAAGTTCATCCCAAGTTTTTTGCAACGTTAATAGGGAAATACCTTCAGATTCATGGAGGAAAAATATGGCAGAAACAGCTGTGGTATTTCAAAATTTGAATGTACTTTCTTGGGGTTTTCTTAAGTTTCCGGAGAGGAGATTTGTGCCTTTTCTGGGATCTACGTGGCAGGATTTCATGGGACACTCTCCTGGCAAGTAAAGGTGATGGTCTTCCAGGGCAGCCAATTCCAAGCACTTGCAGTCCATCGCAACATGCAAAAGACAAACAGAAATGGTAGGAGGCAAACAAGCATGAACATGGAAGTGTTGTTAGGGCTTAAGTACAAGAAGAAAGTGTCAGGAAGGTGGGAGCACTGTGAATGGCCAAGAGGAATATAATGTGTTGCCTGGGTGTGGAAGGATGCAAATAGGAAAGTTAAAGTTCAGCTGGAGTGAGGAATGTGAAGGGCACCCTGAACAGCATCTGAGAGCACATTGGTAGCAAGAGGGAGGCTAAGAAAAATTTGGGCTCAGTGCTCTGAGAACCTTCTGACCAAAGACATGGTGAAGCCAGAGGTATTTAGAGCCTTTTCTGGCCTTGTTTTTAGCTGAATAAACTAATGCTTGTTTTTCACTGGGCAAAACCAGGAAGTTGTACTCATCCCCCTCTGTGAGGGACGATTGAATGAGAAGAGCTGTCTGATTTGCATTCTGAAGTGGTGAGTGACATCAGCTGAAAGCTGTGCTGTCGGTCATACCTGGCAGTCTGCTCGGGAGCCAGGCACTCACAGGCAGGGCAGCTCAGCAAGGAAGGAGCTGGCAAGTGGAGCACAAGGTAAGGGAGTTAGTATGTAATTTATGCTGGGTGAGGAAGATATTCTCTGCAGATCTAGGTAAGCAAGTTTGTCTATTGTGGAACTTTTATTTGCAGTTTCAAATATTTCTTTGGGCATTTTATGGTTTTTGTGGAACATAACTCTCCCAAGAGATGGTGTATGTGAAAATTTTTGCCTTTGAACAGAGCAGCACATGACTTGGAAAAATAATTTATTCTTGTGTAAACAGGAGACATGAAATAATTTGGTAGGAAATGTCAGCTAGTAGATCTAAGTGAGGAGAACATCTGAAAGCTTGGAAGTTGAGGGTAACTGGACATTGTTGGATAAACAAAGCTGCACAAATAATTTCAAATTTTCCGTTACCTTCCTAAGAAGAGGGTATGGAGAACAGAGTCTGGGTGAGCCTGAAGAACATACTGTTGGTGATTACAAAGGTAAGGAGACTGTGGTTTCATTTCTCTTGCTACTAGTCAGAGTTGAAAGATCTTATTTCATGCAAAAACAAGTGGAGATTCTGCCGAAGCTGTAGTTTTAGGGAAAAGGGCATATAGAGTCACAAGAGAAAGAGATGAGAAGGCTGAGGAACTAGAGAAATAAAGCAGAATTAGCCGCTGGTAAATAGAGATTAATACTGAAACATGTACATGTGATTGGAGATACTGCATCAGTTATGGCCAGAGCAAGCAGGCTTGTAAAAATCTGCAAAAGAAGTTCAAAGAAATGGAGGTGTAGAGGGTGATGGGTTTTGTAGGAATGTTACTTTGTCAGGGTAAGAAGGCATGCTAGGAGAGCTAAGGTCAGTAGGGAGTTCATGGAGTGGAGCTATATGGAAAGGTATTAGTGTTTTTTAATTACCATGGGAAGACCTTTTTAGGCATTTTTCTTAATTGATAAATATCAGCTGAGTCCCTTGGACACTCTCCATCCGTGGTTAAATTTGCATTATAAGAAAAGCCTTAAAATGGTGAAGAACTAAGAGAAACATAGTTTAAGAAAGGGATCTTGGGCTAGGGAAATGGTATGAAAAAAGCAGTACCTGAAAGCAGGTATGACTCGAGGATGGCATGAGGAAATGGAAATGAACATATTAAAGCTGAAGTGAAATTTGAAAAGCTTAATGTACTCCCTTCAGGCAGGAGACTCTAAGTAACTAATCTCCATCTCAGTATGCTGAAAATAATGCTACATGTAATTAAGAATTTTGAAGCAAAATTTTTTTTATCTATAAACTTTACCAAATCTTAATATATATTTAAAGAAATGTATAAAAGATTTTACAAAAAAAAAAGGGGGGGGGGGCAAAAATTATCCTAGAACTATAATCCTATAATACCAGTATTGTGATCATTAGTGTGAAGGTTTTAAAAAAATACACCTGTGAAGACAGCAATTATTATAATAAATATAATACAGGTGTTCAAAATATAGTCTGTGCTTTGTTAATCAGAGCTTTATTTGTTAAACTTATTTATTTCTGCCTAAAAGAGAAGCAGTAAATTTCATGTCTTCACTAATAACTTCTCTTGAGTAGCTCTAACAAGTAGTTTTAGTTGAAGACATCAAGATTTCTGAGAAGTATCAAACAAGAAACTGCCTAGAAAAGCTATCAGGAGAGAATTTATCCATGGGGTTCTTGATTAATTGATTTCTTAGCAAAATGAGCTAAAAGTTCAAATGCATAATAGGCAATGGAAACTCAAATTTAGGCAGTATGGACCAGAGTAGGGCAGGAACACAATGGGTCTTCCAGTATGAAATAACAGGAACTTTCATAACTATATGCAGGACTTTGTTTCTTGACCCCAGTTTCTCAGGAAGATAGGACAAGCCTCTCCATTTTGGTCTCCAGCATATCAAGACTGAAGAGACGCTTTTTTGGTTTTATGTAGCCTTAACCCCATGGAAAAATAAAGCGACTTGGCTTGAGCAGTTACACTGCTCTAACTGCATCCTTGTGGTGGTGTGCTTCCCCACTAACTAGCAATTTCCCCTGTGGCAGTGCTCCTGGGGGCTTATTGCATCCTGGGAAAACTGGCTGTACCAGGAAGGCTGCTGCAGGAATCCCTGTGCTGGTCTGGCAGCCAGGTCATTAACATGATGCTGCACTTAAGCTAATAAGACTTGGCTGACCTAAATGGCTTGGCCCAGGGCCACTGCAGGGATGTTTGTACCTGTGCCATGGTTCACCCACAAACCTGTGTAATCCACCCATAGACGATGGGCCATGTCTGCTGTAATTGAGCACTCAGAGGCCTTTGTAGCCAGTTCTTTCCAAGGTGTGTAAGCTGTTTCTCTGTTTCGTCTCCACCCTTATCTGCTATATTCACACAAGTAAATTTACGTGAATATTTGTGTACCTATATATTAATATTTAGCTTGGGAATGGAGTCTGCAAGTGAAGCAGCAGTGTAACTCTTTGAAGATGTAAGCAACAGTTAACATTGTCTGGGTAAACCTGCTTAGCCATTTTACCTGTGAGACAGGGAGTAACCTCTTTAGCTGGATGCCCTGCTTCTTCTCAAACAGTTCTGCTTTGGAAGCAAAACCAAATATAAACCTGGCCCTGAGGGGTTAAGTACAGTGGTGTTCTGTGGCTTAGGGTGGGGAGCCCTGCAGTGCTGCTCTGGTGCAGGCACTGCAGATGAAGCAATTCCTGCTCTCCTTGGGGCAGCTCAGCAAGCCCAACAGCAGAAACCTTTGTAATGCTGAGGATTCAGATAAAAACACCATGTTCATAAAAACAAAAGAAAACAAGCAACACCAGGAAAGACAGGATTCAACAAAGTAAATACAGTGGATGGGACTGCAGAGTCCAGTTGCTTCAAGACCTTCGGGCTGTGTCACCTCCAAGGAGCTCTGTGGATTCCACTTTGCCTGTCTTCTCCTGGTGCACTAAGGACTCAGGAGGTGCCGAAGCCTTTTCCTCCTTGCCACCATGGCATAGCTGTGATGCTTCTTTGGTTTAGATTTCATCCTCTTGCATCTACCTTCTACAGCCAACCTAAAGCTGTTCTTTCAGTGTTTGCTATTTTGTTGGACGTTTGTGAAGTCCTTGTGTTGATCTGTCCAGAGTTTCCCGGTCTTGTTTTTTATCTCTGTTCTTGCTGAACTCTGTGTGAGGGAGTGTCTTCTCAGTTAGACCTGTATTCAGAGATGAAGGGCTTCGTTCTGCATGTTACAAAGGTACAGTGCAGGATAGATGATGCTGTGTGAGGTGTGAAGAACTTCTGAAAAAGAAATGGGCCCGCATACACTTTTCTGTGGATGCTCAAAGGGCCTTTTAGACACACCAATGTCTTCAGCTTTCCAGCAGCCTTGAGTTGTGAACTTGACCTGTATAAATTGCAAAAGATATGCGTGTTACTTCATGTCGTACCCTGTTCTGTATTTTTGCAATATGTAAAGACACCTGCAAAGATGAGGAAATACTCCATGAGGGTGATTCTGACTATCTATATTTTGCACATGAGAGTAGATTAGGTAATGGCTGTTTGCTTCCTCAGCACTTTGAATCTATATATTCCCCCTAGGCAAATTGGATATCAGTTTTAAATTCTCCCACAGAGAGTCCCCAATGGAGTTCAGCTGCTGTTCTCCACCAAGTGTGGTTCTGTATTGTTGCCAGATGCATAGAGTCCTGGAGGGAGAAGTGGGACCATGTAGCTGCAAAGATGACTGTGATGGCAGCTTTCCCCAGCATGTCTTCTGTCTGCACAGTGGGAAACCCACTGAAGAGATGTTTTTTGAAGACTGAGCCAAGGAGGAAGTGTGATTTCTCCCTGAAATTCTCTTAGGTATTCCTGATGCTTCTCCTGAGTAGAATTGAGATTTTTACCAGCTGAGAAAATTTACCAGCATTTTGATGTTGGTATGTTTAATGTCTGTAAATTTGCAATTCAGGTGATGCCTTTTCCTGGTCTTAGAAAAAATGAAGCTAGACACGGTTAGAGGGTTGGGGGTCATTACCTCGGTGTTTTAATTAGGATCCCATGGGATGCATCACTTCACCCAGGTGACAGCGTGGCAATGCACACCCCATCAATCCTGTACACAAGTTACAGACCTTACACATCAGCAGATTTAACAGGGGAGCCCAATAATGGGGCTGGGGTGGGCTCACCTCTAGTTTACAGAATCTGTCCTACCAGGGGGCCTTGGCTCTGCAGTTCTGGGGTGTTTGGTCTCGTGGCCTGCAGGACACCTACAGGACACTGAGAACCAGGCCTGAAGTTATCAGGCCTAAAGGATTACAAGTATGCATGCTAATACTTGTGGATACATGGAATTGTGTAAAAAGTATATAAAAGAAAAAGCAAAAAATATTTTTGGCATCACAGGCACCCTGCTTAGGTTATCTGGTTCTTCCAAGCTGGTATCCACTACTGTCTGAAGTGCATGAGCTGTTTTGCTGTGGTGTCACCATGCTTCATGACAGGATGTTGAATTCATCATAGGCTAAGCCCATATACAGTTTTCTTCTACACAGATACATTCTGCTTTTAAAATGTAGGCTTTTATGGAGAAACCTGGGTTCACATAGCCTATAGGAAGTCTGGCGACATCCTGAAAAAATGGTTCACAGAGGTCTGGGGGTTTGGCACAGGCACCTGACCCATGGCCACAGGGCTCTGTCACCCAAATGGAGCTGTACGGTGAGCAGCATGCTTACTGTGTAGTCTGAAAAGCTTCTTCTGGCAGGTGTGTATGTGTGCTTCAGCTGGCTCTGTTACCAGTGAGCTGTCACCAGCCTCCATGGCTTCAGGTGTTTTTGCTGGAACACCAAAGGTGAAGGAAGGGAACTGGTGCTAAAGGGTCCTACAGCCCTGCCAGAGGAACAGGGGACAGGTGATTGGTAGCAGATGTTCCACCTCCAAACAGCCTTGGTGAGGACAGGTAAGTCATACTGTAGGTCACAGGGAGCTGAAGAGACTTGAGATTTGGCAGGTAATTAAAAAACTACTGCATCCTGCTTGTCAGGCCCTTAAAACAGGATTTGGAGAGTCTGTAAACCCTGTTTATCTCCATTTTTTGTGCCAGTTATTTTTGTTCAGGCTTTGTCTGGAAGAAGAGCTAGAAGGAATGGAGAGCAGCCTAGAAGTGGGATCAAAACCACGGTTTCCAGAGGCTACACCAGAAAGAAAAGACTGTTGACTATTGTCAAACTGAACTCTGGTAAAAGACCTGGACGTTCTTTCTAGTGCTAGTGAAGCCATACTTCCATTTCTTCGGGGTTGCAGTTCTTCAGTTTGTCAGGCTCTTTATTTTTAGGAGGTATTTTTATGCTGTGGGTTTTACTATGAAAAGCTGAAATCAGGCAGTGTACAGTGGAGGAGAAGAATGCATTTTTCATAAGATGGTTTTCCTTTTTCTTTGGGGAAAAAGGGAAATGTTTTCCTGCTTTCTTTATATGATATATAATTTCTATATATAATATGTATTTTTCTGTAAGTGATTAGAAAGTTTGCATCCACTTGCTATCAATTACACGAATATTTTTAATCAGCTTTAACCTCAAACTGACCGAATTGGCTGTACATGTGCCAGGAGAAATGAGTCAGGACATGGAGGAATGGCTTCAAACTGAGGGCCAGTAGATTTAGATTATGTATTAGGAAGAAATTCTTCCCCATTAGAGTGGGGAGGCCCTGGCACAGGGTCCCCAGAGAAGCTGTGGCTGCCCCTGGATCCCTGGAAGTGTCCAAGGCCAGGCTGGATGGGGCTTGGAGCAACCTGGTGTAGTGGAAGGTGTCCCTGCCGATGGCAGGAGGCAGAACAAGACTGAAGGTGCTGTCTAACCCAACTCATTCTGTGACTCCATGGTTGTGATTCAGAAAATTTCCCTCAGACTCCAAAATGGTAGAATGAGTTTAACAGAGAAATTGCATCAGAATTAAATATATCTTCAAATTTTATCAAAATATTAATAAAATAAAAATTATTAATTTTTATGTGATAGGCAGTTCTTGCAGAAAATGGGCCAGGTCTTGGGACTGTGCTTGAGGAGAAGCTTTATAATACTTAGGCCAGACACGTAAATTGAATGGTTTTTCCCTTGGTTTCCTAAGGTGGCATTTCCTGTGCACTGTTCTGATTGTCTCAATGGGCATTTCATTCCCATTTCCTTCTTCTGTGCCTGCACAGAGTCTGTTTGACTTCAGAGCTTGTGTTTGGGTTGTTGGTTGTTACCAGCTGAGAATGATGAATCTGTATTGGAGGGTGGTGCAGCTCGTATTTGTGTATGAGGTAGAGTTATCTAGAAACAGTATTTATGTGTTGAATGCTTCATACCAGTATTATGCTGTCCTTTTTGCTGCTAAATTCACTGATCATGTATGTAGATTCCATATTTAAGCATGATCTTTAAAATTGCATTAAGAATCCAGCACAAAATCCACCTAGTATAAGAACTCTTACCTGGAAGTACCTTCCTTAATAATTTAAAGCAAAAGGCTGATTTTTTTTTTTTTCATTTATAAGGTGAAGTCTCAGAATACTAAATATGATGCATATACATACACACACACAGAGATTATGGAATTACAATCTGTAAATAGAAACAAATAAATGCAAAAGATCCAAAAATTAGGATATCTACATTAAAAAGTACAGCAGACTTGCTGCATCCCCATAATACCACACTGTAGAGAGGATTCTGTGAACCTGAAAAGTTTGGCACTAATATTCTGTTGAATTCTGAGGCACTGTTCTCTCTTTTGCCCATTTTGGTTTGGTGCCAGGAGTCAGCATTCAGCAAGCACGTGATAAGAATCTGTGAGCAGGTTATCAGTTCCTTGAGCAGTGCTGCATCCCACAGCTGTTCTGCTTCGACAGCCAGATGCAACCTCAGCAAGGGTGTAATCCTTCCCTGGCTTCACTGGCTTGTGCTGACAGGTTTCCTTGTGTGCAGGGCTCACTTTATTCTGGTCTCTCCTCCTTCCAGGATGGCTCGCTCTCTGTATGAGTGGCTGTGGCAGCACGAGTTCTGGCTGCCCCCAGGAATCACCTGGGAGGACATGCAAGAATCTGAAGACACTCATTACCCTAAACCTCGTGATCTCCTGCTCAGTATCCCTTTTGCTTTAATCTTGGTAGTCATTCGATGTGCCTTTGAAAGGTAAGTTATTTAATTCTGTTTGGGGTTTCTTAGGTTACAGTGGGAGCAGTTTGGGTCCAAAAGCTGACTTTATTATCTGTGCCAATGCATGACTTAAGAGGTCCACAGAGACTCCGTGTCACACAGTATGCTGAGATAAATTTTTCAGCTTCTTCTTTTCAGCCCTGTTTACTGGCTAAAGAAGTATGTTGAATGTAGAGCACAAACCCTACCCTTAAGGTGTAATTGCAAGCATTGTGACTTCCTACAATAAAATAGGTCAGTCTAGATGAGGTTTATATGTGTATTTTTGAAGGCACAGCTGCTGGTTTGTGTGTGTTGCATATTACTCGCTGTTTCTGGGTTGAGTGTGGCAGAAATCATGTTAAGACTCCATCATGCAGTTAAGTCTCCTTTATCTCAGGTGATGGGGATCTGGAGTATTGCAGCTGATAGACAAGCCTGAATAAGGTGCATCAGACTGGGCTGAGCCCTGTGCCCTCAGCATCAGCCCTGGCTGGCACAGGGGTGTGTGTGGCACTGACCACCACGTGGGCTTGGCAGTGCCGCTGCCCTCCACTGCCATGCAGAGACATTTCTTGCTGCTTCCACTGACTTGAAGTTGCTACAGACCCTTCAGTGCTGGGCTGCCAGGATTTCTGCTCCTCTCATTCTGCTACCAGACCTGCTTTTGGGGCTGCTTTTTGCAAACTCTGTGATATCATCCTCCAGTGCTGGCAAAGAAGTTAACTCTGAGTCAAGGATCTTTCTGGCCAGAACCATTTGAGTGTTTTACACATTACACTTCAGGACAGAAAATTTGGGGTATAGCAAGAAATCCTGCAGGTATCATTGATGCCTGAGTTTCCTTGAAGTCCTGAACTGGTGCCATTGCTTTATGCAGTTTGGTCAGTAATTAATGTGGTCAGTGGCACAACATGATTTGCTGGTGGATTTACTGCAGCAATAACTACTGTCAAGACTGCAGAGCAAGTCCCCTTTCATGATTTTGAATACACTTTAAAGTGTTTTTCAGTATATTCAAAACACAGTATTTTTAGTAGTTCTATGAAGAGGTAATCTTTTGAAATCTTCAATGGTTTTAAGTTTAGAAAGGGGGGGGAAATGACAATTTAGAAAATGTTTTATCATTCTTTTTTGAAAGATGTCTGCACAGCAAAATGGAAATGGACTTTCCTGTAGACTAGAAGATGTTTCTTCTGGAGATTCTCTGTGACACAAGGGTAGCTTGGGAAAGCTTAAAGCAATTGAAATTATTCAGAGCTCTCCTGTAAGAATGGTTTTTTGTAAAAATACTGACTGTGATTTGGGGTATTTTATTAAAACCAGATGCGTGAATAATTACTGAAATAATCATTTTAGGATGATACAAAATTGGAATTCAAACCTCTTCTTTGTAAACAATATGTTTAGTGTGCATTCCATAAATTCCATGGTTTTTATCCTGCTCTTTCCTGGGGACACAGGCATCTTGGTTACTTCTACTCATGTGGAAACCAAGGTGCTCTAGGTAGCCATTAAAACATGAATGACTCACATTTCTTCCCTGCTGATGTGTGAGACCTGGCTGGACTCCCTACTCCTCCAGGTGGATGCTGCTGGTCAGTGACACAGATGCGCTTCTGGTGTGGAGCTGGAAATGTCCCACACTTGGCCAATTTATGGTTCCCCAGTGCAAGACATGACCAGGAAGAAGGAGAAGCCAAACTCTCCCCTGTGGTGGCTCATGACAGGACACGAGGAAATGGGCACAAACAGAAATGCATGATGCTCCATTTGCACATACAAAAGCTCTCTTCTTTACTGTGAGGGTGGTTGAACATTGGAACAGTTTCGTGAGAGATACATGGCACCAGCCAGCTAGAGCTGGCCCTGCTCGAGCAGCAGAGTTGGGCTGGGTGATCTCCAGAGACCCCTTTCATCATTGATTCTGGGCTTCTGTGTCTCTGTCCCTTTATCTGCCTTCCTCCTGCCACACCACTCCCAGTCAATCTAAATATCCTTTTAACCTGTTTTTAGATACCAATGGCCAAGTAAAAAGATTTTTTCTTTCCCATCCAAGTGCTGCCTCAGCTGGGAGTGTTTCTACAGGCCTGGTCCTACTCATTAATTTTAAAGCTGTTTTGATTCACAAACTTCATTAAATAAAAGCTGCATGTCACACCCTTGGAAAAGATAACATCACAAGCCCATTTTACAGGTCCAGGAAGCCTATAATCATAACACTATTTTACCTATGCAAATTACAAGCCAGTGTTCTGAGCTGTATTCTTGTTTGTCCTAACTCTGCAGTCATTTATTTCAGCATGACTTTTTCTCATTCTGAATCATTACTGTTTCACATCCAGTTCATCCTGGAGAAGAAAGCTTCCCCTGGGAAGGCGAGGCTGAATCCAACCCCTGGTTTCTCCATTGCCTTATCTGTACAGTGGAACTAGGCCTGTTTAAAATAATTTACACCAAGTTTGAGAATTGCAGAAGGAAATGTGTGTGTTATTTCTCAATTTCTGTGTAGATAACCCTGGCTATATATCTTTGTACACCTGCAGATCAAAATTACTGGTTGTAACTAGTAAAAGTTTGGGTTTGGTGGCTGTAGCTTGGCCTCTGGCAATTTATTCTACCCTCAGCCACCACTAGCTATTACTTGCAACTGTGCATTGAGTACCAAGTGTTTCTCTCTCTCTAGATAGTTCCTGGTGGTGCCTGCTTTGGGATTTCAGACATGTGAATCACATGAGTTCATGTGATTTAACTGTCAGAACTCCAGGTAAATAATAGGAGGCGGGGGAAGTCTGGAGGATTTTCTGCCATGTCTGCATCAGCCACTGTGCTGGGACCAGTTTCCTCCTTTTCTCAGGCATTGAACTCGTGGAAGAACCTGCTTCCTCAAAGATGGATTTTTCTCTCCTTTGCACTGACTGGCTGAACTGGAGTAAACTGAGACAGCAACATCCTTCTAAGAGCCAGCTATGCTGGTGATGAGGTGGTGGCTGTGGGAAGAGGACTTGTGGTGTCTGGGTGTGTCCTGGGAGAGCTGAGAGGTTGTGAGTGCAGTCCTGGGGGAGAAGAAACAGCTCACAGGTCATGAAGCAACTCCCCTGTGAGCTGGTTTGTGTTGAGGAAGGTGAGAAAAAGTGGATTTGGTGCTGGAGAGAAGAAAGCCCATTACTGCTGCAGTGCTGGGCTATGCCATGGTACTGAGGTAGGAACTGGGGAAAGAAATTAATGATGTCCTGAGAAAAGAGAGGACCTAGAACTTGGTAACCTCCCCCGTTCCTTTAATGTTTCCAGATTGCGTTTTTGAGTAGGAGATATGTCCTGCACCCATAACTTGGAGCTTGATTTTGAGCCCCTGTATACATTATCAGAACTTTTCCCTAGACATAGTGCTGCAAGGATGTTGGCTTCTCTTCTAGTTATGTAATATTTAAGACCATTTTGGTAAAAATCAAGTTCTTGGGGTGCTATGATTATGAAGGAATATTGCAAAGTGTTTCTTGCCTGCGCAGTTAGTAAAATGTGGCAACTAAAGTCCTTTTAGGGATAGTAAAGCCATTAGAAACCAGACTTCACATACAATTTTTTTGTCTGGTTTTGGACTTGTCCAGGGAATTTTAGGCGTTGGGCAATTGAAAGGAATTTAAGTCCACATAGCTCCCAGATTTCACTAGAAGAGGATTTTAGTCAGAAATACTAGGTCTCTTTGTGGGAGGGTGGTGACAGGATGTGAGCCATATGTTGTACATTTAAAGAAATGGACACTCTTGATCTGGCAGGAACAGATGCTTGAACCCAAAACCAGAAGAAAGAAAGGACACCAATTATGAGTATTTTATTTAGAAATTTACCTTTCCAAAGTTTATTTTGCACAGAGACTTTTGTTGTTGATCAGTAATCAAGAAGGATCTGGAAACAGTTTCCTGTTACAGCAGGGCTTGGTGCAAAGATGGGGGACACATTGCAGCATTTAATTGAAAACAGATGCAGCTCAATTTGGACAGCAGCACTGTAGGACTCGAGACCTTGTATCAAACAGAACAGTCAGATTAACTGGTGGGAAACATTCTCCTGCAAGCAGGGGAAGGCAGAGACTATGCCAGGAGCACAGCCACAGCCCTCTGCTGACGGAAAGCAGGAGGCTAAAACAGACTGTGCAGTTCAAAGAATAGAGGTTCTGATCACCGCTGTCAATGGTTCTGCATTTCTTAGTACTTGAAGGTATTTGCAAGTGCCACCTTTATAAATAATAATAAAAAAATCCACCCCCAAAGTTAAATTATTTCATCTATCTCACACTAACTCTGAAAGCCTCTGCAGAAGGAGTGTAGTCCTTTGAAAGGTGGGGGAGTTGCAGTTTAAGCCCCTTTATCATAAATCCATTTTGTTTCAACTTCAGCAGGTTTTGCACAAGTGTAGTGGTCTGAGTTCTCCCGTCCGAGTTTCTGGCCTAACGCCAGCACACTTACCAGCATTTACCCAATTTTTGCTGTGAGATAAGGATTAGAAGTAGGCAAAGCAGGCTCAAACTTTAAAGAATATAAAGGAAGTTTATTAACAGATCTAAAAAGAAAAAAAAACCAAATAAAGAACCAGAACAACCCCCTCAGAACACCCCTCCTCACTCCACCTCTCCGTCTCTTTCCCTCTGACAACATAAAAAGACAATACTTCAACCTTCAGCAGTTTACCACCTCTAAAATAGTCTTTTCTGAGTTCATTTAGGGAGAGAAGTTTTCTCTTGCTTATACCAATGACGTTTTTACAAGAGAATACAGTTTTTTAGAGTCCCAGCCTCACAAGCAGCTGCCCGGGAGGAAAAAATCTGCTTGATGTGGAAGATCCCTCCCACACCTGTAGCCTTCCCACAGCTACTATGGTGGGCTATGGCAGTTCATGGGGTACTCTTTTTAAGGATGAGTGGCTCTACTACAGCAGCAAAGAAAACCCCTTCTTCCATTACTGGTAACGTGAGTTCTCTTCACCATCCCCGGGGGCGAGGGACTGGGTCAGAGCTTCTTCTCTGTCTCTGCTCATCACCAGGCCACAATTGCTTCAGTATCTCCTCATCTCTACACTGGTGCCTTGTCTCACTGGCTGCAGTTAGAACATCACATCCCCCCATTTCCTCGTGTATTACAAGGGAATATTTTAGCTTAGTCCCAACCATGGCTTCACAAAAGAATTTTCAGCTTCCACACTGAAGCACTCCTCATGCTCCTCTCTCTAGGTGTCATGTCAGCTCTGCTTCCCTCACTGGCTTTAGAGTCTCTGTGCTCTATGTTGTGTTTCTGTCCTCACTCTTTCTCTATGCAGGGGAGGATGCACATCTGCAAGCTTCATCTGGGCACTGAAAGGGTGAATCTCTCTCTCTCTGGCCTCTGTGACAGGCACACTTTCTCTGCCGGGCTGTTTTAAAAGTTTGAGCCTGGTGGCAGAAGCAGTCAGAGTCTCAGTGGCCTTGCTTTGCAAAGCTGGCCCAGCCCCGGTGGGGCTGGCCTGGCCCGGGGTGACAGAGCAGGGCCCGGCCTGAGTCAGATGGAGCCGGCCCGGCCCCAGTCTGGCCCGGAGCAGGGGCCCGGCCCTGCCCACTGTGGTTGGAATGTCGGCTGAGCTGCATCTGGGCCAGGGAGCTCCGGCCGGGTCCTGCCCCACGCCCAGCTCCCCTTCCCTCCCTGTCCCTCGGGACAGGGCAAAGGCCCAGAACCTCTGGCAGCAACAAGACAAAAGGGCTTCTTCCTGGTGTCCCTCTCTTAAATATGGTTTTTTGGCTGAAGGCGGAACCACTTCTCTTAAAAACGAGGTCCTTTTCTGGTAAAGTTGAAAGGTTTTTAATAAAAAATTAACAAGAAAAGACAAAGACAAAGCAAAGGAATTACGGCGTCCCTAGACGGCGGGTGTACTGGCACAGAGCCAGAGCACACTTCTCCTAGAGAGAGACTTTCTTTAAATACTTTTTTTACTTTTACAACTTGTTGTATAATTCAAATGAAGTTCTTTTGAAGAATTCGGTTAGTCCTTTATCAATCCCCGGCAGAGGAGTCTCTTATCCAGGAATATCTTGATACAAGTAGAAGTTTGCATAGTTGTTTGTCAGTTTGGCAGAGGAGTCTCTTATCCAGGAATATCTTGATAGGAGTAAATCGCCTTGTTTGAGGGGTGGTTTGTGAGTGATATTTAACATAGCAATGTTAGTTATTTCTTAACTATTAAGCAAAACTAGAATGGCTACATTTCTACACAAACACTGCTTCTACAAGGATCAATATTATATACATAGTATTCATTATTTGCAAAAAACCAACACTATAATATGCATTTATAACACTTCTAATTGGTTTGCATACCTACCAATACTCAAAACTAGCTGCTTACTGGTTCTGTCTCTCAGGAAGGAAGCTGTATTATCTCTTGCCACAAAGCTTACTTCCAAAACTGACCCTCCTTGAGCAAACCCAGGACCACAAGACAGTTTGTTCTGTGATTATTGAATAAAATACCTTGATAAGACCTCTGCCATGGAGTGAGAGAAGTAGGCCGGTAATGAGAATCATCCCTCTGGCTGTGCCTGACATAGAGCGGGGCATAGTTTAGTCCTCAGATTTTACCCATTTGTCTTGCAGAGGGCTGATAAAGTGCCATGATGAGACAGTCCCTGCCACTGAGATGATATATCTGTGGTATTGAAATCAGAACAAGCATCATCCTCTTGGGCTGTGCTTGGAACTTAACTAAGAACTGAGTCAGAGCATACAGCCAACACGTGCAAATGTCCCTTAGGAAGAATTTCAGGCCTTGATTTCCCAACGATGTTCATAAAAGTAGGATTGGTTCCATAAATCATAGGTCAACTCAAAACCTCAAAAATAATTGTAACTGATTACACCCTGTCTTCATCCAGTGCAGCTGGCTTGTTTCTGTTGTAGTGAGGTTTAATGCTATGACCATAAGAAATCAGCAGGAAATATAGAGAAGTCAGGGATTAGAAAAAATTAAGAAAATTTTCAGGACACTTTAAGTAGTCTTTCAGTAAAATAAATTTGTTGGCAAGCTACGTTGACATCTGACACAAACATTCTCTTTGCTTTAATGTGTCTGGAAGATTTTGTACCTTTCAGTTCCTGATATGGCCTGATAAGAAGTGGCAATAAGGTTGTTTTCAGCAATAGAATTGATTACATTTTCCTCTTCAGAGGTGCTTGTATTGATGCCTGATCACTGAAAGAGAAAGACCAGGCCCACTTCAAGGAACTGTTTAATATAAGAACAGAAATCTAGTGCAGAGCTTAAGGTACATATTTTTCCAACTTCATTGGAGTTCTGGATATTATTGAAATACTGTGTTATTGCTCTTAGCACAGGAGCTGCTGCTCCAGTATCACTCTTATTTAACCAATTACTTTATATTTTAAAAAAAATTAGGTGCAATTAAAACATTTCTTAAGAGCAGTCAGAGCCAAAACCTAGAATTCCCAGTGATGGCTACATTCCTTTATCATCCAGCAGTAGTGCCAGAGTGCTACTAATTTCACTGAAACTAGCCAATGTTTACCCATGTTTTTGTGATCGCTGTGTGTCTTGTTGCCAGCAAGCACATTTAGCTCTGGCCCTTCTCTTATGGTAGAAACAAAATTTTTGTTGGTCTTAGTACATCTTTGAATGTTCCTGTAGCCAGTGATGCTAAAGGAATTTCCCAGAGATGATGACAAAGAACAATTGATACACGGGCAGGTGGATTGGCTGTGCAAAAGAAAAGGGGGAATGAGCTGTCTATGAGTGAACAAAATGTGTACCTACTCTGTGGTTTAACAGAAGTTACAGCATTCCTTAGGTAGGAGGTCTTTTTATAAAATTGCTTTTAAATTAGGAAATGAGGTCTTGAAAAGAAAACTTCTAAAAGACCTTTCTGAAGGATGCTGGACCTGAAATAGTCCCTGAAGATGTGCATATGGAGTATAAGTTCTACGACTAGCAGAGACCACAGATAACCACACCAGATAATCACAGCCATAAATAGATCCCATACTATTTTGAAGTAGAACGCTTTTAAACACCTGCATAGTGAAATAGCTTTTGCAACTTTTTTAAACAAAGTGAAAAAAAAAATATTCTGTGTCCAAATCATTAGGGAGAACTGATCAGAGGACTTGCCTGGACATCAGGAGTGACCAGGCAGAGCTCGACACACGCTGCCTCTGCTTGGTGCTGTCAGCTCAAACCATCTTCAGCACCTGTTGCAGTAAAACAGAGACACTTCCCCAGTGGCAGTGTGTAAAAGGGAACAATTAATAAGAATAGCTAATTCTTGAGAAATTCAAGTAAAATTCCATTGATTTGGGGCTTTTTAAAAAAATATTGTTTGACAAGTTTCCTGTTAGTGCCGTATTTTATGCAGGATCTCACTTCACACCTTCTATGAGGATGTTTCTTACTGCTGAGATAGAGATGAGTGTTGGTAGTGGAGGAATTGAACTGTTGAGCACAGGAATTCTCTGAACAGTTTTCCTTGGATAACTTTTTTTTCTATTTATGCAGGGGTTTTTTTGCTTTATTTCACTGTGAAAGACTGAAGATGCACAGCTAGTGCAAATATCCATTCCTTGTGACAAGGTTTCTAGTTGTCATGTCCTTATTTTGCAACTATTTGAATTATATTAGAAACATAGATGTTAGGTACTCCAGGAAAGACCAAGTGGCTTCCTGTTTCAGCAGGACATTTCTTCTGCATTAATTCTGCACCTCTGGCAGAGCATCCCTCTTGATCCTGAGCCAAGGCCTTAGTTCAGATGGTTGTCATGTATGTTCCATGTTCTAGATCCAGCAGGGAACAACATTTAGGCCTTATCACCTGTGTGGTACTCTCCATCAGCTGCAAGCAAGCCAGGGACTTGAGATTGGTGATTCAGAAGTTGACAAAGGAGGATATAGCATTTGCTAGCCTCTATTAATTTTGAATATCACAGCACAGAGCTCAGAGCAGTAGGGTACAAGTCTAGCAGTTTCTAGTGTAAGTTTGTGATTTTACCTGCTCAGCATGGTACTCATGTTTAGATTCTCATGTGGGAGGCAGCTGTATGTACTGTATCATGTTTTAACAGTGCTGTAAAATCAAAAATCTCTGTTCTGTTTTTGGCTGACCCTTTATGTTTTCTTTTGCAGAGCCATAGCCCTGCCCCTCAGTATCAAACTGGGTGTGAGGGACAAGCAGAGACCAAAAGCTCAGCCCAACCCTGTGCTGGAAACATTCTACAGTATGCGCCGCAAGAACCCTGAGGAGGTGAGTCCCTTCTTCCTTTGTTTTTCTGTAGATTTAGTGACTTCAGCCATAGAAAGTCCCATTTGGAATCCTGAACTTTAGCAATGCCCTTCATATCTGGGAGCTCAACAAAGACTCAAAAAAGACTGTAGCACTGGTTACCTGAGAGCAGCTGGCCAGGAGGGTCCTCCTGCAATGCCATCAGCTCTCTGTTCTGCTTCTGAACACCTCGGAGGAAACTGTGCTGCCAAAGGAAATAGTGACAGCTCCTGTTCCCTCCAGTGCTTACCTTATACACAGCACAAGCTGCAGCACAGGGGGCTCTGCCTGAACATCAGTGACACTTTCTTATTGTGAGGGGGCCAGAGAGGTTGTGGAATTTATGTCCTTGGGAAAACTCAAAGCTCTCTGGACATGGTCTTTGACACCTGGCTCTAGGTGGCTCTGTTTGGTGGCTCTAGGTGACCTCCTTCATCCCTTCCATGCCCAGCAATTCTGTGATGGCTTCTTTTCAAATACTGGCAAATCCTGTAAAAAAATTAGTCACATCAGCTGCCTTGAGCTGACTCCCACATTTCTTGTCCCTGCAGCTCAGCCAATTGTCTTGCTTGATCTCCTAGTCCTAGACTGGGTCATTCTGTTGCCGTGCAATCCATGAGTTTGAGATTGGCCTTGCAACTAGCCAAAGTCTTGATCATCATCACAGAGATTGTGAGGGGCATCAGAAACCTGCAAACACAACTGGTGGATAGTTTTCCCCTGAGGGATAAGATCAAGAAATTGGCAAGATGACCCAGAGTTATAATGGCTGCTGCTGATGGGAAAAACCACAGGCAAGATTGTGAATTGTCAAACGATATTAAAATTTAACCTAGTCAGTGAAGTCTCTGAGTGTGAATTCTGTGGTAGGGATCCTGATTTTCTTTCAGCTTGTTTTTGTAGGCTTTCTTTTGGCCTCAAAGCAATAGCTGTGAATTCTTATCAAGGATGGGTGAGCAGGGAGCTCACCATGGTTTCCAGTCACAAGGAACAATCCTATTCCAAACACATTGCTTCACCAAGGCTGTTGCAGAATGGTTTGTGCTGCAGTGGGGCATGAGGAGCCCCAGAACATGCAGTACTAGGTTAGAATAAAGGAAAAGAGAATAAAATTAAAATATTGGTATTGATCTGGGTAGTGCAGCCAGCCCATCTCTGCAGCAGTAGGAAGGAGTGTTCTCAGGAACCGTTGTCAGTGTGGTAGTCCCTGACAGCCTTTCCGTCCCCAGAATCCAAACATTTCTCAGTATAACTGCTTTTATGGCAGAGATCTAACTCAAGACCTGGCTTTGCCACAAGGTTTTTCCCACAGCTCTCCCTTCACCCCTGTTGCACTGAAGTGGTGCTTTTCTCCCAGCAGATCTGGGATACTGGAACAGATCCTCACCAGGAGACAGCAGTGTGAGGTGGAGCAGGAAGTGCTGTCTGGCTCTCTCCACTCACGGGGTACACCTCACCAGTCTGCTGGCTTCCTTCCTCTCCCATGAGCTCTCTAACCACTGCTTAAAGGCAGCTTTTACTTGTCCAGTACAAGATGAGATTTTGCAGTTCTTGTCAGCCTTTTCTTGGGAGGAGTTCGGCCTGATGGAGCAGTTGGAGAATATAAATGAGTGTCTCCATTTGTCTCCACTACCATAAAAGAACTCAAAAGACAGCATATCTGAAAATTGGTAATGAACTTATTTTTGTAGAATATGCTCAAAGTATGTAGGTCATTTTCACATGGTACCAATTAAGGTAAATGGATTCCATGAAAAACTATTGCTTGACTTAAAAAATAAAGCTATCCAGGATGACTCTTTCAAGTAGGAATATAAAACATGACAAATTTTTTTCATGTCGCATGCCAGACTCTTAACAGCCTAAGGACAGAAAGAAAGGTAATTGCAGGATTTCTGTGAGTAATCTGGTGAAGAATTACCCCTAACAGGTTTACCACTACAGGAGAATATCCAGTAGAAAAATGATGTTGCTTCTGCTCATGGTGTCCATCATGATACTGCATCAGAATGCTGAGAAGAGTGGCAAGACTCAGTGCAGAACTAAAAAATATTATTTAAGCTGCAGTGATCTTTATTGGAGTGACAGATTTAAGGGATTTGCTCCCTGAAGACAGGGTGAGGAAGTGATTTGACAACAGACTCATGTGAGGAGACAAGACCTGTTCCAAACTGGGGAAGTTCACATAAAAAATGAGAAGTTTCAACATTAGCGTTTATAACCAATTGATTAGAGGGGAATGAAAAAATTTTCTGCTATCCAAGATCTTTAGGAATGGACAGCTTTCCGAAAGAGGCTTTAGCCTGAACAGACTTGGGCTGGCCAGGGGCTCCAGCTGGGCTCTGTGGGAGGTCAGATGAGACATTGCCCTGTCTGAACTTTGAATCTGGATCTGAACCTACTGCCTCACCTGTTTTCCAGGGTGAGCTGCTCAGTTTAGCCAAGCAATGTGACCTGCCAGTGAGGAAGGTGGAGAAGTGGTTCCGGTGCCGGAGGAACATGGATAGGCCCAGCCTGTCAAAGAAGTTCAGCGAGGCCTGGTGAGCTGGAGCACAAGCCATGAACTCAGCTGCAGGTTTTCACAGCAGCTGAGCTCCACAGGCAGCTCACTGCCTCCCCCTGCCCTCCATCCCTATGCAGAGATCCCAGCTCCCTGTCTGCCCTCCATCCCTATGCAGAGAGATCCCAGCTCCCTGTCTGCCCTCCATCCCTATGCAGAGATCCCAGCTCCCTGTCTGCCCTCCATCCCTATGCAGAGAGCATCTTGGGTCTTCTCTGACACCCTTGGCTCTGCTGTAACACTTTGTTACTCTGCTGCAACTCTTTGTTACTCTGCTGCTTCTCTGTTACAGAAACATTTCTTGCTTTTCCCCCTTATTTCCAATTCCAAGTCTCCTTTTACTGCTCTTCCTTTATTCCTAGCTGGGCCCTTGTTTCTGACTTTTTCTGTCTGTCAGACTGGCATTCTGATCTGACACACTGAAAAACTCTCTGCTGTTTACATCTCACTGCTTTGCTGCTGCTTTGGTACCTGCTAAAAAGACATCCTTTCTGTTGCGTTTCCCATGGTTTCCCTTTGCCTCTCTGCAAGGATATTCCTTCTGCTGCACCTTTTGTGCAACTATTTTGTGCACATTTGCTTTCAAAAGCCACAGGCAGCAGGCTGGGTTGGATTCTGCTGTCATTTGACTTCAGCATCCTGAAAGTCACAACCCAGCACCCTTCCAAGGGGGTGGAAGCTTGTGAGCAAAGAACAAAAACTGCCTTGAAAACAGCTGTGTGGAAGTCCTCCTTGTTATGTGGAGTCACAAAATAAATCTCAGGTCAGACAGATCTGAAGGTCAGTCCTGGCTCAGGTTTCCACATAAAAGGAGGATTCTCCACAGCTTGGTTGGAATGCTTCATTTACAGGAGGCTGCTCTGCTATTTTTGTAAGGAATTGGCCAGAAAGGCCACAAAGGCAAAAGAAATTATTAAATACCTGGATTACTGTTTGTCTATCTGAAAGTATGTATCCATACTTTGAACTCATCAGAATGTGCTTCATTTAACACTCCACCTGTAATTGAAAACCCCTGCCTAAAAACCCTAATTCAAAAAGAAGTAAAGGATGTGCATTATTTGTTTATAATATTCCATATAGTTACAAATATTTACAGAAACAGTGAATAAGGAGTTATAAAGCAACAATGTTTATTTTGCCTCCATCTGGATGAAATGTCAGCTCTCCTTGCACTCTGATGACTTGTAGTAAATAGTAACAGTAAATAGGAAACAGTAAATCCTCTTCTGTCTCAGCCCACTGAGGATAGTGTCCTTCCATCTGCCCTTTGTTGCCATGTGCAGTCTGTGGACAGAATGTCTGTCTGATGTGATGTAGCAGCTTTGTAGAGTTTATTTTTGTCTTGGAATTTCTGGGGGTTTCACTGACAGGTGGAGTCTCTCAAAATGCAGTTATGTCTGATTTGTTATAAAGACTTTTGCAAATTAAAGGACTGGTTTAAACAGTTTTACTCCTTTGAATATTTCCTGTGGTTTGTTTATTAATAACTTGTTTATTCTGTTGGGATGAAATTCCCCTCATTCCTTACTACATGTGTGAATATTAGGTGACCTGCTTCTGTCCACTGAACTAGGCAAACAGTTTGTATGGACTTCTGTGTGGGTTTAATGTTGGTAAATCATTACTGGCTCCTGACTGGGCCAAACATGACAGTAATTAGTTACTGTACAGGATAAAGAATTTAGCAGGCCATATCCCCAAAGGCCTAGGAGAGAGATTGGCATTGTTTCACTTTTACAAATGAATCTGCCACTGCTGGGAAGCTTTGGGATTATTCTCTGAGGGTTTTTAGTCAGCAAGATTCTTGAGTCTTCTGCCATCTCTACAGCAGAGGAATTGCTCTTTGTGAGGTCTGTGAAATGTGTTGGTAACAGGCAAAGAGCTGCTCCTGTTTTGGTCAAACCTTGAACATACTAACACGTCTTTGCCTTAATAGTGTTGTTCTTTGAATTAATGTGAACATACATAGACTTGTAGCTCAGAGGTTAATGAATGGGATTCTAATGCCCTTTGTTTTGTTTGTTTGTAGCTGGAGATTTACGTTTTACATAATTTCTTTCCTCACCGGCCTCGCGGTCCTGTACGATGTGAGTACACACACAGTCACCTGCTGTTCTATCCAGCCAGTGCCTGCAAGAATGGCAGAGTTTGTTGTCAAACATGTCTTTTCAGGTCTTCTTCTAGAGGTTTTCCATACAGGTTGTTGTGTATCCTCTGCATAGCACACTTAGGAGACCACAGACATTCTGGACCATGCTTATTTAAGGACTCCAGAACCAAGATGTTTCCTCCTCTTCTGGCAAAGCAGAAGACAGTTTGGATTATGTAAAAGTATATTTCTGAAAAGTAGGAGATAGAACACTTATCTAAGCTGGAAGCTGCAGGGCCTGTGTGCTGTATTCAATACCTCTTTAAAGTAAAGAAATTGGGCTTCCTTTGTTGCATGGACTGAAATTTAGTAATTTTATCTGCTGATTTTCTTTTCCGTACCCAGGGTGTGATTGTTTCAGGCTCATGCCTTGGCCTTTTCTCCAATTTGATAAATAGTGAGTTCTCTTGATACAAGTTGAGCTGCCTCACAAGGCAGAAGTGGTAGCAGGGGCCATGGATGTGCTCTAGTCCCTGAGCTGTGGTCAGTGAGCTGGGGGTACTGGACATCCACTGCCTGTGTTTTAAAGGCTCCCCTGACTCCTTTGCTGCATCTGGTTCCCTGGGTGTGTTTTGCAAAAGTCTTCTGGTGTGGTCTTATGGGTTAAATGATGCAACATATGCTCATCCCAAGGCAGCAGGCACAGATTCTCCTTGTAACCTCCCGTTAATGTAACAAGGACTTTTGAACACAGATTTTCAAGCCAGATTTTAAGGTACTAAAGAGTATGAGGATTATAGGATGAACTAGCTGAGGAGAGAAGGTATCTGAATCCCAGCTGCAGTGTTCTCTGGATCTGTATATCAAAACAGAAGGGTGTTCTTTGAGACCAGCTATTGAAATTTGGTCTGGATGACCTGCACAGCATTGTACAAGAGTCCGGTGGCAACAAGGGGTAAAATCATATTCTTCTGCATGTTATCTGTTCATTATGTGGATGAAATACCATTTTCACTTTTTGTGACTCTTGTCTTTATTCAATATACATCCTACAATTTTCATAAAAAAGGGAGACGTCCATGCTACAGACAGCACCTCTAGATCCAGTGACAAATACGTTATTCTGTTACCTAAATTGTACTGACATAACTACATTAAAAAGAAGGACAGAGAGCTAACACAACAGGGCATAATACATGTGAGATTTCCTAATTTTCACATGTTTACTTTGTAATCTGAGAACTTTTAAACCTGCATTTGTTTTTGTGGAACACCCTTCTTTCTTTAGGAAAAAAGCAAATGTTTTAATTCTGTATTAGTAGTTTTAGACTGGTAACCCTAGGGTTAGGGTTAGAAAAACACTGCTGCCCATGAGTCATGTAACAAATTTATCTTCCAGTAGGCCACCAGAAATCAGCTGTATTTGCTGAGACTAGAGGAATGATGAAATTCAAAGTTCTGGAGTTCCTTTCTAGCTTGGGTATACAGTTTGCTGTAGTTGTTTCATAGTTCTTGCTCTGTCCTCTCTGGTTCTATATCACACATCTCTCCTGGTTCTGCACATATATTTGCTGTAAATTCTACTCCCAGCCACACTGCCAGTCAGCAGGGACTGTGTCTGTTCCAAATTACCACTGCATCCAAAACCACAGCGTCCTTCTTCCCTCTGCTCACACATCAGGAGTGCTCAGTGAGAAGAAATGCTGCCTTCTTGCCTCAGCTCTGATACCTTGAGCCCGGTAAAACTTAGAGAAAATTACCCTCATAGGTGTGAGGCTTTACTGTGTTCTGTGAGCTCTGATCCAGTCTGGGCACAGCACCAGGCAGAGCATGCTCCAAGCAGGGAGGACTCTTGGGGACTTTATGAAAGCTTCAAAACTGCCAAGTTCTAAACTACCAATTTTCTACTAAACAGAGTAGGATCTTTTCAGAGGTTCCCTGCTTAACAAACTGCAGCATTACCTTCACTGTTAGAGGAAAACCCACATTCCCTGACACACCAGTTTTCAGCCCTTTATCCACATTTAAGTGTTACTGTCTAAATCACAGAAATTCCTAATGAAATACCTGTAAGGTTATTTTTAAATGCTCAAAACACTACCACCACCTCAAATTTGTAGAAGACTGAAAAAAGTTGTGAGAAGTCTTCTCTGAGAGAGCTATTTTATTTGGAACAGCTAAATACTGTGTGAGATTTCAGGCAAATAGCCACAATTTGGAAATGTCACAAGCAGATGCAAGTCCTTGTAGTGAAAATCTCTTGTCAATTGGATTTCAGACAGCATGTCCAGCTCTGCCTGTAATAAAACACAACAAAGTCTATAATAGTAACAAACTAAAGGAATTAGACAAGTGATAAGAAAAGAACTCCTCTGATATTCTCACATACATGTTGCATTTTTGTTGCAGAAGCCTTGGCTTTGGGACCATAGAGAGTGCTGGACAGGGTATCCACAACAGGTGAGTCACACAAGAAGGAAAATTGCTGTTATAAATCTTGTATTATGTTTCTGTATTTTTTGAAAATCAGATTCTATTACTGACAAAAAGATGTCGCTGAATTAAATTCAGACATTGAAGGGAGAATATCCTTGTACGTGGTGTCATGTAAGCACAAGAGGATTTGGCAGAGCACTTTGTCACTACTGAGAGAAAGTGAAGACTTATGTTCCAAGTTTTCTTGTCTGACAGTCAAAGCTAGAGCAAGATCTCTTGACTGTTTGTGGAGGTTGCAAACCCATAAAGGGAAAAGTAATGCCCAATTCTAACAGTGTTAGCCACAGGAAATGTAATGGGACAAAAGACTGAAGAGTGAGGCAATGCCTTTCAAGACAAGTTTCTGAACAATCCAGTATTGTTCAAAGTCCAAAATTTTAGGGGCAAATATGTAGATATATGTAAAAATTAAACAAGTGGGGCTTGAATAGGAATGTAAGACTGAAAGGATCACTTGGGTCCCTCTGTCTCTCACTTGCAGTATGTGTCTTGTCAAGAAAAATTGGAGCCTCCATAATGGAACACTGTGATGGACACAGTGTGCCCACCAAGCTCATTTTTCTCCCCCCTCCTCAAATGGAAAGGGGAAAAAATATAGCAAAAGGCTCCATGAACCACTGCGGGTCCTTTCCCCAGGGTGCAGTCCCTTAGGAATGGATTGCTCTGTCACAGGTCCAGCACAGGTGCTGCCAGGAGCCTGCTGCAGCACAGGATCTCCACAGGCTCAGAGCTTCCTCAGGGCACCTCCCTCTGCTCTGGTCAGGCTCCTCCAGGGACCACAGGTGGATTTCTGCTCCCTATGGACCTTCCTGGGCTGCAGGGGCACAGCCTGTGTTACCATGGCCTCACAGGGAACCTCTGCTCCAGCACCAGGAGCTCCTCCTCCTCCTCCTGCACTGACCTGAGGGACTGCAGAGTTGTATCTCATATGCTCACTCCTCTCTCCACACCACTCTTGCCCAGCAGTTTTTTCCATTCTTAAATACATTGTCATCAAGGCGCTGCCACTATTGTTCATGCAGCCAGTAGCAGATCCATTTTGGAAGTGTCTGGAACTGGTTCTGTTGGACAGGGGGTAGCTTCTGGAATCTTACAGAAGCCACCCTGCTACCAAAATCTTTCTCCGTAAATCCAACACACACTCATTTTCCAACATTTGTAACAAGCAGAAAAGACTGAAACCAGAGCTGGTCATGTCCCACTGGCTAAGAGCAAGTCAATGACAAATCTGTGTATTAGCAGGAGCAACAAATGTATTAATTATAATTTCTACTAAACAGACCATGCCCTGTGCTACAGACAATGACAGAACACCAGTTCTCCCAAATAGTCTGCTCTTTGGAGGGAAAAAAATAGCTTCTGATCCAGAGCTCCTGTTTAGATAACCTGGCATGTGACCAGCACATACCAGTTAGGGAGATGTTCATATCCTCCCTGGAAACCCCAGGGCATCCAGCTGTCCTTCCTCTTGTGGCCAGTCACTGGTGCTACGAAGGAAAACAAACTACAATTTATGAAGGCCATAAATAACCAGTTGGTATTTGGGAGCACAATACTCCATGTTCCTTTGGAAATGGTTGTGAAGCCCCCTTAATCATAGTAATTATTTATCAAATAGATTAAGATTTAAGGAGATCATATAGATCTACCACAGTGAAAATTGCTTGTTAAATAACAAGATCTTGCTGAGTGGGTCTAAAATTTCAATTTCCAAGCTGTAAAAGCCCAGATAACTTACCCAAAAGAATGTCATTTACATTTCCTGCTAGGATTGGATTTCCCCCCCATTTGTTTGATTAAACTGGAAAATCTGTGACAGAGTGCAGATCTGAAGCATCTTCAAGTCTAAAAAGGGAATTATTTATTCAGCTACTTCTTTTCCACCATAATCAATTTGTTTTATGTAGTTTTTAAAACTCTCTACTGTCTGCTTAGGAATTTGAACAGTGCTGAAGAAATCCTAAAAATATTCAGGATCTTCATGCTGGTTCCCTAAATGTTTGACACGGTGTGGTAAAGTGGAATTTTCCCTAATTTCCCCTGCTGTTTGATTTAATCTTGGCACAGATGATAATAAGAAAGTGAGTGTGTTGTTCAGTTGAAGTATTTCCCCCTGTAGCTGCAGGACCCAGCTTTGTTGATTTGGTTGTTATATTGGGTTTTCATGGCCTGATTTTGGTAGTGAGGGGCTACAGGAGTGGCTTTGTAAGAAGTTGCCAGATTCTTCCTCCATGTCCAGCAGAGCAAATCCCTGGCAGTTCCAAGGCTGAACGTGCCACTGGCCAAGGCTGGACCAATTAGAAATAGTGGTAACACCTCTGTGATAACAGATTTAAGAAGAAAGAAGAAAAGTAAAAAGTTATTGCACAGTTGTATTTGCAGCCAGAGAAGAGTGGGGTGAGAACATGGGAGAGGAACAACTCTGCAGATACCAAGGTCAGTGAAGAATGAGGAGCTTCAGGTGCTGGAGCTGAGATTCCTCTGCAGCCTGTGGTGAAATCCATGGTGAAGCAGCTGTGCCTCTGCAGCCCACGGGGATCCACAGGGGATGCAGAGATCCACCTGCAGCCCCGGATGCAGGAGGTGGATGCCTGGAGGAGGCTATGACCCCGTGGGAGACCTGTGGAGAGAGGAGCCCTGCTCCCGTGCTGGAGTAGCCTGTCCTTGAAGGACTGGATCTCATGGAAGAGTGACCCACACATGGCAGCAGTTTGGGAAGGACTGGATCTCATGGAAGAGTGACCCACATCGCAGCGGTTTGGGAAGGACAGTTTTCCATGGGGTGGACTCAGGTTGTGGCAGTTTGCAGAGAGCTGTTGCCTGTGGGACAGACTCACGTTGGAGAAGTTCATGAAGAACTGTCTTCTGTGGGAGGGACCCCACAGTGCAAATGGAGAGCAATTCCTCTCCCTGAGCAGCAGGAGAAGCCATGGGTGATGAACTGACCATAATCCCCATTCCCTTCTATTTGTACCTCCTCATGAGGAATGAGGATATGAGGTAGAGCTGGGAAGGAGGGGGGGGCAGGGGGAAAAGTATTTTAAAGGATTTATTTCACTTCTCATGATCGTGCTCTGATTTTGTTAGCAATGAACTTAATTAATATCTCTAATTGGAGTATCTTTTGCCCGTGACTGTATTTGATGAGCAATCTCTCCCGGTCCTTATCTCAACCCATGAACCCTTTGTTATATTTTCTGTCCTCTGTCCAGCTGTGCCGGGAAGTGACAGAGTGGCTTTGGTGGCTGCCTGGCATCTAGTCAGCATCAACCCACTACAGCTGTCCTTTGCCTTGAAAGGACTTTTCACTTGCAGCCCTTGCACTAATGTATCTGATGGATATTTCCCTGTCTCTCCCTCTCTCACAGCCTCTCCAACCCTCCCTGTTCTGGTACTACATGCTGGAGCTCTCCTTCTACTGGTCACTGGTCTTTACCTTGCCCTTTGATGTGAAGAGGAAGGTGAGTGGCAGTCTCAGGGGAGAATCAATTACAAGCAGGAAACAGGCTAAACACTTAGGAGAGGATCTCTAAGGGTACGTGTATACTGCTAGTCAAGGTTTTGTGGGACTCTCTCCTTGCTCATTTACAGGAATTTTCATTCCCACTCTCTCCTCTGGGAAGTGGAGAACACCAACCCTGACATAGAAAGGTGGAAAGTACTGCAGAGTTCTCAATCCAGACTTGAAATCCAAACATAAAAGTTGCTCTTCTGCAATTCCTCTAAGCTACACTGATCATAGAGACAGGAAAAGAGTTGGTTCTCTGCAAGTAAAGCTGCTTATGTTCCAACAGACAGGATGCAGCCTCAGACCATGGCTGGTGGAGGGAGAGAATGTTCTTTGTTATGAGATCCTCAGTTTATGCCACAAACTCTTCATTCCTGAGTCTCTTGGTTGCCTACATTTCTAGAATGCATTTGGTAAAAGAGTTAGGTGGGTAAGACTTTGTAGTGGGACGTTTCTTAGTCACTGTGTGGAGAGATATCATTGCTACTTGCAGGAACCACACTTGGACTGGGGCAGGAGGTGCATTGTATATTTTATTCTCTGCTATTACCCTTATCATCAGGACTTCAAGGAGCAGATAGTCCATCATGCTGCAACCATCTTCCTCATCAGTTTTTCATACTGTGCCAACTACATCCGCATTGGGACACTAGTGATGGTGATTCATGATGCTTCTGATTGCTTCCTAGAGGTGAGCCAGGCAGAGCCTAATCAGCAGTGGTGCTCTTCAGTCACAGAGTGTCCTTCTTTATAACACAACATGGGCCAAGCACTGGGCTATTCCACAGATCCCTCGTGCTGCTCTACTGACCCAGCCGAGGGTGCCCAGCTGAGAGCTGGGCAGAGCTGTGGTTCCCTGCATGTTCTAGTGCCATACCTGCCATATGTGTGTCATACCTGTCTCATTAGCCTCCTAGAGTGTGGCAGATGCTGTCTTGGCTGCTGTTTTATTGTTCTTTCTCCTTCCAGCCAACTAAGATATTCAATTACATGAAGTGGAAAAAGACTTGTGACAGCCTCTTTATGATCTTCTCAGCTGTTTTCCTGATCAGCCGCCTGGTCATTTACCCCTACACGTGAGTCTGCTGCAGTGAGGGGAAATGGAAAAGCTGCCTTCTGAGAGGCAGCTGTGTGCTTTTCAGTCCTGGAGCATGTGTTCCTGCCCTTTGCACAGGCTGAAGTGCCACATGGCTTTTTCACTTGCCTTGGGGTAAACAGGGGTGCCCTGCATAGGCACTTTTAGTCAGTCCTGAAGCCTTGAAGGGTGCTGCAGATGAGGAGCCCTGAGCTGGGGGCTCTCTCCTGTGTACTTCGGGTGGGGAACTGATAGTTAGCTCACATGTGATAGGTAAAGATGGAAGTGGCTGATCTGAAACTTTGTCTGTGACTACAAATTTCTGGGGTTTAATTGTGGCCCTATTAACAACATGCTTTCTCTCCACTGCAATTACCTCTTTTTGCAGAGTGCTTTATAACACCTACTATTACTCCATGGAGATATTCCAACCCTTCTTTGGATACTACTTTGTGAATGTTCTCCTGATAATTCTGCAGCTGCTCCATGTCTTCTGGTCCTGCCTAATTATTCACATGGTCTACAAGTTCATCCTCCAGGGCACGGTATGCATCAGTTTGTAGCATCCTTTACATCACACAGGGAGGGAGGATTCACCTAGACTGCTTGAGAACACAGGGGTCCATCTGGCACAGATTCCTTATTGTTCTAGTGAAATTACACATGTACATTACCAACAGTGAGGTGGAAGGAAACTCAGTAATATTAGGAAAAGTTGACCGAAAAAAGTTTTATGAGCCACTATAATATTGGATCCACTTCTGATGCTTATATTCAACAAAAATGCAGATTGGACTCCAGATATCTGTGAACAAAGCCAGTGACATCTGAGTAAAAATCCCAGCATTTTGTGCAGTGGGATTTGCATTTGTTACAAGACTAAGAAGTCAAGGAAGGGAAAATTGTCATGATTGGTGCAGCCAGTGCAAAAGTGTTTCCCTTATTGTACAGGACATTCAATTACAATTGTGTTATGGTGCTATATATTTCTATACAGTAGGTATTTCTGTCTAAACAAGCTGCCTGGGCTCATCTCTCAGCAGTGGAGGGCAACAGGCATGCCCAAATCACCATCCATACCATTCTGCACCTGGCACTGCTGCTCTACAGGCACAGAGCAATTAGTCATGAGTATCTGAGCTCCAGCTGTATAAACTGCATCCCACTCTTTCTGGCTTGTAGTATTTGCTGTGAGACCAAACTGCTGCTCAGCATGAAATTCTTCCCAAAATCAAAGCTATGACTGGCCACATGCCAAGGACGTGGTCCAGAGGTGACCAGTCAGCGCCTTGTGGGAACTGACCTCAGAGCCCAGGATGATTTGTTTTATTAGTATCTGACTGAGGAAATCTGTCTTACAGGAACTGAGAGCAAGCATTAAAGGCTCCTCTTGATCAGTATTGTCCCGATTTTCTTTATCTGCCTTCCTTTAAGGTAGCACAGAGCAGATTACTTGCAAATCAGGAAACAGGGCCAGAAATTAAGATGCAACTGAAGACATCCTTGTATTGTTTTCCTAGTTCGTGTGTGGGCTGAATTACCACTGCAGTTACTGTAGAATAAAATGATGAGTCTTATTAGTCTTATTAGAAAGAAAAGAATCATCAGGGAGGAAAGTCCTGAAGCATATCCAGAATTTTTCCTATTTTATCTAAAATCAATCTGCTAGATTTGATATGAAAATATATTTGAGAACTTTCTGTACTAAGAAGTAAGAAGCAAAAAATAATTGTCCTAAACAGATCTATTTCAATGACAATATTTAGTAGCCCAAAGCAGTATCAGCAAGAATACAGGACATTCTCTCTTAGAGAGCCATGAAACTCTTGCTTCAGTCAGTTCATGTTCTCCTTGCAGGCCTTTCTGGTCTCCACGGTTTTCCTCTCTGGCTACAGGATAATCTTTACCACCTTCTCACATGATGTTCCCTAATCCCCAGTAATTAGAACTCAGCCTAGATCCTGAAGTACAAGTTTCATTCCCGCATAGAGGGAGCAGTTTTATAGTTCCTTTGGGAATCTTGCCAGATTTAAGGCCTCAGCCACATTCTCCAGCTATAAATGGATAAATTTAGAAATATTGACTATGATTTGTCCTATGCTGCAGATTCAAACTCCTGCATATTTCCTGAGCTGTCAGTTCCAGAGGGATCTGAGGTGCAGTTTGTTCACAGCAGATAGCATTTCCCACCCATATTGTCCTTGGAGGCAGATTGAATTCAGTGCAAGTTTAGATTTTTACAAATCTTGTCTGCATCTGGTTGTAGTGATCTCTGGAAAGAGCACAAGCCCAAATCGAGTTCTCAGTGTGATCTAGGAGATCTCAAGAAGAATGGACAGCCATAAATGGAGACTGAGTTTCTTGGCTGCGCCTGATTTGTCCCTAAGCAGTTCAGGTCACAGAACGGGTTTGCCTCTTTCCCTCTTTTCAACAAGGAATGTGACACTGTGATTTATCCCGAATTTTGGCCTCTTATATGGCAGAGTAGAGACAGCCTGAGAAGCCAAGAAGTGTTGGACTGGTTTTTCTAAACTGTCATTTTATCCCATTATTTCTTTTTTGCCTTCCTTTTAAGGCAATTAATTAAATTCTTACAGAAGTGGATTACAGATCTCTCAGTCAATAAACAGCAAGAGGAAAAGCCTGACCATAAAACTGAATGTAGTCAGAGTGGAGTGGCTTTGTATTGGGCCCTTGGTTTGTACAGAAGCATGTGCTTCCAGCCTGTCCCAAGCAATGTTATCAGCCTGAGCCACCCAGGCCATGCGTAGGCAGAAGCTATCTCCTTTTCCCTTTTGGAAAGTGTAAAAGAGCTTGATTAACTGCCTCTCCCATCCTTATCCCACATGCTGATGACCAGGGCAGCAATGTGGATCTCCTCAGGCTTACACAGTTGTCCTCAGTCCTGGGCATTTGTGGTTTTGTTTTTCTTCTCAGCCTGTAATTGCTAATGTGTATCAGGATCACAGATGAGCTTCCAGTAAGACTGAAATCAAAGAGGCAGGGAGAATCTGTTCCCAAGGGTAGTGTAAAAGCTGAGGGGACAGAAGAGGACTGTGCTGAGGGGGTGAGTGGCTGAGGCAGCAGGTGCATGGTCAGCCTGTGGCTCAGCCATCACTGCTGCTTGTGCTGTGTTTGTCTGGCTTCTCACTTACCTGTTTTTGTAGATGGAAAAGGACATGAGAAGTGACACAGAAGAAAGTGACAAGGATGAAGAAAGAGATAAAATTAGGGAAAAGGAGAAAAATGGGATCACGTATTTCAGCAACGTCACAAACAATGGTTACATCCAGAGGAATGGGTCTGAGCCCCTGAACAACAGAGCCCACCTTGCCAACAGCCACGCCAAGGAGAGATAGCTGATGTCCATGTGCTGCTGGTCTGGCCTCCAGCCAACCCAGGCCACCATCTGGAGAAACAGTTTTGCTCACTGTATAGATAAAAGGGAGTGCAATTGCAGTATTGTAGCTGAATTCCTGCTTCCCATAAACAGAAGTGTTTATAGTCTGTGATATTTGAAGGAAGATTTTTGTCTTCCTTCATTAGAAGCTTACTTTAAGTTGTAGCCTCAAAACAGATAGCAAGGGATCCAAGTGGTTTGACTTGTATTAAGACTGTACCGTAATTGTTGTCAAATGTGTTAATCTTGAAAAATACTTTAAAAATAAAAAGGTGGATTAAGTCTGGCAGTGTCAAGTTTTACCCACCTAATGTTTGATAGGAATCTGTTTAGCCTGAATCAGCCTCTGGAGACCCTGGCCTATTGCCAGTAATTATTACGGCTGGCAAGTGACAAATCTTATCACTGGGATACATCTTCTGAGAAAACAGGTGCCCTGTACATATTTACAAAATTAAAACTGAGCATAGTGAAATGAAAGCGTTGAAAAGGCATAAGTTAAAACATGTCCTTCTTAAAGGTAGTACTCTTTGTGCCAGTGACCAGCTTTGTAATGGTATGGATCTCAGTCCCTACTTGCTGCCCCTAAGGAGGGAGCTCCAAAGCCCAGGCTGGAGGAGTACCCACCCAAATCACATTGGAAGAGCTGGAAAATCCAGACAGCTGTTTCTCAACTGTCAGGTAATCCTTTAAACCTGTCTTGGAAGGAAGTAGTCCGGAGAAGGGAGGTGACAAGGAGCTATATAGTCTAGAAGACAACACTGATTAAAGTGCTCATGTTTTCACTTAGTGTGACTGGCACAGTGGGGAATGTTTACAGAGTCAGCCTGTGGCAAGAAGGGGATACATTCCCCTGCCCTCAGAGGAAAAAGGGTCCAGAGAAAATCTGCTGAACCTTATGGACTAATACTATAGCATGGCCTTCTAACTCTAGGGCCTTTGCCTAGGTATATCAAGAATAACAAGTATAAAGCAGTGGTCCATGAAGTCATGATGTAGTGCTGATTCAGTTTGTTTAGTTGCCATATCTTGTATCATGTGTAGTCTTTGATTTTTGGATTGTGCGATCTCTTAATACATTTAAATTAGTGTTGTGTGAATTTCTGTTTTATAGGTCACTTAATCTATGAAACTGAAGTATTAACAGATACACTGTAATGAGTGCAGGGACTTAGCCTTCTGAGGCCATGCAGACACTTCTCTTTATGTACCTAGAGCTAACTGGGCGGGGATGGGACATGGACCAAGGAAATACCTTATTTGAGGAGGGGGTGCACATGTTCAAGTTATAAAGAAAGTGACAGCATAGAAAGACGAGGATTTTCATCACTCAGGTCACCTGAGTTGGGACTGAGAAACTTTGATCTGAGTTTGTGTATGCTCATCTTCGGTTTCAGTCAAAATACATTTGGATAATTGGATTGCTAAACTGGAATTGGATAATTTCAGAAGGGAAAAAGTAGTTCCAGCATGCATGATTCCAGGGCAATAACATGTGGCTCCTACACTGTCATTTAAATCTTGATTTGCTGAAGATGGTCTGTCTCTGGAACCTTAGCTCAGCTGGTGAGAGCGTGGTGTTAATAATGCCAAGGTTGTGAGTTTAATCCTTGTATGGGCCATTCACTTAAGAGTTGGACTCGATGATCCTTGTGGGTCCCTTACAATGCATAATATTCTGTAATTCTATGATAACTGAAAGTTGCCAGAACGTGTTCTGTATGCTGTGATCTGAGCATATGGTCTCACCTCTCTGCAGGTGGTGTGCTCAGGAGGGATAGTTGTATATCATTTTGTACTACTGAATGTAAATGTTCTTTATAAATTACTTTTAAAGGTTTGATTGTCTAGTCTCTTTTCTGCTTCTTTAACCACCAGGAGGTAAACCTGGCTGGCTGCACCTTACAGGTGGGCATGTGATGAGGGAGACCCATGTGGGTGCCATTACCAAGGGGGAGATGTTGCATACATAGGACACACAGCCACCCTGAGCCATGCCAGCAAAGAGCTGCAGCTGCCAGGTTTGTCTCCTGCTCAGTAACACTGTTTGGCCCTGAAACAAGTGACAATTTGGGATACCCCTGCACTAGACCTGGGGGCAGTCAGGTTACTTGGTACTGCCAGGACAGTGGCAAGTCCAAGATGGCACCACTGGGGAGGCTCTTTCGCTTTGCAAGGGTAGGAGGAGAGCCATTATTATCTATGATTTTTGGAAAGTTTTAGGAGGCTAGGACACATCCCTGTTGTAAAATCACACGACCTCTCTTGCGAAGAGCAAAATGCTTCCCTGAGTCTGCACAATGCCCAGTGGAGTATATTAATGCCTGCTGGATTTGATCCTCAGGGCTTTGTTGTGTCCCTGAAGATTGAGATAAGCTTGTTAGGGAGCAAATCTGGTTCTTGTGAAAGAATACATCAAGGATATGGGAGAGCAGTTGGATTTGAGCAAGAACTACTGAGTGCCGCCTTTAGCTGAGGAACTGAGCGTGACAGTGATGAGTCATTGAGGCAGATCAGCTGCCGAATTTGTTTTCTTGCCATCAACTTGCTAAGGCTTGAAGAAGCATTCAGCTTCCTCCCTGCACTGCTCCACCTTCTCTCTTCATGTTTGCTCCAGGTCTGGGAAGCTTCTCAGCAGTGTGATAGTGTTTAAGAATTTAGTGTATCTATCCTCTCCTCTCTTTGCACATGGGGCATCACAGCTCCCCTCAAAAACAGCTATTGTAGAAAACCTGCAGCAAGTTTATTACTTGTGTGCTGAGAAACCCAGCAGAGCAAAACATGGAACCACCAAATTCATTAGACTGGGGAAGACCTCTGAGATCATCAAGTGACACTTGACCTCACCACTTTGTCAATCAGAGGAGAGTGAGTCCAGTCACTTCTTAATTACCTCCAGGGATGGTGACTCCACCACCTCCCTGGGCAACCCATTCCAATGTTTAACAACCCTTTCCATGAAAAAATTCTTGGTGTCCAACCCATACCTCCCCTGGCATGGCTTGAGTCCATTTCCTCTGTTCCTGTCACTTGTTCCCTGGGAGCAGAGCCTACCCCACACCTGGCTGCACCCCTTGTCAGGGAGTTCTAGAGTGAGATCAACCTGAGCCTCCATTTCTCTGGGCTGACTGCCCCGAGCTCCCTCAGCTTCTCCTCAGGGACTTACTCTCTACTTGAGAGCTCCATCTCCAGATGGAGTACTAGGCACCACAGCAAGGCCTGACCCTTTTGGCCCCATAATTTTTTCCCCCATATGCACAGATGAGATGTGCATCACACAATGTGTGCCCATATAATGTTAGTGAGCAACTGTGGGAGATGAGGCATCCAGCTCCAGGTGAGCCACGAGAAAAAGAGCATATTCTGATACTTACAGGCTGCTGTGAGGTGGGTGAGTTGAGGCTGGCACAGTGAGTCCTAGCCCAAAATTATGGCTGACATGAATCTGCTGACTCGAGTAGACGTGGACATCTGGTGCCATTTTGGAATTGGTTTAAAGAATAATTTGGCAGAGTTGTTTCTTTCCTCCTGCACACAGTAAATTTGAAAGATCTCCATTATCACATTATTTCACATTATTTCGTATTATGTCATTCAGAAATTTATGCCCAAGGGAACCTTTTCTTGGATGGCTGCACTTGGAGCAGCATTTCTTTCTCATTCTCCCAGGTACAGCAGACACAATGCCTGCAGATAAGGACAAGGCCTTGTTCAAAAATTTGTTCTAAACAAGGGAAAGGACCTATGACTTTGTCAGATGAATGTAAGCATGTGATAAAGCAGGCCAAGAAATATCCTGAGAAACAACTTGAAAGGCAACACTAGTCTCTGAAACATTGGCAAGAATGTTCAGGGATGATGGTGGCAGGCAGCAGGAACACTGAGACAGGTCAGGCTAGAGCCAAGAAATGTAGTGAGCTCCCCAGCTGGGGGAGAGAGTGTTCAATACCAGACATCTCACTGAGGCCACATTCAAGAGGATCCACTTCAAGCCAAATGGTGAGAAAATGTTGCCTAGCACGCAGACTGGGTAACAGCAAACCTTCAAACCCACTGGCAGGAAGAAATTTGTTCTTAGAAGAGTTCAACTACGAACTCTGGAATGATGTTTCTTGTTTCAAATCATCTTGTTATCAGAAAAAATTTAAGAAGGTTCCAAGTGGGAAACTACAAGTGAGAAACTACAGCCCTATGTAGTCTGACATGCAGACTGTTCAGAGCAGTATAAAGTACTATATGTGATAGAATTTTTTGAAACAGATATGAATATAATAGGAAAGAGTCCCCATGGGGTGGTCTGTAGGGATGTCTCACTCTGCTGGAATTACCCCAAAGAATTGGTGAGCACACCCTGCTCAGCTTTGCAAAGGCATTCAGAAAAGTCCCTCACCAGCCTGAGGAATCCCAGCTGAGGTGACTGAGAGACCAACATGGATTGTTTGCAGCTGTGTGCTGTTGCAGGTCCCCCAAAAAATGGGGAGGGAAAGGCAGATGGCAAAATCAGCTGATAATGAAGGTTCCTCATGATGGTGTTGCAGTTTGTCTGCTGCATTTCAGAGTACTGAGAGACTGACAGAACACAGGTGAAGCTGAGGGGAGCAGAGAAAGGTGGTGCATGAGAGAAGGTGTCCTGAAGTGTTGGGCTGTGTGTGACCACTCCATAACTGCCCTGGGGAGCAGTGCCTCAGCTTTGTGCTCAGTACAGGATGGTTCAAAGTGCAAACAGGATATGGGATGTTGCTGGCAAGATGAAGGAACCAGAACTGAGATTTCTGGGGCCCTGAAGATGCCAGAAGATTTTAATGGATGCAGAGAGTCTCCCCTGGGACTTCATCCACACCCTCTGCCAGGTGTCTGAGCTGATTAAGAGATGAAGACTTTGCAGCCTGAGAAGGAAAAGCCTGATAGAAAGAGGGTCAAGAGAGATTTCCTTGCTGATAGTGTCACCAGGTAGGGACTTGAGTCATCTGTGAAGCAGAGTGAAATTGAAATCAGCCACCTCCTCAACACCCACTAAATTACTCTCTTGTACTAGGACATCTTACCCCACTTCCAAGCTCACAGGCAGGTCAAAACAAGTGATGATATTTCAACTGATCTGACACATTCATGGGATTGAGCAAGAGGTGGGGATAATGAGTGATGAGCTGTTGAGTTGGGAATCCTGATTTAGCAGTGAGCTTTATGCCTTACCAATACCTGCTGCAGGCAGCCTCTGGTTTCTGTGCCCGCTGTCTTGACCAGAATGGAAGTGTCAGAGGGGTTCTGGCACCATGAATACTGGCTGCCACCTGGAGCTGTCTGGGAAGACTTGAAGGAGTCTGCAGGCGTGCACTACCCACAGCCTCAGCACCTTCTGCTCTGCATCCCTGGTGCCCTGCTGCTGATCTCTCTCCGACGCATTTTTGAAAGGTGAGTGCAGCACCTCTGGTTTCTCCTGTGCTGGTTGCCACCAGTGTTTTTCAGGGTTGCTCCACAATAATCCATACCTGCCTCCTGACCACTACAAAGTATACATGGGACTGACCCCAAGAATAATGAATCTCTCTGCTTTTCATACCATATGGTCCTTGTGTGGCAGCTCTTTCTCCTGCCTTCACTCTCTCCTGTACCTGTAGGTGTGAAAAGACAAGTCCATCACTCAGTCACACCTCAGCTGTGCATGGAGGGTCCCTCTGGAGACAGTCCAAGACAGATAAGGGAGCTTGCAACACAGATAAGGGATTTACTGGGTATGTCAGTGCCGGGAGCCCCTAGCTGAGCCAGGTTCAGCCTGATCCTAGAGGATGCTCCTGAAGGTGCTATGTAAGCTCCCTACCCTAGAGCTCCGAGAGCTGCTGTGGGATCCCTTTGCTCACACCACTCTTTGCCCAGCTCTGCCCACTTTCTCCTCCAGACACCAGAGGACACCAGTTCTGTCAGGGGTGATGATGCACTGCAGCATCCCAGCTGCAGGCATGTCACCCCAGGGCAGCCTGAGGACTGGCATCTCCCCAGAACTTGTGTGTGGAAATGAGGCGCAGCCACATTGTTGGTCCCATGAGATAGATTCGGACAGGGCTTTGAGCCCCTTTTCCAGGAGCAAGGACTGACCCGTTGGGAGGCACAGCCCAGCCCTCACGCAGGGAAATTGGAAGTCGGTCAGTTAAAGCAGGGCTGTGTGGGCAGAATTGCCACATGCTTCCCAACCAGGCAGAGCAGGACTTCAGGGGGGAAAGAGGGGAGGACAGGAAGTGTCAAAGCTGTGATCAGCAAACCTGCCCTAAGCTGGGCAGAGGGTCTCTCCTGGAGGAGCTGGGGGAGCACTGCCCTGAGTGCTGGCTCCTCCCTGCAGTCACAGCCATGGGATATGGCAGATGAGGGCTGTAGGGAGAGCCAGAGTTAATTCCAGGGTCATCAGGTCTTCCCTCAAAGAAGGTAAGGCAAGTTGCACTTGCCTAGCTTCCAAGAAACATCCTGATTTAGAACAAAATGCCTCCCACTGGAGCTTTGCTGGGGTTTCCTGCAGGAACCAGCATATCCCCCCAGCATGTTCTGTCTTTGGCTCCTGCTGCAGCAAAGGGTGGTCAGGTAAGGTACCCCGGGCACAGAGCCCATGGGACACTCAGACACTGCAGACTGGTTTTGTGGCATCCTCTGCACTGCTCACTGTAAGGAGGACCACCATGCACTCCAACACAGAGGCCTGCTCTGTGTCCTGTTGCCTCAGCAAAATTAATTATTGCTTATTTAGCCATTGTTACTGTTGTCTCCACCTCACCTTTGCTTTGGTGCCACTGTGTTTCTGAAGAAAGAGTGTGGACCTGACAGAGACACAAACCTAGAGTGTGCACTGGAGCAGCCCTGGGAGCCTTGGGCTGGGTGTGGGAGCACTCCAGTGGTGCTGGGCAGTTCATCCAGCACAGAACAGGGCACTGGCAGCATCTGCCTGCTGGCTGACCCTGGCTGCCAGTGTGGGCTCACAGGTCCTCTCCTGCCAAAGTCTTTCCTCTTGCAGGGCCCTGGCTCTGCCCTTGGGCAGGGAGCTGGGGGTGAGTGACAAGCGGAGGCCCAAAGTTCAGACCAATGCCACACTGGAAGCCTTCTACATTCTGCGGGGCAGACCACCAAAGAAGGTGAGTGTCCTCTGTGTCCCATTGTCCCAAGAGCCCAGGCAAGCCACTGCTTCTCTCCAGGCCAAGCAGCGTCACAAGCAAGGCAGTTACTGTTAACCACCCTTCCATGGAAGAGATGTATGAGCAGATATTGCAGCAGCTTCCAGCACCTCCAACAGCTGCAATCCCAGCACCCCCTGATCTGCTGTGAGAGCTACTGGCCACCACCCCTTTGGGTAGAGTCTATTAAGGCTGCTTATTTTTAGCAGAACTGCAAGTCCTTCAGAACCACAGAATTATTTAGGTTGGAAAAGCTCTCTGAGATCACCAAGTCCAACGATTCTCCCAGCACTGCCAAGGCCACCAGCATGTCCCCACGTTTCACATCTACACATGTTTTAAACCTCTTCAAGAATGGGGATTCTATCACTGTCCTGGGTAGCCTGTACCAGGGTTTGAAGTTTTTCCAATCTAAACCTCACTTGGCACAACTTGAGGCCATTTCATCTTGTTCTACCTTCTGTCAGTGAGTTGTAGAGAGCCAGAAGGTCTCCCTTGAGCCTCCTTTTCTCCAGGCTGAGCCCCTGCCACCTCCCTCATCTTTTCCTCATCAAGTTTGTGTTCCAGACCCTTCCTGAGCTCTGTTCCCTTCTCTGGACATGCTCCAGCCCTTCAATAACTTGAGGGGCCTAAAATTGAACCCAGGATTTGAAATCCCTCAGCAGTGCCCAGCACAGGGGGACAATCACTGCCCTGGTCCTGCTGGCCACACTATTGCTGGTACAGGCCAGGTGCCGTTGGCCTTCTTGGCCACCTGGGCTCATGTTCAGCCCCTGTTGACCAGCACCCACAGGCCCTTCTCTGCTGGGAGCTTTCCAGCCCCTCTGCCCCAAACCTGGATTGTTCTGTGGGGTTCTTGTGACTCAAGGGCAGGGTCTGGCCTTTTACCTTGTTGGCCTTGGTGCATTGATCCAGCTGTCAAAATGCCTCTGCAGAGCATTCCTGCCCTCCAGCAGATAAACATCCCTCCCAGCTTGGTGCCATCTGTGAAATGACTGAGGGTGTCCTTGATCCCCTCATCCAGATGATCGATGGAGATATTAAATGGGACTGGCCCCAAAACTGAGCCCTGGGGAAAACCATTGGTCACCAGTCTCCAGTTTGATTTAGCTCCATCCACCACCAGCCTCTGGGCCTGGATCATGACTCCCACTCATGCATGGATTTTAAAAAATAATTTACTTTAATCAGTATGAAGCTTTTTCAGATGAATTATAAAATGCTCATGAGCTCATCTTTATATTAATTTAAACCACACTTTATAAACCTTAACTCTTGTTAGATACTTGGAATTAATGCAGAAAATGAAGATAATGGAATTGATGCCTTTGAGCCTGTGCCACTTCAACAGTTGAATGGTTCACTGACATTATAGAGTGAACCATGTGTCTGTTTCTTTATCTTTACATGCTGAAACTTCTTTTATCTTCAGGTTTTCCATCTGTAGCTGATAATTATAAGCGAAAATTGTATAAGAGATGGGAAAAAAAGTATTTAGACTTTTATAGTCAGACATTGCATCCCATTGTGTACAGCTGGCAAAATTTAATCAGGGAGAGGCTATGCTTACTTCTGAACCTGCATTTAGATATGTCTGAATTGGAGTTTTTAAATGGCCAAAACAATCTGGACGTTCACAAACGCAAATAGAGTTGATACCATTTTTTCCAAAGAAAGGTGTTCTTTGGGCAAAGGTGGACAGGCAGAAGCAGGCCCTGGGAGCAGAGCTCTTCCTCCCTCACAGGGAATGACAGCCTCCAAAATGTGCAGTCCTTCCTCCTTGCTCTGTTTTCCAGGAGGAGCTGGTTTCACTGGCCAAGCAAAGTGACCTGCCAGTCAGAGAGGTGGAGACCTGGTTCAGGCGCCGGCGGGCCCAGGACCACCCCAGGCTGATGAAGAAGTTCTGTGAGGCCAGGTAGTTGGGTCATCTTTTGGTGATGGAGAACTCCAGCAGGTCTGCACATCATCCCTTCTCTCTGCCCTGCCCTTGCCCCAAACACACTCCCAGGGGAGCTGCTATGGCTTTGAGGGGAGTCTCTGTCCCACGAGGCTAGGTCCCTTTACTGCCCTTTCTTCCTTCCTTTCCTCCCTCCCTCCCTCCCAAAAGTTAAATTTGCCCCAACAGTCTTCTGGCCTTGATGGAGAACAGATTAAATCTCATGCTCAGAGGGATTTTGAGCACCAAAGCTACTTGTAAAATGCATTAAACTTCTTTTCAAATATGATCTTGGTACAAGATTAAAATTTTAAGATATTGTCAGCATGGATGGTTAGGCAGAAAATGAATCCATGAAGTGCAGTTAGGAGGCAGTACAAGCCACGAAAGAAGGAGGTTAAAACTGAACAACACAAGAAAGCACCATTTTCTTTTTGTTTGGAAGCAAGTTGTTTGCTCTCTTATTTTAAATCTTCCTATATATCTCAGTAATATATGAAATCGGGGTGGAGAGAGGAGTCTTGATCAAGAGAATCAAGTTATCCCTGGTTCTCACCTTGAGGTTTAATGCTGTATGCACATAAAGACCCCCATCAAGTAAGAGATCAACTCTTCTTCCCCCTCTGAAAAAGAAATTAGTGCTTGAATCGTGATACTATGTTTTAAAAATATATTCTCTACCTGAAAGCTTGTTCAGTGCTTCCTACTGCAGCATTTCTGAAGAAAGTAATAAATCCCCCAGTATTCCTGTGCCATCACTGAGATAAATTGGGTACCTCCCACTGTCTGGGGTGTATAAGCATTTGATAGGTGATCTACAAACATCCACACCACAAAAGGAGATGGGGAGAGGCATCTTGGTAGTCTTACTGAATCCTCTTTAACTCTGATGGGATGCCCAAGGAATTTGGGCAAAGAGTGGATCTCAGTAGAGCCTGGCTGGGCAGTGGGTACCCTGCTGCCTTACAGCAAATGCTTCCATGTGCTTACAGAGCTGAGATTCTGCAAATCTCTGTTCAAACAAGAACAGGTTCCCCTGTGGGCATCCTGGCCATAGCTTGGGGAGCTATTTTAACTCTGGAGAAGGTCTTAATTCCTTGTTTTCTGTTTTAGTTGGAGATTTACATTTTATTTTACCTCGTTCTTCTCTGCACTGGCTCTTCTGTATGATGTAAGTATGTGGGCAGGTTCATGCTGTGAAGTGACACCTTTCAAAGGTTCTTTGTTCATTGCAAATGAGGCTGATGGTCCCAGACCACTGTAAAGGGCCCATCCAAAGACCATGTCCAGTCATGACTGTGGGTGCAAAGCCAAGAAGGACAAATTCAGTGGTATGGAGCAGAAACATCCCCAATCCTGATTCAGCAGTTCCCTTTTCCCTGGGTGGACCTGGCCAGGTGTCAGTGATGTTACCCTGCTCTTCTTGTCTTAGATCCTTGTGTAAGTGCCCGCCACAGACACCCACCCACAGCTCTTGCATCTCAGCCCAGAGCAGCCCTGTCCTGACTGTGGCTGCTGCCCCCTGCTCCAAGCACTCACTGATGATAAATGCATTTTGCCAACCGCTTTCTCCAAAGCTCAAAGCCAGATTGGATCTAGCATGGGCACACTGAGTTCTTGGAATACCCCTTCCCATGGTCTTTACATGTCATTAAAAACCTCTTTTTAATTCTTACTGCTGCCTTCTCTATGCACAGAAGCCCTGGTTTTGGGACCACACCATATGCTGGTTGAAATTTCCACAACAGGTGAGCAACAAATGCATGGAATCACAAGATAATTAATATTGGAAGAGAGATCAGAAAGATTCTTGTCCAACCTTCTGCTTGCAGTACTTAGCTGTGAGATCAGACTAGGTTAGCTAAGCTTTTTTAAAGCCTTCAAGCATGAAGACAGCACAACCTTGTGACAAAAAGCTTTTTACTTATAACTCATCCTATCCACCTGTCTTATTCCAACACTCCTCTGATCTCTCATCCTCACATTGTGCATCTTGGCAAACCATCTGACATCTGCTTGATGAGCTCATCACACGAGCCCCACTTGACAGCCTATGGAGAGCTCTGCTCAGAGGCTCCTCTTCTCACTTTCTCTGACACCCAAGTCTGTTTAGAAGTGGCTCCCAGTGGCCACTGGACACAAGTTGTTGGACAGGACATCTGACATCTCAAAGCAGGGATAGAGATGAGGTGCCTGAACCTCTGAAAAGGGGAGACCCCAGCTGCTCCCAGTCCCTTTCCAGACAGACCAGGGCTAGACCTGGCTTTGGATTGACCTTGTCAGTGTGCAGCAAATGGTTCAGTCAGAGGGAACAGGAAAATTTAGTCATGACCAACATTTGCTATCCCAAACGTGGGTTGAATGAAGGGGAAGTCTCTTTCCCTCTCCTGAATCCAGGGCTAGGCAGGGCTGTCACACTGCCTGTCACTTGTCTTACAGCCTCTACCACCCATATTGGGCTGGTTCTATCTCCTGGAGCTCTCCTTCTACTGCTCACTGGTGGCCACCCTGCCCTTTGATGTGAAGAGGAAGGTGAGTGACAGCAGCACAACCACATCTGGATGGTTCAGCCAGCCCCCACCATGAGGCTATGCCCCCCATCCCATGTCAGGTCCGCGGGGTTGCAGAGGAGGAGGCACAGTGCTGCTCTGAAGAGCCCTGTGCATGTGAGCCCCCTCAGCTCTTGTATTCCACCAGTGCACCTTGCCCTGGGCCCTGCTCATGTGTGCCACGGCCTTCCTGTCTGCGAGGCTGGGGCTGAAACAGGGGTCCCCATGGTGGTCAAGGGACAGGCACTGGGTGAACATGGCATCACAGCCTTTCCCAGCTCTCACGTGCTGCCTGCACCAGAGGGCTGTGCCCTCCTGATGGGAGGGACCTGACCTGCCCTGATCAGGGTTCTGTAAATGTCTGTGTGTCTTTTGCAGCTCAGGCAATTGAAGAGGCACAGGCAATTGAAGAAGAACTCCATTATAACCCATGGATAGGACCAGCCCTGGGCCAAGGGCAATCTATTGTCATTACAAAAAGCCTTCAATACACAGAGGAGGGATCTGGAAGTAAATATGGGGTATTAAGAGAGCAATTTTGGAAGGGCAGATTGATTTACAAAAACCTATAAAAATCTGTCTTCCAGCATGTTTGCACCTCTGTATATTTCACAGGTATTTACCTGGGTTTCCATAAACTAGGCATAAAGGATGAGATTCTCTTCTTGAGATTGCAGGACCTCAGAAAGCTGTAGTGTGCTGGAGACGCTGATGATTTGTGGAGGTGTTTGACATGTCCTAGTGAGGCAGCAGCATGCAAGAACAGATGCTGCCAGGGCAAGGTAAGACTGACAATCTCTCTTCTCATGTCAGGACTTCAAGGAACAGATTCTCCACCACATCGCCACCATCACTCTGATCTTTGTCTCCTACTGTGCCAATATGATACGGTTTGGGATGATAGTCATGCTGGTCCATGATGCTTCTGATTATATTTTAGAGGTGCGTTACCCTCACCTGGAAGTCATGGAATCACAGAATGGTTTGGGAAGGAAAGGACATTAAAGCCCATCTCGTTCCAACCCCCTGCCATGGGCAGGGATACTTCCCACTAGATCAGATTTGTCCAGGACCTATTCAACCTACCCCAAGAATGGGGCAACCACAGCTTCTCTGGCCAACCTTTGCCAGGGCCTCACCACCCTTTGAGTAAATAATTTCTTCTTAACATCTAATCTAAATCTCTCCTAGTTTAAACCTGTTGCCTGTGTAAAAGCTGCTCTCCCAGTTACAGGCCAGTGCTCGTTCCTGTGGGGAACTGTGCACGTTGCTCCACGTGACACATGTCAGTGCAGTGCCCATGAGTGGGTCACATGTAAGTTAATGACAGAGCATTTAGGAAGTACTAGTTATACTGCTCTTGTGGAAAAGTAATTTGATGCAAAGGGACTGGAACACAACCCCACAAGGATGGGAAATCCCTCAGCCCCTAAAAGGAGAACACAGGCACAAGGGACATATGGAAATTTGTTTCTCTACAGCTTGCCAAGATACTCCATTACCTGAAGTGGAAGCGGGTCTGTGAAGCAGTGTTCGGTGTTTTTGCTGTGGTTTTCATTATTTCCCGGCTTGTCATTTTCCCACTAATGTGAGTAACATTTTGCTATCTTCTGAATGTTGGTGCTATGTGCTGTTTAAGCTTCTGGAGAGGTAACTCTCCATTCTGAGGGAAGAAAGGTAGACAAGAAAACCCTACAAGTTCAAAGATTAATTCAACTGGAACAGAAGAACCCACAGGAAAAAAAGCCACACCAGGGTTTTAACTATATTAATGAATTATTTCTACTAATTAATCTAGAGCCACAGCCTCTGCCCCTCTATTCCCACTCCTTGTGTTATAAACACTGGTTCCTGTGAGAGAAAGGAGGTAGAAACCATACTGGTTAGAATTTCCCAAGAAATTCTTAGCAGACTAAAAAACGCCTTAAAGCTTAAAAGTCTATTAAGATACCATTGGTATAGAAAAAACAGTACAGTAAATTTAAGGTGACCCACAACATATCTGAACATGCTGGAAGGGCATTGGCAATGATTCCTCCAGAAGCCACACACAGGTACCAGCCTTGGAGAATGGCTTTTGCACACACACATCTGGCAACCCTCCCAGCCTTTAACTGGGCTGAAGCTGTCCTTTCTTTACCACTGCCAAGCTGCCTGGAAAAGCTGACAGTGGCAAACCTCCCATGAACTCATTCCACAACATTTGCATTGTAGTCTAAGCTTTCTGTTTTCCTTCCAACCAAACATCTCATTTATTGCACCAAGAAGAATTTTAAAAATAGGACATGTTATTCACACATAGGGATAAGTCTCTGTTGCTATCCTATGTCCCTGTCCTTGTTGCATACCCCACTGAAGATGCTGAGTTTTGAAGTTTGGTCATGCTGCCATTTAGTCTCAATGCCTATGGGGCTGACTTTGCATGACAAGTCCCAGATTCTGGTGGTCAAATGGCTGCCTTAGAGAGAAAAGCAATAAAAGCTTGAGGCAACTTTCCTAAGAAGAAGCACAACTTCTGTTGTCTCCACTGCAATGTGAAGTCCCAGTGTCCCAGCCTGCTGTACTATAATGTAAGGACAAAGAAGGTGTCCTGGATCACAGTAAGGGTCCATTGAGATCAGCACCTCTCAGCACCAACAAGCAGCAGAGGTCTAGGAAAACAAGTGCAGAGCAAATACATGCTGTGTCCAACAAGTTTTTCCAGCATACAGAATACCCTATTATATTAATGCCATGGGTAACTTGTACAGAAGGACACATACTAACAACTTATTATTTCTCTCCTGTGCTGAATTGCTCTCTGTCCTGTCTGCTTTCCTTTTCTAAACCAGTACTGTCCTCCTTTCTATTCTCATCCTGAGGATACTGACTTTCCGTGACTTTTGCTAAAAATAATGCCATGCCCAGCTGATTATCTGCACCCTTAACTCTTCTCTAACTTCAGTTTAAAAAGCCATGCATTATCTTTTTATTTAAGTGGCAGCGGAGATGTCCCCCTATGGTTTCCCTTTTTTCCATTGTTCCTCCAAAGATTTATTGTAGAACAAATGTTCCTGTCTCTTCTAGGGAGCATTTCAGGTTTCTGATAACTGACCTGTCTGCAAAGTCTATTGCATTGTTGGTAATTTTAATACAGAGCTTCTGCAGGTCCTCTGGGACTCTCTTTGCAAGAGCTGGGCCGTGTGAAGCCTGGTGGTGCCATCCTGGCTCAGCTCAGCTCTGCCCTGGGAACACATCAGCCAAGTCATTGCCCAGAAAGACACCTGATCCTTTTAAGTGTGAAGATATTTAGCCTGCTTTAGTATTGTCTTCTGATTCGACTCTCCCTCTCTTTCCCACAGCGTATATTATTACTTTGTGACAAAAGTTTCATTGTTTCCCATAAGCTGTCTCATAAATGCTTTCCTGATGGTCCTGCAGTTGTTACACATTTTCTGGTCCTATTTGATCATCCAGATGATCTTCAGTGTCATCCTCTGTGGTGAGGTATGAAAAGTCTTTGTCTCCTTTGTGCCACCACCACTCATGAGAGAGCATGAGGTTCAGGGTGACTCCTCCCTGCCTGCAGGAAAGGAGGAAAGAAATGGGACAGCCCCAAAATCAGCCCAAGAGCTCCTTAAGACATGAGTTGTATGGATACCTTATCTCATGAAGAGCAGAATAGGAGCTCACTTCTAGCTTGCAGCTGTCTGACAAGGGACCCATCCACAGGCCGTTTTCCTCACTTCCTAATGGCTGCTCAGTTTGTAGTTTGGGAGAACTGGAACCTGTTGGTATGTCCAAAGTGGAGTAAGGAAGGAGCAACTGTAAGCCTGGTAGACAGAATACCATGGATTTGCATCCCTGAGTTTTGAGTATCTTCCACGGGCGCTTGATGCCTGCCAGAGTTTGTATAGGGATCACTGGCAGAACTGTCACCAGAGAGGGCAGCTCCCTAGCCTGCCTTGCTGACGTAGGCACGTGGCATTGTGGGAGCATCTGAGCAGATTTGTGAAAGCTTTGGGGACCTGTGGCCAAAAATAACCTCTCCACAATATTGGTGCAATGCCTTCAACTTTCTTGAGTTACCCCTTCTTCAAAGCTAAATTACAAGAAAAATGAGTTTTTCTGAGGAAATTATGGAGGATACTCTATTAGTTTGAAAACAAACCAGTGAGAAATTCCAAGTAAGAGCTAAAGTTTAATAGGACAATTAAAATAAAGGCAGAAAACACTGCCTTAAACTGACAGAGTCAGGATACAACCTGACACCCTGTTGGTCAGGGTGGTGGTAGCAGTTCTATTAAATGGTGGCTGCAGTCCTGTTGGAGTGATAGATGTGGTTCTGTTGAAGTGGTGATCCTGTAGAAGGATTTGGTCTTCTTCTGAAGGTCCAGAGGCTCTTGTCCTCTGGGAATCCAGTAGATAAGGCTCCTTGTGGTGTTCCAAATCTCAGATTATAACCAGGTAGGAATGCTTTGCTCCTCCCCCTGGGTGGAACATCTGACAATGGGATGATGTTATTTTATGAGTCCTGCAGTGAGACTTGATGGCCCATTAGCAGAAGATGTCTCCTGGAGGAAGTTATCAGGGATGTCATGGAAGAGATAAAGAACACTGCCCTACTTGTTTTTAACAGCTTCTGAAGATGCTGATAGAGTACATTCTTTTGGGTCCATCTTACATTGAAATCTAAGACAGATATGCTCATTGAGGTTGTAGACAATTGCAAAATAAGGACCCCAGTCCATCCTTGCTGGACAAATCTGTGTTGGCTTTCACAGCTTCAACAGTAATAAATTGCATAGGAAAACATGCTGAACAACTATATGTAGAATAAATGTTAACTTATTTTCAGGAAGACACATTACAAAACCATTTTGTACTAGGGTGACAAGAAAACCCATTCAAAAGTTGGGTGAAACCATAACAGAGTCAATACCTGTCAGCTTAAGTCAATCTCCCACTGCAGAGACAATTGCAGCACTGGCTTTAAGGACATAATCACACCTCTTATTTTTATTTTAGCTGCCAGGTTAAGCCTCTAGGTCAGTGAATAAAAACAGGACTAGTCCCCTCAAACATGTACCTTTACCTAAGTTTTGCAGCTAATTTAAACTTTCTTTTCTTCAGAAAAGACAAGATGCCAGAAGTGACACCGAAGAGAGTGACAGGAGCGAAGGAGAGGATCTGGCAAAGGACAAAGAATAACACAGTGCTTGCTGCAAAACACCAGGATCCAGGCAGTCTGTGGAATGCAGGAAGGCTGAACAGGAGCTGGGGGAGAGGCTGGACAGGGCTTCACTGCAGTCTGCCTGAGGCAGCATCCAATGCCTAGGTGGAGGTGAATTTCATCACACCTGTAGGCAGTTTAATCACTTTAGGAGTTGTTTTCTATAATTATTCAATTATAATTACATCTTTTACTACTACTCTATAATCACGTGTCCAGGGAAAATAGGGTCTACCAGCCAAAGTCCCACTGTATAAGGAGAAGAGGGGTTGAACAAGCTGCTGAAGTTATGATTCCTATCAGTGATTATGTCAAAGCCTTCCCAAAAGGTTCATGAGATAATAAACTAAAACTGGGGAAGATTAAAACGATTTGCAATTTCAGAAGACTGTGCCAGCCATTGCCAACTACCTCATGAAAGGACTTGCATGTGAAAGGCACTGGCTTAAATGGCGAATAAGTTTTCACTTGGGAAGCATAAAACGATCAGGCTCTGGGATAAAACATTGCAACATTGGCAGGCAACTAAGGCCTGGCCAAACGATACAAGCTGTATTTGCTGCGTGAATTGTACAAAATAGCTCTAATGTCTAAAATAATTTGCTTACTGAATGCCTACTCAGGGAGAAATCTCCTAAATTCAAAAGGAACTAAATTCTTCCAAAGGCATACTTTTCCACCAGAAATTATACATTATAAATGGAAGCTTTCCACATGGATTTTGTTGAGATTTCATTTTTAAAATTGGAAAATAAAAATGTTACAACACTAGTATTTTATTGGGATCGTTTAGGGGTTGGATGATGTAATTGCAATTCTAATTTCTTGCATAAGATCTAATTTTCAGGATTCATAGTGCAACAAAAAATTTGAAGTAAATGAAAAAAATTCATTACACAACAAAAAAAGTTATGTACATTTTGCATGAAATCTTTTTTACAATATCAGATCATATGTCAGTAGGAAAATCTTCGAAACTTGCTGGCAGTCTGACATCATGTAACTCAAAGGTTGAATCAGCCTTGAAGGACTCTGGAATTTAGGTCTGCAGGCTGATTTACCAAAATATGGGTATTGATCTAATATCGATACCCAACTAGAGACGGACAAAGACTCTCTAACAAAGTTGTTAGAAAGTGTATGTTTATTTCAGTTCCAGGATGCTGTATGGGATAGCTCCCTAATGCACAGAGCAAAGCACAAAACAATACAAGGTCTATTTATTTGTAAGGGGTTTGAATATTCAAAATACAAACACACATTAATCACATTAATACCTCCCATTCCCTGCTCTGTACGGTAATTAGCTGAATAGTTATTAAGCATGTGTGGTTTGTTCTTTAAATTGAGTCGGTGGTCACATAATTTGAGGGGAGGGCAAGAATGATGAAGTAAACCTCATCTTCCTCACTTTGACCTTTCTGCCTTTCTGGCTTTTGACAATATAAATTGCTTTTGAAAAACATCCAGTTCTTCTATTCTTCTCCTATTTGAATGGGCCTTTTAGGTAGAACGGTTAGTAATTTCTGTTCCTCATTTTAAGTACAGCTGAGCAAATATAAAATGACAAGCAACTAGTTACCTGCACCTTAAGGCTTACTTCTAACTCAATTCTTTGGTTAAACATTAAGTCTTTAATTAACTCTAGCTGAGTTTGCTTACTGAATCTACTTTAGCTGGTTCTGGCTATACTAACTTTGCTTAAAATCCTAATTTTTAAATCTGCATATTTCAAGATGCAATGCTGGAAGGCAGGCAGCCACCCTCTCTCTGTGGAACACCAGCCTTGAGCAGGATGTCACCTCACCCCCACTAGCTGCACTTTGGTGGAGGTACAAGACCCTTCATTGGGGTCCCTGGTGTAAGGGTTTGCCCATTAATTTTTGTACCTTGTCCTTTCAAGTACAGTGCTTTGTTTTAATGCCCCAAATGATACATGAGAATCTCAGCATCTAAAAGATTTATATAGGCTCTAGGCCACAACTGGGCCCTGGGCCCAGAGAACAGGCTCAGCCTTTGCTGCTGCAGCCCCAGCACAGGACCCTCAGTTCTGTGGGGGAAGATGGCAAGGAGGGGAAGCCAAACTGGAGTTTGAGAGCTCCACATCTGCAGGACTGCGATCCTGACAGAGCTGTCACAGTGGCAGGGTTGCTTTTACACAACACCACTCAGTTTTTAAGGCATTCTCTGAAGATGTTAATTGTTCAGCTCAGGGACTCCCTTGCTGCTGTGTCACATCAGAGACCTGACTGTGACAGCACAGATGGCAGCAGTGGTTGTAGTGCAGCCTCCCAGGTTGCTTCTGTTGCACCTGGGGCAGTAACTCACTCTCTCGCTCACACTTGGGAAGCTCAACTGTCTTTGGAGGACAATCCCCTATCACCTGAAGTCCACAGTCCTGCCCAGGAGATGCTCTTCCTCATACACGTCTTTAATTACAGCTATGTGCAGGACCCTGCTCCTTGCACTCTCATTTCAGTGGCTTTGGGATGGCCATTTTTATTCTGAATCTCTGCAGTTATGAACCCAAAGAGGACTAAGGAAACTGAAGCCAGATTCTTAAGATTCAGTGTGCAAATGTTTGTCACCACATACCTGAATGCATAAGTCCAGAATAGTATTCTTCCTTCTGTAGGACTCTCCTGCCTGGAACAAAGGTAATTTTAGCCATAATTACATAACCTGTGAAACTTGCTTATTTCAGGCTAAAATGGTACTGATATTAAGTATGGCTTGACAGCAATTCCTGTTTGGGTTTTGGGGATTTTTTTTTTGCTCTGTCCTACAGCACTGTGGGCTTATAATCCTGCTGAAGATTCGCTTGACACATAGTTGATTTATTATTTAAATCCTATGACATTTTCTAACACTGATGCAGTGATTTTGCAGCTGTTAAAAGGACAGAGAACCACAGAGGTTAAAGGTCAGAACAGCCCTTTATTAAGCATCAAACCTAAGAAGTTTATGTACCATAACAATATTGATCATAATTTTCAATAAAGACCTGCAGCCTTTGGGTAGACAAAGTTTTCACTAGCTTTTGCCTCAAGTTCATTTGTCAAGTAGGAAAAAAAAGGTAAAATTACAAAGGAACAAAAATTTTAAAATGTCACAGGCCAAAGTTGATGCAATCTAACTCCCTTCAGCTGTAAAACACATATCTTCCACTCTCATGCCCACGTATCAAATCGTCGCACAGAGACACAGCCATGAATAGGAAGGGGGCAAGGGAGTTTGTTATCAATCACCTGGCACACATCAACATAGGGATCAAAGAGGACTACAGTGGGGAGGGCACTGTTTCCCTTCCTCTGTGCAAGGAGATAAATTTGTCCATTCACGGTGCTGCATCCCATGAAGAACTTCTGAGTCAAGCATTCCTCATTCACCTGAGTCCATTCATCTGTCTCCACATCAAATCGAAAAGCTCCTCCTCCTACAGTGTACAGAGCCCCGTTCAGGGATGTGATGCAGAGGTCATACCTGAGAGGGAAGAAACCCTTGATCAGAATCAACAGAAAGATTTGGCCCCTGCAATATTTAGGGTGACCTCAAATCAGAAGTCTTGTTTAAACAGTGAATCAAAGAAGTGTTGGGGGAACGGGACTTTTGGATTTCTACAGTCTAACCTCTTCTTGGAGCAGGACCAACACTAGAACCTTCCATCTTCTGCCAGGTCCCGGAATATTACTTCTTACCTTGGAAGAGGGGAGAATGAGATGACATCCCAGCTGTCTGTCTCTGTGTTCAGCCTTTGCACTCCATCATATACATGTCCATTCTCATCCAGGCCACAGACCACATAGATCCTGGTTCCCACGCTGACTGCGTCACCTCTCTCCACAGGCTGAGCCATAGGACTCATGCTTTCCCACTCTGACTCCATCAAAGCCATGCGTTCCACTGCTGGGATTATCCCTTCATCTGTGCTTCCTCCAAGAACATACAGGTAGAGCCCTACTCCTACTGCACAGTGGCTATTGCGGGACTTCTTCATGGCTGGCCCTTCCAGCCAGCAATTGTCCAAGCAATTGTAGATAAGCACCCAATCCACACTGTACCACACAAACTCATCCCGGAAATATCCTCCTGTCACAAAAAGAAAGCTCCCTGGAAAGTCAGCAAAGAAAATATTAGTCGCATGAAGGCTAAAAATTGCTCCTGACAGCTGGGGTTCTCACTTCTCCCTAGGCTGTACCGATAAGGTCCAAGAGGAGGGAAAATCACTGCTCTATCAATTAGTTTGGAGTATTTAATTCCTCATCCACACAGATACCCTGGGCCTACAGTTCACAGCCAGTCTTTCCAAGCCTGCTCCCATTTTTGAACAGAATCATGGAAACACTGGTTGGAAAGAAGTGGGGCTCCCACTTCTAACTCCTACCAGAAATGAGACTATTACCAACAATAATACAGGAAGCCATAGTACTGAGCTGGCTTGAAAGTCTCCAAGCATGAAGATTTCGCAACATCTATGGAAAAGTTTAATGTAATGGCAACTATAAATCAGAAGTCACCTGTCATCTAGCTAAACCACTACAAAAGAGAAGGTCAAAGAACCACACTGGTTAAAGCCAAGTCCTTAGACTAATTCAAGTCAAGGTAAGGAGCTCAGTAGACTGCATAGTTTCTGCTACATGAGAAGAAATAGTGTTGTCTACCATTCTCCCTGGACTAAAGAAAACAAAACCATTCTTTGAACAAATATGAACACCAATAGGAATGAAGTTTTAGCAATGCTGAGGACAACAGTCTTACAACAACAGCTGGACTCCCCGCATTTGGGACTCTCAGTCTCAACTTCTGTTTGCATTTGCTAAATCTCCCTTCTCTGTAAGTTACCTACTGCTGCCACTGCATACTGGGTGAGGTTCCTGCGCTGCAGTGGAGAACAAGCCTGCCAGGTCCCTGTTTTAGGTTGAAAGAGAAATAATTCTTGCTGTTCCTTGTCATGCTTTCCTCCCAGGACATACAAGGTGTCATAGCTCCGACCAGCATAAGGACAGAGTTTCGGATTTTGCCAGCTGGGTGGAGGACAGCTGTCTAACTTCTTTATTAGTCTGGAAAAGATATCTGTCTCTCCAGCACGCTTGCTGCGTTTCACCAAGATATCAAGGAAGGACAAACTCAGAAAAGTGACCCTGACTTCGCCCACCAAATCCAGAAATTCTTCCTCTCTTGTTGCTGGGTCCTCCATTATCCAAATCATAACACTGTCAAAAACTACATCCTCTCTTGAAACGAAGAGGTCATCGCTTTTCAGGAGCTGCATCAGCACTTCCTTGGGTAGTGCCTTAAATTCTTCCTGGCATATCACATCTCCCCAGTGAGTGAGAGCCACGTTCATAGCAGACACATACAGCTCCATGAAGGCAAATTGCTGTGAGTAGGTCATCAGGCCCAGGCAGTTGGAAATATGCAGTTCTCTCTCCAGAAATTTCTCACACAACAGCTTCACCCTGTCAAACTGAAAAAAATCAGCTGTTTCCAGTAAACTGGTCACATTTTCTTGACCTATGAGCACTTGGGCTGTGTGAGTGAACTCAAGTAGTGCCTGAAAAGGCACTGCATCGATTCCTTTGATCACTATGTGCTGTTCAGAGCTCTCTCTTGCTCCTCCAAAAAACATGGCTTCAAAATATCGACTGTGTTCTGAAAGCACCCTACGGCTGACCTGGAAGAGTCTCTCTCCAACCTCAAGAATTGTGTCTGCAATCATTTCTGTCTGATGTCCCAGCTCCTGTGGCTCTTGTACAGGCTCCATGCTTGTAGAGTGTCAGGCAGTTAATTTTAACTCAGTCTTATGCAGCCCTTACCCATGTGAGATCTCTGGAAATATTATCCCCCTAGCTAGGACAAATATGAGATAAGCCAATCTTGTCCTAAAAATAGAATGTTTTCTACTCTCCTGCTTTGCTCTTCTGTCTTTCCTGCTGCTTTCTGAACAGCAATAGCAAAACAGCTGTATAACCAAAAAAATGGAGATTTGATTGGCATTTACTTTTGCCAGGTAAAGCCATAGCAAATTAGGGGAGCTGTTAGCCAAGCAAAGAGCTTGGGCTGGAAAGAAAAAACCAGAGAAACAATCAAAAGATTGCTAAGCACTGAGTTAATATCAAGAAGTTGTAGAAAACACTGAACCCATTTGGAAAAAAAGTGACCATTACCTCATCTTTCATTAGTTCAAGTTTAATAAAATACCAAAGTGTTTACAGTTTTTATTACGTAGCTAACTCAGTACCTTAGAAAGAGAGAAGAGGAAGGAGTAAGCCCCCATTCAAACCCAAACAGCTTCACACGTTCAGTCATCCTCAATCTGAATATACTAAATAAAAACAGATGTAGGACAAGCAACACCTAATGCCACAGTGAATTTTTCCAAAGCTATCCAGATTTGCATAGTGACCTTGAAGGAGAGCCCCTTACCCAAATGGCCCATACCAGCAAGACTCATTCCCAGTTCTTGGCAGAGCTCAGCAAACAGAAGCCGTGCCAGTGCCTCACCATGCTCATCATAAAAACCTTCTTCCTGTTTTCTAGTCTGGACTGCCCCTCTTTTAGCTTAAACAATTACCCCTTGTCCTACCATAATAAGCCCCACTAAAATGTCTGACCCCTATCATTTTCATATTCTTCTTTTCAGGTACTTGCCTCCCAAGTATAAACCTGAAGTCTGCACTACAGAAAAGGAAAGCCATGCAGCTCACAGTGAAGACCAAGCAACAAAACCACCTAAGCAAGAAATGCTGGGAAATGTGCCCCTCTCCAGAGTTTGCACACTTGATCAATGGCTTCAGGCAGATATCCCTGCACTGAGAGCTCAGAATCCACCCCAGAGAGCCCCAGCAGGTCTGCTTCTGATGCTACACTTGGAGTACGAAGAGAGTGCAGCATGTTATTGGCATCGGCACCCATGCATGTTATTTGCAATCCTTCTCCCATCTAAAGGACAGTTCAAGGCTCTGCTCAGGCTGATGGCGAGCAAATTCTACTCCTCACACTCTAAATGAGGATCCTCTTGAATTGGGCAGTTGCACAAGCAAGTTTAATAGCATTAGAAAGAAACTGGGTTGTGAGGAGCACAACTTTATAGACAGATCTGTGAGCCCCCAGATTAAAATGCAGACGCATCCAAGCTCACACAGGCAACACATCACACAAGACACCTGGTCCCTAGTTTCAGAGTCTCCCGGAAAAGTCAGATTCACTGAAATGACATTTGCTCTAAGCTCCCACCCATTTTGGAGCTGACCCAGGAGAGGCTCTGTGCAGGAGAACAGTGCTGTGGCCAAAATAACCAATACAATCTGTACTTGCCATGTGTTCTTGACAACCTTCAGGAACAAAACTGCTGCTGTCAGCAAAATAATTCACTCTCCCACAGCCTCCTTTAAAAAGGGAAAAACTGGTGGCAGAAGCAGGTTACAGGCTCCAGGCACACACCTCAATGGGGCAGTCTATGAAATGCCTCAGAAGAGGGACCAGATGCTCTCAGGCCTTTCCCATCAATTCAGTGTCTGAAGTATGGCTTCAGCTCTGGTCCTTCCTGATCCTGCAGTGTTTGTGCTCCTCTTGAACTAATTTAATTTAGATTTATGCCTGGAGAACTGTAATGTCAGCTGTAGTGCACTTTTACAGACTAGAAACCAGACATTTATAAACAGATTAATTTGTCTTTATTCACTCAAAACTCCTCAAATTTTCTGCAGTATAAAAGAAATAAAAATGTTTACTTACAAATCAAGTTATAACAAGCAGAACCACAAGTGGATATAAAAATACGCAGTTTTCCCAGACACTGCCTACAATTGAACAAACATGAGGATATTAAATATTCTTCCCCTAAAATTCCAAGTATCAAATAGGTACCTCCATAAGGTTCAAGTCACTCAACCAAGAATCATCCCACAAGAGTCAGACCAGTCCTCCTGTAGAAATATGTGAGCCTACTGATACACAGATCACAGCCCACCAGATCTAAAGCAAGTGCTGGAAAAGACCTTCTGGGCTACATCCCTTATAAAGGTGATGACACTACACAAGGAAGTAATTTTCCTGCACAAAAGAGACTGAACTCAACAGCAGAGGACTACAACATAATGCTTCCCCAGTTGAGTACTGATATCTAAGAGGAAGAAAAACATGTTCTACTGTATTTATACTTTGAATTTGGATTAAATACATTTTAATGTATTTAAAAATAGAAATAATATAACCAATATTCAGGGCATTCTTAACTAATTTTATGGGGTTGTTTCAAAAGCAAGGTCAAGAAGGTCTAGGACAATTGCAGACAGTATGTTCTCTCCTGTCAGCTCTAAAACAAAGTTATTTGGGGATGGGAGGAAAACAAGAACATACTTCTTACATTCTTCATCCTCTCAGCATTTATGAAAGCCACCAAAAAAAAGTTGATTTTTTTCACACTAACAAATACACATTCCAACTCCTCCCCAACAAAACAGGAATCTTCTCACACACTGATAGTTTTCTCCAATGACTTGCACCCCTGAAGTTTTCAGACACAATCCAAATAAAGCATTAGCCATCTTGCTGCTGAATGAAAGGGTTTGGAATAGCTTCCATTCCATCCTGTGGACAAATCAGAACCACAGAAGTCCCTCTGCAAACCACAAGTCCCAGCTGACGTGTGTCTTCTGTTAATTTGAATTGATCATCCGGATCTAAAAAGCAGAGATCCACAGTTAGAACTGGAAAATAAGAAAAAGGAAACGAATTCCATCAACTTAAAAAGACAAACATGCATATTCTTTCCTGGCATAACTGCTTTGTTTTATTGAACACATGGACTACACAGGTGATGTAACAGTGGTAACTGATGTTTTCAAGACCTTATTGACAGTGAGCAATAAAGAACTTTGCTTTGTATGCAACAAAAAGCAGAACACACTTATTAATGAATTCAACAGCCATTTCACACATCTGACCAATAGTGTACATGCAAAAAGCTCTTGATCCCATTTCAAATGTCATTATAGACAAACACTTAGGGATCAGTGCAAATCAGAAAAAAACCCTGACTTCTAATGTATTAGGGAAGAGAACACCAGTCCATTCCCAGACCAGGACAAACAGGGCTGGATCAGGACAGACAAACACAAATCAGCCAGTTCTATCTTCCATGAGATATCTATATATTCAATAGAAATGAACAACACATTTTAAAACTTCCTTTTAGAGGAGGAATTCAAAGCTTCAGGTATTTCCTTTAAATCAGGTAAGACAATACTCTTCAAAAGTACTGTCCTATCAAATGATACATTTTGTTTCAGAGAGGAGAAAGACATACTGCTTTATTCAAGCTTTACAGGACAAGAGTGGCCAATGACAGAACTACGGAGGAGCTCAAGCAAGGACTACCAAGGATATTCTATCACAGGCAATGTATTTAACCTAACTTTTGATGTGGAATCATGGTTTCTACTGGAAAGGACCTTTAAAGGTAGTACAGCCCCCTGCAATGAGCAGGGACACCTTTAACTAGACCTGGTTCCTCAAAGTCCCATCTTTAAATGCTCCCAAGGATGGGGCGCCTACCACCCCTCTGAGCAACTTGTCCCAGTGTTTTTAATCACCCTTGTTATAAAAAAAACCCCTCCTCCTTACATATAAATCATTCCTACTTTAGTTTAAACCCTTTACCACTTGCCCTGTCACAAAAGGGCCTGATGAAGCATTCACCCCCTGTCATTTCCTTTTATGTCCCTTTAAAGTACTCAAAGGCCACAATTACATCTCCTCAGAGCTTTCTCTTTTCCAGGTGAGCACCCCCAGCTCTCCGAGCCTGGCTTCCGAGTGAGGGGCTCCAGCCCTTGGAGCAGCTCCATGGCCTCCTCTGGACTCTCTCCAGCATCTCCACGTCCTTCTGTTCTTGTTCCCTAGGGCTGGAGGCAGCTCAGGAGATGGGGGTCCTACCTGAGCAAGGCAGAGCAGAATCCCCTCCCTGGGAATGAATCCCCCATCCCTGGTAGGGATACAGCCCAGGATACAGCTGGCTTTGTGAGCTGCAAGCACATTATTTTCCAGCTTCTCATCCACCATGCAACCAATTCCACATTCACCAAACAGTCCACCCATCACATTCATCTCTCTTCAATTTAGGGAGAAGGCTGGTGTGGGGACTGTGTCAAAGGCTTTACAGAGGTACAGATAAAAGATATCTGTAAGCCCTTCCCTTACCTACTGATGGAGTCACGCCATCACAGAATCACTGGGTTGGTCAGGCAGGATTTTCCCTTGGTGAAGCCATGGTGGGTGTCTCAAATCACCTCTCTGTCCTCCACATGCCTTAGCAGAGCTCCAAGGAGGATCTGTTTCATGATCTTCCCAGGCACAAGAGGTGAGGCTGACAGAACAGTAGTTCCCAGGCTCCTTTCTACTCTTTTCAAATAGGTTCAATGTTTCCCTCTTTCCCATCACCTGACTGCTATCACGTTTTAAATGTTTCAGAGTAGCTTGGGAGCTCTATCAGCAAATTTCCTCAAGAACCTTGGGTGCACATTGTCAGGTCCCACTGACCTGTCACCTTATCTCTTTCTTTACAAGACAGTTATCCCAAGCATTCAATTTGGGCGATGTTATTCTGCAGTTTCTGCCTATTCACTCACAGAACTGTGAGATTCCTGTCATGAAAACCACTCAGGAAGGGGAGGCTTTCCAGAGACTGCATATTACTTACCTCGCATATACTCAATGGTACCATCCAGAACAAGGTTCAGAAGAGGGTCAAATCCTTTCAAGACACCACTTGCTATTGAAGGCCACATAGAAAACAGTGATTAGGACCAAAATAAGGTATGTAACAATACAAGACTGCATGAAAGGTACATTCAGTCCTCCAGCCCTGTTCCCTCCTTCAGGCAAGCCCAAGCAAATGAGGCCAGTGTCCTCTTTATTAATGGCAAGTGCACAAAAGCTGGTCTGTACTGCATCAAATTAAAACTTACAGACTTTTCAATCCATTCTTCAAAATGTTCTTCAAGACACTAACATTTCTGCCCATTTCAAGAGCATTTTAAGAATACTTCTGTATAACACATCAGTACAAGTCATGCAAAGGAAAAAAAAAGGCAATTCCAAAACACAATAAATATCCTTAATAAAAGGTTATGGCTAAAAATGAAGCAAAACCATATTTTAAGTTCTTTCCTCAGAAACCAAATCTTCCAGGTGCCTTCCTGGCACATCATCTCTTTAACGTGAGCACTGCCTCACGGGAAGGCACTGCAGAGAGACCAGTGCTTTGTCCTAATGCAGACTAGTAGCTAAATATATCACAAAATTACGCAGAGTGACGTCCCAGTTTGAAAAATACAGTTATCAGCAAGGAGTCCAAGTAACTTCCAAACTCTTACAAGCATTAGGTCCCAGTGGAGTTTTAAAATGCAGCAATGGTTAACGCAGATAAACAAGTGCCTGCGGGTGGCACCAACCGTACTGGGATGTACCTCCCCAGCTGAGAAGGGACGCGGTGAAAAGGCACCGTGGCATATATTAAACCATCAACTACAGGCGTATTGACCATGTCAAGAGATGAAATGCACAACAGCTGCTTTAATTGCTACATCTATAAATGTTTCTTTGTTTCTTTAAGTACACCCTTGGAACGCAAAAACAAACAAAAAAACCCCCAGATAAAAAAAGGCTGTTCAGGACAACTAATAAAAGAAAAGATGCATAGATGAGCCATAAAAATAAAAGTGCACCGAGGAGATGAATGGAAAAGTTAAACGAGAAAAGCTCCACAATAGTAACTGCAACCATCAATAAGTCAAACCACCCGCTCCTCCTCCTGTTCCCTTGAAGGGAAGCGGTGTGAGCAGAGGGCAGAGCCCTGAGGCTCACAGGCATCGGCTGAGGGCAATGCCGAAAGCAAAAGAGCTTCGTGCTGCGGCCACGCGCCGGGCTCACCTTCCCGCCCGCCCTGGAACTTCACCCGGATGGTCTTGTCAATGTACTTGGAGAGGTCCAAGATGCTCTCCTTCTTCTTCTTCTCCTTATCCTAGGGCAGAGCACAGGCGGCCCGGTTAAAGCGCTCCAGCCGCGGAGACACAGCCCAGGAATGTTCCACCGGCACCGGCACCGGCACCGGCACCGGCACCG
>JAHLSL010000180.1:1452048-1516200 GCA_025920805.1 Petroica traversi
AGCGGCCGCCGGGAGGGCCCTGCTGCGGACCGGGGCTGAGCCGTGGCCGCAGGAGGGCAGCGAAGCGCACAGGGTCGCCGACCCTGCCCTCTGCGATTTGGCAGTGTTGGATATATCTGTGGATTTTTGGTTGTTTGGGACTTTTTTCCTTCTTTCTGTAGTAAATGGCGTTTCCCTCGTAGTTATTAAAACTGGGGGTCCCGTGGGCCAAGCCCAGCTTGCTCGTCAGGGAGCCCCAGGGACGAGAGCGCAGCCGAGCCCCTGGGCCGGATCCCCGCAGAGACGACCCTGGGCTTATCTCGACTAAGATACGTCTTATGAGGAAGCACTGAGGAGAAAAGAAGGGGTTTCTGCTGACCCTGTCCCTGTAGTCTGTCTTGAGTCTAGTATTGTCTTTACTAGAATATTAATTAGCTTTGTGGGATGCATTTCTAAGGGTGTGACGAACTAGGCGTGTAATCCTGATACAGGAGATGGTGGATTTCTAGCAATTCCGTTGCATGGTACATCGCTTTTGCCTTTTAAATTCAGTGTTTTGTGTTCTGAAAATCTTGAAATGTCATTTCGTTGTCATTTAAACTTCTTGACTGTTCATTAGGTAATTTGGAGCGTACTATGTCTTCTTGAATATTATTAGTGTGACATCTTGACACGGCACTCTAATTTTTCCTTCTTCGCCATCTATCTCCTTACTGGTTCCTTGCCAATAATCGTTAGTTACAGAGTGGTCTGGTTGTCAGCTAACTTCTTTATTTCTGTGTCATTCCCATTTTTCATCCATTATCTTTTTCTGCATTATGTCTTCATTATGCCCTTGCATGCCTCGTACATTTTCTCATCTCCACTGATGCTTCACAGGGACTTGTAGTGCCAATGTAGGCCCCACAAATTAATAAGATTTAATTAACAAGATTAATTTAATTAACAAATTAACAAGAACGAGTCCAAGACTGGCATGGAGTTAGTTTGATCCTTCCGTTTGGAGAAGGTGAGCACATGGCAGTGCAGAAGGACAGCAGCTGAGATACTCTGCTGGTGGGTACTTGGAGGTCTTGCCTTCAGCTCCGTGTGTTGCAGCATATTCCTCTTTGTAAGCATTTGGTATATTTGTGCAGTGGAAGTGTTAATGTACTTCAGTAAGCTTGGGCAGACTGGCCAGGATGCTGAAACAGTCCTGCTGCTGCAGTGAAAAGTGGATGTACTGTGTGCTGCCAAAATGTTTCTGTTAGCCCAGCTGGTATTATAAAAATGTGCTTGAATACCCTGTATTGTGCAGTGCTTCTGAATCTCTTGTACTTGCACTTGTTGGGATTATTTTGGGTGGTATATCCTCCTTAGCATGAGGCAGAGAAGAGTGCTCTGCTGCATTTGTCCTGGTTTGGTACCCCTGTGACTGATGGCTGGAGTTATTCCATGGGACAGAGTTGACAGCTGTTGTCAGGAGCTGCTGTGTGCATTTGCTGTGTACCAGCTGCACTCATTCCAAGTGCCTTACTCTTGCCTTAGTGATCCTGACTATATACCTTTGTCTCCCTCCTTGAAACAGGATAATAGAAAACTTTTGTTTGTTTGTCTTCCCAGGAACAGGAGGAGGTAGCGTCCACATTTGCTTCTATATTCTGATTTAGGGAGAAGGATCAGCTTGGCTACTGAAGCATGGCTTTTCCAAATCTGGGTCCTCATCTGGGAGCACTTTAAGAGGGGTGTGATCTTATAGATCCAAGTACAATATGCACTTAGATCTTGCTTTGGTATTTGGGTTCTCATTAAGTTTCCATTCCTTCCAGGCATTGTTACCTCTCAGTTGTCTTGTAACAACAGCAGATAGGCATGAGCCTTTGACTAGGGACGAACATAGTAACATGATCTGCAGTGAGTGTGTTGGATCTTGCTGGCCTTCACTGTAGCAGCTTTCAGCAGGGTATATTAAATGAGGTGTTGGATTTGTGTTTTAAATGAGGGCACTCTGTGATATGGGTCCAAAGAACTGGAAAGACTGTCTGAAATTCTGCATTCTGTGGCTGACAGTTTAGTCTCCTAGAATTATTGTGTTATGAGTATGTAGCTCTCTGCACTGTACAGTGTCTGTTGAAGGAGTGTTTTATTTGTGTGCAGCTTTGCTGCCTGTTGTTTCTGGTCTCCTGATGGATCAATGCAGTATCTGGGAAAGAACAACTCCAGCTCCTGGGAGCTCTCACATAGCACCTGGAAGAGTAGGATAGCTCATTCATTCCTTCTTCCAGGAACATAGCTCCCAGTGTCTGTGAAATCTCTCTGAGATTTGGGTGACAGGGCCAGTTAATAGAGCTACTGAAAGCTGAAACGGTGCTTAGGACATCCAGGTGAGTATGGGTTCAGAAGCAGGGAGGAACAAACAAGACAGGCATTAGGTTAGCTCGGTCACTTACTGAAGTTTCTTGAAATACAGGTGAGCTGAATTCTTCGTCTCCACCTTCTTCCATCATTTTACTTGCAAGTCCAGTGCTTGCCTCTGAGCTACATTAATTCACCTAAGAAAACTTCCACAGCAAAAAAACTGGGAAGTATTCTGTTCTTCTATGCATTATCCATGGAAGGCTCTGATGAAGTTCAGAGCCAGCAAGTATGCCCTTCTAATACCACAAAACATTAGATTAGCTCTTCTGCCTGTTAAACTCTGCCCCCAGATTTTGCATTTCTGTTGTGTGAAAACCTTTTCCACTTTAGCAGCTTTATAGAAAACACTTCCTTTTTTGTTAATTGTACACTACTGTGTGCTTTTTAAGCCATAGGATCAGGAAGAAACAAGTATTATAATATACCTTATTGTCACAGCAGCTGTTGTATTTCTTTGTTTGAAAAAGGCTGGACTAGATATCCAAACACTTGGAAAAGAGCCTTTAGGTTTGTAGGCACATTATATAGTATCTGCACAGGAGATGACATTTTCTCCTGGTTTAATCTAGGATATGAAGTGGTCTCTAGGAATTCAGATTCATCATAAATGTTGCCACCATGCCAGTGCATCAGCAGCACTGCTTTGAGCTTTTGTTGTCTCATACCTACTGGTATGAATAAAAACAAAACTGGAATCGTCAAAGTGGATAAGAGCAAACTTCAGAACTATGCTTTGATTCTAAGTGATAATAGCTTTGTAAAAATGTCTGTTAATCCACATTATCCACAGATTATATTTTCCACAGTTTCTAAAACTCTATGTTCCCTCTTCTGCTTTTAGCCCTGCTCATATTGCATTTAATTCCTCTCATGCTTGATTTTAATTTGGCTTTTGGCACACAAATCCTCATAGCTTCTAAAATGTTTTGAACACTTCACTTTAGGAACCTTTTACTCCCTTAATATTTCTTTGAAGAACATCCATTACATAGCTCAGAAAACCAAATTGTGTATAACTGTCTCCTGGGTGCCTTTTAGGAATTACTCTTGAGTTCCAGTAATGTTATCTCCATGGAAATGTAGCAACACACCCTGTACTTAGTCTAATTTTAAAGACATGTGCTATATATCTTATAGATGTAAAACTTTTAACTGTACAGCTCAATTGTTTCCCATATGCATAAAACTGTTCAATTACAGGAGTTAGCTCCTGCAAAACTGTCTGAAGATTTTGGAGAAAGTTGTACCTGTAATATTCAAAAAGAAGATATTCCATGTTTTGTTTGCTTATCTAAGCCCAGTTAGACCATGTACAATAAGCAGGGAAAATTCTTTTGTTCTTGTCTTTTGTGTGTGACTGCATATGCATCTCTGTTGTTTGTTACTCTTGGAAGTCAAATCCAAATAAGTACAGATTACTTTTCTAAATTACTTGCTTCTGTTGAAAGTAGTTAAGGTGCTATGGTTGAATAGCTGAGATACAAGTTAAAAAGTCCACTATAACGGGGAGTTGAAGTTCTTGTTTTCTCACACCATATGCACAGTAGTGTCTACCTTTCTCCACAGATGTCTTGGAAACTTGCACTGTGCTCAAGTGACTTTAATCTGCACTGAGCTGATCAGTGTGACCCTCCCATATCAGCATGCTTCAGGACAAATGTCATTGGTTCTAGTGGACTTAGTTAACACTAATGTTATAAAAAAGGGGAAAAGTTGCTGCGTAAGTTAACAAAGACTATTTCTATGCAAAGAGTTAAATATAAAAATCTCTACCTCCTGTACATTTTTGCAGTGATGTTTCTTTACTGCCTGGCTGACATCTTGCAGCAGAATGCCATCATTGCTTCTGGGCACACTGTGTGTGTTAAAGAGCAGTTTTACAATACGGGTGGTAAAACACTGGCACAGGCTGTACAGAGAGATATTGGGGCATCTCTGAAAGTCTTCAAGGCCAGGTCGATCAGGGTTTGGTCTTCTTGAAGATTTCTCAGCTTGTTGCCAGGGAGTTGGACAAGGTGACCATTAAAGGTCCCTTCCAGCCCAAACCATTCTGTGATTCTCAAAAGTTTTCAAAAAACCCCATCTTTTCATCCTGAGTGTCTCCTAGGGGTGCTTGATAGCTTCTGTGTGGTAGGGTTTGAAATAAAGAGGGAGAAATATAGGTGATGGATTATTTTAATGGATTTTTGAGCAAGTGTGTTAAGATAGGACATTGTTGCCGACTCCAGTCATTTTTAGCATCTTGTTCCTCGGCTGCCACATGAAGAAACAGATGTATAAGGTATATTTGTAAGAGCGTAACTGCATAATTAGCAAGTCATTGGTGCGTTTAGGTTATGAATGTTAAACTAGATGTTGGCAAATTAGTCTGTCACAACTTTCTAGTTAGTAGCAGGGGTGGTTAAGGATATGACATTCTATTTCTCTTCAGAACAAAGTTTAATCAGTTCTGGTAGGCACAACGTGATTTCCTTGGGGAAAGCTAAATCAGAGCAATAAAGCAATTAAACATATCTTTAGTCAATGACTTCAGTTTTGTTTGAGTGCTGGACAGGAGAAAGAGAGAAGGAAGAGTGGAAAGAAGGAATTGGGTGTGTGGGTAGAGGGTATGACACAAAGGGAGATGGCAGAAAAATAAGATGGTTGAGGGGCTTGCTTGGTTGGTTTGAGGGGGTTTTGGTTGGTTGGTTGGTTTTGGTTTTTTTGAACCTGCTGCTGGTTGTGAACTGATAGTCTGTCCTCATCCTGTGTCCTGGGGTCACTAATGAATGAGAGTGTTCCACCAGAAACCAGATGTGTGACTAGTTCGGATGAGAACCAGATCAATTATTGTACATGTTTCAGATATTTTATGTATGTTTTTAAACAAACTTCCAAGTGCTGAGTGCTAGTAAGGATTAGCAAGCATCCTCAATAAAATGGAGAACATTCCTGTTACAATAGGAAACAAATGCTTTGGGAACACAAAAATGAAAATAAGAAGAATCCATTTACATTAGCAGTGTTTGGTATTCCTAAGGACTGGATTTCCAAATCACTGGGCTGAAATAGTATTTTGAGACTGCCGCATTTAATATGTGGTCAGTTTTTTCCTGACTGTCTAATAGCTTTTGTGAAGCTAAAATACAGATATGGTTTGCATTTGCTGTCAGCATGATCCTTTTCTAACCTATTACCAGACAGCACTACTTGAACATTGAAGTTGCTCTGTAAGAGCACTGTGAGGCTCTAAAGCGGCATCTGAAGATCAGCAAGACTCTCCAAAAAGAAGCATTGATCTGGATTTCTATAATTGAATTACATTTTAAAAGTTAGATTTTGTCCTGCTTTCTGAGCATTACTTTTGTATCCTAATGTATTTTTATCTGAAGCATTAAGATATTTTTGCAGCAGCTGGTCAAATCTTAATCTTAAATCAAATTCTTAATGTGTTGATGTTCAAAGCTGACCAGATGGTCACAGAATGTATATGAGCAGACTTCACACTGAGGAGCTGATTTTCAGTATTTTGAATAAAGGAAAGACTTCTTAATTTACACTTTCAGTGAGTGGGGATGGTGCCTGACAGTCCTTCCAAGACAGAGCCTGCAATCCCAGTGTTGCTGCCCTGAGGAGCACAGCAGTGTCCCGTGTAACCTGATAGCTGATGGCTAAAGTGCTGCTCTGTGTGCCTTCTTGTTTCAGCAAGGACAAGAGCATCTCCTCAGAGAGAAGCATTACGAGGGTCCTTATTGCCACTTAGAAATGGCCAGGAGGATTTATTTCAGAGTCCTGAGAACAGTATGGACAGACCTCATGATGTACTTTGTGTTTCTTCAACCATTTCCAAGATCAGGGAGGATTTACAATTATTTTGGCTCAGTTAACATGAGAATGAAGTCACTACTAATTAGAGTTAAAGAAAGCCAACACTGAGGTAGGGAAGTTGCAGGTACTTGCACTGTTGTTTTGTTTGTCTTCCTACTTTCTGGTTCCCTGCGTAAACATCTATTAGGACTTGGGATACAAGCAGACAACTGTATCAACATCACAAAAGTACTTTCTTTTGCAGGTTATGTATATGTCTATGTGTCTATATATATGTATGCAGTCTTGTAGGTGATTTTGGTTCAGCTTTTTGGGTGGAAGTTGAGGAGTATACCTAGTACTCACAAAATTGTGTCACTATACTCAGGGAAGGGAAGGAGAGGAGTGGACATTTAAAAGAACAGAGCTCATCATGAAGAATAAAAGATTTGTGAAAAAGTCTATGTTAAGAAAGTGGTTGCTAGTACCTACTTGTGGTGTCCAGTCACCCTATGCACGCCCTCAGATCTTTCAGTTTTGCTGGGAAATGGCCTGGTACAATCTGACATAACCAAAATAATGAGGAAATCACTGTGTTTGTTGTGTATTTTTTTGCAGGGATGGGAAGCTGAAAATACTTGTGTTAAAATCAGCGCGTCTTGCAGTTAGATGTAGTGTGAGCAGTTCCCCGAACAGCAGGTTACATATTGTGTATCACAACTGAGATGTCTAAAACTGGTATAATTGCTGCATGTTACTATGTTTATTTTTGCTGTAGTTCTTTTTTCTCTTTCTTCATGTTACTACAGGATCTGGGTTCTGTTATGTCGGTTTCCAGGAGTTCTTCAGGAGAATTCTAACATTTACGTGATGCCAAGGATAGCTAATCTCCTTATAAAAATGAATGTGAAAATGAATGAATGTGGATAGGGAATATTTCTTTGTTGAATTATTTGCCTGGTTGTGATCCCTTCCAGACTTTTTGGGCATCTATTCACAGGATGAGAAACATAGAAGGCCTTGACACTCTGCACGCTTCATCAGTAGCTGAAACATTAATTTGTTATCAGCATTGTTTTGGGCACTAAACTAAAACACTGCACCATACCAGCTGCTACAAAGAAAATTAACTCCATCCCAGCCAGATCCAGGACAGGCTTTTAATTATAAAATGTAGATATGTAATCTTCACTACTTTCATCATTGCAGATATTGTTGGAGTTTGGACAACAGTGACAACTGGTCATTGAAACAGTATTAAGTAAATGCAGTCGGTAGACTTGAGAGTCTACATGTGCTAACTTGGACAGAAAAAGAGCTACTGCTGTGGAGTCTTGCCACATCTTCAGCAAAGGTGTCCGAGGTTGAGTTTTGGAGTGATGTGAATCTAGAATTGATCATTATTTCAGGCTGTTCTTTCAGGAGTTGGTGTCTTATTCACAGAATCATGAAATGGTTTGACTGGGAAGGGACCTTAGAGATCATCTGGTTCCAGGCCCGTGACAATGGGTAGGCTAGGCCAGGCTTTTCAAAGGCACATCCAACCTGGCCTTGGACACTTGCAGGAGTTGGGCAGCCCACTGCTCTGGGAAACCTGTGCCAAGGCCTCACCACCCTCACAACCAACAATTCCTTCCCAATATCCCATCCATCCCTCTGGCAGTGGAAGCCATTCCCTGGGTCCAGCCCTTGTCCCCAGTCCCTCTCCAGCTCTCCTGGAGCCCCTTCAGGCCCTGCAAGGGGCTCTGAGCTCTCCCTGGAGCCTTCTCCTCTCCAGGTGAGCACCCCCAGCTCTCCCAGCCTGGCTCCAGAGCAGAGGGGCTCCAGCCCTGGGACTCCTCTGGACTGGCTCCAGCAGCTCAATGTCCTCCTGATGCTGGGAGCCCCAGAGCTGAACACAGTACTCCAAGTCTCATATCTGTTCTGCATTAGTCCAGCTTCTTTCCCTTGCTCTGGTTATATACATATGTGCACCAGTCTAGCTGTGTTGTTTGAGGTTGGCTTTTTGGTTTGTTGGGGTTTTGTTTTTTTTCCTTTAAACACATCCAATATAGTTTCATTTGGTTATTTAACCTATTGCTGCGTAGGAGGGAATATGCCTAATGTATCTGAAGTCTTTATTTGAAGCATGATGGAAATAATAACAAATTCCACTGTAGTCACTGCACAGATATGGAAACTTTGTAAACTCTTCTGTCTGTCTTTAAAAATACACAGCAGGCCAATCAATAGCAAGTTGCTCCCATCACTTCTTTATTTTATGTAACCTAAAATTCTTGTGAAATTTTTGTTACATTTTCAGGTGTACTGTGAGTATGGGATGGTACATGTTCTTTCAGAGAAGGGGAGCAGCAAAGGAAAAGACTACTGTATTCTCTTCAACTCTCAGTGGGCCCATTTGCCACATGATTTGGGTAAAGCTGTAAGTACCTAGTTAACTGATGACAAAAAATGTATTTAAAAGCCTTTGTTACAAGGAAACTTCTAATTTCTTACTTGGATTAGTCGAATTTGAAGCAACTGCCTTGTTTGCCTTGCATAGAAAATATTTTATCTGTTAAGATCATTCTAGGCAGGGCTAGGATGGCAATGTTCATTTCCAGGCATTATGCAGAGGTAATTATTCTTGCTGTTCAAAACAAAAATCTTCCTTATCACTAATGTGATCAATGAAATTAAAATGGCACATACATGGGCTTGCAGAAGAGGTTTTGTACATCAGCATGACACAAGATACTACATGGCTTTTCTTATACAGTGAACTGTGTCCTTTAGTGCTTTCAAATGTAAGATAAAGTAGTCATGAATGGTGTGCTTTTGCTGCATTATCCAAAGCTATATGAGCTGAAAATTGAGTAATTTCTTCACTCTTTTCTCTGAGAAGTTACTGGCACTGAATGATGAAATCAGCAAATGCACTTTGAATGAGATAGTAATAGGGAAAGAAGTAGTTGACTGATACTTGGTTCATTTTATTCAGCCAGTTAAGTGCCCCACAGAATTATTAGAGTTCCTTACCAATGTACAGGCAAGTTTCAGTTACTTCTGGTGGATTTATTGCAACTGTAGATTAGTCCCTAGATACATCAGTAGTTACCTTCGCCTTGTATAGACTCAACTGATAAACTCTTGCACTTGCCCTGTGTAATGTGAATCAGCACATGCATGACTAACTGTAGTATTTATGAGAGTTGGGGACCTCTCTGGGTACTGTAGACATCTTGTTTAAATCGGTCTCATAAAAATTCACTAGAGTTATATGTCATTAGCTCTGCAGGAGCCAGTATGGTCCAGTATAGCTTGCACAGACACTTTGGTAGTGTATGCTGTATTCATTACCTGTTCCTGACTCTTTCCTTGGTTCTTTCCTGCTTTTCCCCTCTTTCCACATTCTCTCTCCTCCTCATTCAGTACTCCAGCAGTACAGTTCATTAACTGAGGTGATGCACTGCACCACTCTGAGCTCACTCTGCATTTGTGTTGGGCTCTGTGCTCTGAAACTTGGACAACCAGAAAGTGGCAGGACCATTTCACTGTCTCTTAGAGGTCAGGCAGGAGGCAGCAGTTTTCTGAATAAGGTTGAAGCTACTGACATCCTGACACTTCCATTTCCCTCCTGAAACAGCAGAGTTCATTACATAGGTATTGTATATCATGTACCTGTGGATTTCTAATGCAAACTGTTCCATGTGACATTTTTTCAGCTTAAAACTTTGCCTTGACTCCTCTCAAATCTAACAGCTCACTGCAGCAAGGGCTGAGACTTGCTTCTCTTAGTACAGCTTGGTTGTTTGGTAGATAATTGCAGTTTTCAGCAATAGAAATTCAGCAGTTTGCAACTGGGCAAAGATGCTGGTGGTTAGTTGGATTTTGCAAGGAACAATTTGTGCCAGTGCTGTTTCTAAAACCTTGAAGTGTCTTTGGGATGTTCCACTGGAACACATCAGATTAGATGCCTTTGAGTCTGAGGAGGGCCAAAATTAAGGAATTGGGACAGACTTGCAAGTGGTGAGAGGAGTTGCTTAGAATCCAGTGTTCAGGTACATAGGATGCAAAATGCAGCTCACTGGATAAAGTAGGTTTCAACATGGAAGTTTATTTTTTTTTCCTATGCTTCTGTACTTCTCCCCAGCCTGCATTTTGGTTTCTAGCTGTTCATACCTTCAATCATCCCAGCCTGACTCTGCCCCCCCAGCAAAGATAAAACTTGGCTATACTCCTCTCACATTCTGGCTGTGTGCATCAGAACAGCAATGATGCTGATGAAAATAAATGCAAATGGAGGTCACATTTCAAATTTTATTACCAGCAGAATTCTGTACAATAAGGTGAAACAAGGCAGGACCCTACATAATAGAGAAGGCAGCACTGTTTCAGCTTTCCTGTTGCTCTGAGAATACTGTACCACTCCATTATTGGAAAGTTTTAAATTACTCTTTAGAAACTTTGGCTTCTGCTCTTCTTATATAATTTTATGTTATATATATATGTATTTAACTAATTTCTTGTTTTCAGTCACTCTTGCAACTCCAGGATCAGACAGCGTCTGTTTTGTGTTCTCCTTCTGATGTACCTGATGGGGGATTTAATAATCAAATCCCCATGGTGATGCGAGGAAATTGCACCTTCTATGAGAAAGTGAGGCTTGCTCAGATAAATGGGGCTCGTGGGCTGCTGATTATTAGTAGAGAGAGACTGGTAAGTCACTTCTTATCTTTCTGTGTTGCTTGTACTCTGACGCTAGATATTCTCCTCTCTTTGGTGCACATTGCTGATATTTGATGTTCCTCTTTAAAATAAACAATGCATGTGTGTTCCTGCATGCACATGTGTTGTATAGTTATGTGTGGAAATCATACATCCAACTGAAGAATGAGTGAAACAAGAGGCACTCATTTAAGTAGGAAGAGTCTGCACGGAGCTCATGTGACATCAGAGTTAAGGGCTCAGAATTACCCTTTTTCCAAATTAAATGCTGGAGGCAAAGGATGAGGTTGGTTTGTGACTCCATCATACTCCCACACTAAATCTAGTGCTTAAGATCTTTCAGCTAGAGCATCAACAGCATGTGTTTTGTAAAATCAGTAGTTTTGAAAATAAAATTAGTAGGTTTGAGTCCTGGTCCATATTAAAGGCACACATCAGTCATAAACCCGTGACCCTGATATGCAGAAGATACTGCTTGAAATTTGGTTGCTGCATTTTGCTGTTAATAGTCTTACACTGCTTCTGTTTTACTGGGAACCGGCATATGTTTTGACTTTTGAGTATTTGCTGTCATTAGGTTCTATTCTAGAATATTTTTTTTTAATTAGCAGGAGCAGAACTTGCAACTTTAACCCTTTTGAAGCAGTAGAAGTATTTGCAGAAATAAATATATTCTTACCTGTTCTGAACTATCTTTCAGGTTCCTCCTGGAGGTAATAGGAGTCAATATGAAGAGATAGATATTCCCGTGGCGCTGCTTAGCTATGCTGATATGTTAGATATTGGCAAGGTAAACTTGATGCTAAAAGCTCTCATTTATATTATCTCATGTTAATGAGTCACTGCTCAGCAGTATTAAGCCCACCTTAAGAGCTTAGAATATGTAGAGGGTATATTAATGAGGACTGCATTATTGTATTTTGGAAAAAAATTCTAATCTCTTGGGAAGTTACTCCTCATCTTTGGAATAAAATCAAAATATAGCCTGGTGCTGGAAATAAATATCACTAATAGAAGAGCCAATAGGTGTTTCTTAAGTGTTTGTAATAAAGCCTTATTCTGAGGTTGCTTAGTGAAAATTAAGTAAGTGAGCCTTCAGTAAGTTCTTCATAACTTGTATTTGCCTCCACAGAGTTTTGGCAGCTCAGTGAAAGGAGCAATGTATGCACCAAATGAGCCTGTGCTGGACTACAACATGGTGATTATCTTTGTCATGGCTGTGGGGACTGTTGCAATTGGAGGCTACTGGGCAGGAAGCAGAGATGTGAAAAAGTGAGTAACTGAATGCAGTGTAGCAGTTTTTCCTGTATTTTTCACAGGGAAAAAAAATACAGTGTGTTTATGTAAGCATCACCTGGCAGTTGTGCTAGTGAGGGTAGGAGATTGTGTGGCCAGAATGGGAAAATGCTGATGTTATGTTTGAAAGGCCCTGAGCCTTGCATTGGTTTGGTCACTGCAGGAAATCATTAGAGTATAAATTGCATGTAGAGCATTTTAGTATTTTGCCATATAAAAAGACCAAACATTTGAAAAGCTCAGAAAGAAAATTATTAAGTAATAGACTTCCTCTTTGGTCTTTTGCAAAAATTTACCACAAAACTACTTTGTAAAAAAATAATAAAATTTGCTTTTACTGGTATCGAGCAAACCAAATTGATTGGATGGTTAATGTGTGTGTCCTGGGTTAGCCCAGACAGTGTGCTATGGTTATTACCAATTTTTAAATGAAATTTCATGGTTACTTTTTGCCAAATGGGATTGGGAGAAGGAGATCATCATGCCAAACTTATTTCTAACGTTTATTTTGTGTACACAACCTGATTTCTTCTGAAGTTACCAAATTATTCTGTGATAGTTTTCAGGATCCAGTTGAGTTTTTAGCAAATGAAATAGGACTCCAGATAAATTAATGCAGCAGTTACTGGTTTATGCATCGCATTATAGCTGATGTTCATACATCCATGGAAAATGTGGTGTTCCACTGACTTGAGTGGGAATCAAAGGAGGCATTGGTGGTGGGACATGTTTGCAACTCCTTGTGTTTTTTGCTAAGAGTCAGTGTCCTTGTGTATTTTATTGCAGAAGGAATGAACTGATGGTAGCCATGTTACTCTTTCAGGAGGTACATGAAGCACAAGCGTGATGATGGGGCAGAGAAACATGATGATGAAACAGTGGATGTGACTCCCATAATGATCTGTGTGTTTGTAGTGATGTGCTGCTCAATGCTCGTCCTCCTTTATTTCTTCTATGACCACTTAGGTACTCTTAAGGTTGAATTTGTATTGATGTGTCTTCAATATCACAAGGCTGCCATCGTTCAAAGAACATTTTATTGTGAAAATGATAATGAAATATCTCTCTTTTGTCATGTTTCTTGGTCCCAGTATGATTTTTAAAACTGCAAGAAAACTCACTGAGTAGGATTCTAATCCTTCTTTTTGTGAGGTTGATCATAAAGCTTCTTTCAAACATTAAAGCCTATTAAGTAGATACAGACTTAGTATCTTCCACCTTTTATTTTTGTTAAAGGTGTTCTCTTAAAGGTATTCTTTTCTCTCTTATTATTGTTCAATTTGAAGTCAAGACCAAGGATAATTTTTTATCTTTATAAAGGTTATAATTTTCTATTGATCACTCATCAGATTGACCAAAAAAAATGAGAGCCTAGTGCACTGGAACTTCCATCTTCATATTTCTGAGGAAGTAGTGAAACATGCATCCCATCTGTATTAATTTTGTTACTTAGTGATTTAAATGTTCCCTTATAATGCTCCTGTATACTCACAAAGAGAAGATAAATTCTACACCATAGGTTACCTTTGAGACTTATGACTTACTTTAAGAAGATTAGGCTAGAGGTTTTGATTTGTTGAAGTAAGTGTTGCATAAAGTACACTTGAGTAAAAAGAGCCAGAATTAGATACTTAAATAGCATGAATCTAGTCAATCATTTGAAGTCTCTGAATTTACCTTTCACTGTTGAAGTGTAAGCCTTATTTATCATTTAGTCTTATTGACTGTCTGTTCTTTATTCAGCCAGGATACAAAAAAAGCATTTCCCTAATCCTACTTGGACTTAATACTTTTTTTCCCTTAGTCTATGTTATAATAGGAATATTCTGCTTGGCTGCCTCGATTGGTCTTTACAGTTGTCTGTCTCCCTTTGTAAGAAGATTCCCCTTGGGAAAGTGTAGGTATGTGTTAACTTCCAAATTTTAATAGAGTTTTTATACTGTTGGGTAGGTGTGGGGTTTAAAAGGTGGCTTCATGCTTCAAAATGTTTAAGGAAGTGGGTACCTACATAAACAACTGTAGCTTTGGTGTGTTTCTTTTTCAGAATCCCAGACAATAACTTGCCTTATTTTCACAAGCGTCCCCAGGTCCGGATGATGCTCTTGGCAGTATTTTGTATCTCTGTCAGCATAGTCTGGGGAATCTTCAGAAATGAAGATCAGTAAGTGTACATTTCAGTTTCTATGGTAAAAAAATTGTAAAATGCTTTATAGTATAAGTAACTGACATCCACAGAAGTCTACATATATCCAGAATTTAGGAATGACAGGAAAAAAAATGTAGAGACAGGCAGAAATTCTTTGTTGTTCCTTATGTATTTCATCTTTTTCTTATTCATTTAAATTACAGAAATCTGTTTCTTGTTAAGCTTGAGTTTCTCTGAGTCCCAGTCATTATTCTGATCTTTTTGACTTAAGACAGCTTTTCAGAAGTGGTATGGGAAGTTGGACACTAGTTGTCTAACTTATTTCTTCATGAGAATAAGAACTGGTAAGATTGTCAGATCTTTAGTTTCTCCCAGCTTTCTTGTATGAGTCAGTAATTCTCTATGCCCAGTGTTGCTGCAGTACTTAATTGTAGCATGTTCTTACCACTTTTGTTAGAAGTGGATCTTTAATGGATTGTTGTGTTTTAGTTTTTGTTTGGGGTTTTTTAGCTCTTCCTGCACTCCCAGTTATTCCAGTTTCCCCATGTATACAGGATGTGTTCATCTTCTTGGTTCCTCTGTTGGGGTTTCAGTATTGGAACAGAAATGCTGGCTTGCATTCATGATGATGGTACCAAAGATGTCTGACTTGTGCTTTAAATGTGTTACTGCTTTTGTGGGGTCTGTGTTCTGTGTGGATCAACCAATGACAAAACTCAAATCCAGGAATCATCAACTCTGAAACACTTTTTAGAGAGATAAGTGTACCAGCAGTACTATAGAGATGTTCCACCCTGCAGTATTTAGGACTAGGAAACCATTTTCTGCCTCAGAGCCAGAGTGGGCCTGAGTGTCTCCTGCAGAAAGCTCCATCAGCAAGTGTGCAGGTATTGATCCAGCAGCATCATCTCTCATTGCACCTAGACCACAGCAATTTTTGGGAAACTTTAGTGTTGTTTATCTCAGATCCTGCTTCTCTTTGATCCTAGTAGTTCAGAGCAAGGCAAAGAGCACTTCTATACTCAACTTGCAAAACACAACAAGCCCAGCTGTAAATTGGCCTCAGCACAACAAGGGTGTACACCTATACACAGGACAAAGGACCCCAGCACTTCCCATTTTGGTATCCACTGACCTCATTGAGCCAGTTTTCAGTCTACCTCACTGCTCATTCAGCCTGTACTTTATCAGTTTCTCTGTGAGGATTTTATGGAAGATTGTCAGTGGAAAGCCTTACTGAAGTCAAGATAGACACTATTGCACAATTCTTCCCCCATCTCCCGGGCACTTCCTTGTGGAAGGTTATCAGGTTGCTGAAGAGTGACTTCCCATTTGCAAATTCATGCTGACAACGATGTCAATTTCAAGCAAGTACTTTGAATAAAGGGGTCTTTTTTTTTTGTCCCAAGCAAGTCCTTAGTCAGCACAAGGCTTTGTCTACTTTTCCTGCTGTTTCCTGCAAAAATGTTACTCTCCTCTTTTTAAGGTGGGCCTGGGTTCTGCAAGATGCTTTAGGAATTGCTTTCTGTCTTTACATGTTGAAAACAATTCGTCTGCCTACATTTAAGGTATGAAAATTAAACAGGTGTAAAGAGAAGATGTTTACATGTGTGTGTTTGAGCAGAGGAGGAGTCATTTATAATGGAGTAAATCGCCTTGGAAATGCACTTCCATTCCTATGTAATGTAGAGGAAAGGGATGCAATGAGTATAATGAAGACCAATAAGTGGCATATGATTGATTGTTCTCTAGATTCTGTAGAGTTTGACTAGTAAATCACACACCACTCATTTATTTATGTGTTTAGTGTTTGGGTTTTTTGTTGGGGTTTTGTTCATTTGTTTGTTTTTGTTTGATTGATTTTGTTTGTTTTCAAATTGACATACAACTAATGCATCAGCCTAGTGTTTTTTTCAAATCTTTTTGACCTTAGTCAGTATCCTAACACAAAAATCAGTATTAGTCATTTAGTTGCCCCTTAAGCAGCTCTTCTAACCTTTTTCAAATTATCTTCACCTCTAAGTTTGTATAGACTGACAGTAAATAGGTGTATAGGGTTTTAAGTTATGCCTGGCATCCTCCAGTGCAGAGCTACTTTATATTTCCCAGCAAACTGAAATGGCACCATTTATAGATTTTACATGAGAAAGGATTTTGGGCACTAACATGTAATTTTGTGTTTAAAAATTACTTTCTATGTTGCATGCAAGACCCTATTCATCCATCTAAAATATTTAGGAATTAAGAAAAATGCATGGATGACTTGTTTTAGTATTTGTTAGCTTTTTCTTTGAATAGCCCTCTAATTATTAATTCTTTGCTATTTGCTAATGCATAGTGTGTAAGTACCAAATATCTTGTCTCTTCATTCAGGGTTGTACCTTACTCCTCCTGGTTCTTTTTGTGTATGATGTATTCTTTGTATTTATCACACCTTTTCTAACAAAGGTAAGTAAGATGTTTCTCTGTTGCTTGCTGCCCACAATGACTTGTTTCTCTGTGTCCCTAAATGATCCCAGAGCTGTTGAGTGAAGTGCTGATTTACAATTTTCCTGGTTTTTTTCTTTAGACTGGGGAGAGTATAATGGTGGAGGTGGCTGCAGGCCCATCTGATTCTGCCACTCATGAAAAGGTAATGCATGCTGTCTGAAAATCTGGCACTAACTTTGCACTATTACACTTTTAGCTTCTCTAAAATTCAAGACCACAAAGCTGAAATGAAGATGCCAGTCTGAAAAGAACTTAATGTGGGAATAAGTGCTCCTGAATGTTTATTCTGGAGGGGCAAAGCAGACTTGTAGTGTTTCATCAAACTGACTTTGGTTTTCCTTTATCTTTTTTTGACAGAGTTTCAATATAAGAAAGCTGGTTAGCTCAGCTTTACAAAAACATGACAACATCTGTAAATATTAACTTGCTGCTAATTAAGCATAAGCATCTTTTCCTAAAGAGATAAAACATATAATCAGTCTGTCTCTTCCCCCTTCTTCCCTTTTTTGACATGTGCTTTATGAACAGCTGAGGCTGTAGGTAAAGGAGAGAAGCAAAATAGAGACAGAAGCAAACAGAAGTCAGTGTTCAATGTGTTTGCACCGTTGGACAGCAGCCAGTTGCATGAACACCTTACAAGATGTGGCTAACTCAGGGAGGAAAGTATGTGAGATGTAGGAGACAGTGAGATGTAGTGAGCAAAACAAAAAAATCTGTAGAAAAACCTAGTTTGTTAATTTAAGGATTAATTGGATCTATTTCAGCAATGAATCTAATAGAGTGATGAGGGAAAATAGCAAAGAAAATAGTTGTTTGCAGGACATGAATCAATCCATGCAGTCCGTACTAATTTCTTTGACTTCTTTTGTTCTTCTCTCCTGTACCCCTTCGGATTCAACTTTATTCACAGAATGGATTGTATAAAAGAGTAATGAACGTATAAGTATGTAAAATTATTTTGGCACTAATACAAGAAAAGCAAAAGAAAATAAAGTTTCTTTAATGTACTTTAATAAATAGAATACAGGTTTGCAATGGACTATGGCATACTGTGCCTCACGTTGCAAATTATGCAATAAATAGGAACACTGGGCGCAGGGAAAAGTCTTGAAAATTACCTGAAAAATTACGTTTTAAAAAATTATTCATGTCTTGCTCTTTTGAGACTTTACTGCACCTAGGTGAATGAACTGCACATATTATTTCTTATGCATGTAGCAGCTTACCTAAATGTTTACGTACCTGCAGCTAAAGCAAAGTTAATACCCAGTTGTATGTGAGGTGTTTGAAATACTTTCTAAATACCGTGCTAATTTCATCACTTCCATCTAAAATGCACTTTAATAGTTTTAGTAGTTGTAATACTGTATGCAATGAATGTATAAAAGGATACATTTGCTGTATTTGAAGCCTTCAGTTTGAGTACAACAGTAACAAGTCCTGGGAAGTAGTGTCACTATGCTTTTCATCAGACTTGTGCCTCTCTCATTCCAAGCTCCCAATGGTCCTGAAGGTTCCACGACTGAATTCCTCACCATTGGCTCTATGTGACAGGCCTTTTTCTCTCCTAGGATTTGGAGACATTTTAGTTCCAGGTATTGTTTAGCATGTTAAGAATTTTGTGTTGCATTGTCATATTAGTTTATTCTTCTTGTACTCCTGCTTCAAGTAGTAGGTTTGATTTGACTACTATAAACCTGATAAATTTTTAAGTATGGGGGTTTTTTGTGCACTGTTCACGTTTTCAACAAGAAAAATGCACGTTAATCTTATGGTTCAGTTTCACATGCAGTGATGTCAAGAAATATAGAGAAATTGCAGGAATTGATTTAGCAACTGATTCTATACTTTAAAGCATGTTTAATAATGTGGTGATAGAGGAAATTATTTATCCATTTGCACACGGTTTAAGTACAGATGCCTGGCCATTCAAAACTTCCTAACTATTAGTTACACTCCATCCAGTATTTCTACTACACCATCTCTCAAATTTGATTTTAGATAGTATGTAAAACTATCTCTGGCATCACTGCAGGTGAAAAAATTATGCACCTTCTGGCTTTCAGATTTCTTCTGAGAAATCGTTTGTTTATTTTCTTGTATTTTGGGAAATATGAACTATCATCCCTATTAATCTCCCCTCCTCCCCACAACTTGCAACAGGCATAGTCATTAACCATAAAATTCTACTGTCTTCAGTAGCAGCTTGAAGGGCTGAACTTACTCTTGCTCTTATTGTGAGCTCTGTATTTTTACAAATGTTTAGTAGGGATGGGATGACATTTTTATCTATAATCTGCGTGTTTGTAGCTGTTTATTTTACTTTTGGAGTGCTTCCAATACATGGGGCTTGTGCCATCAGATAACTGGTTTGGAAATTGTGCAGCCTCCTGGATATGTTGTCCCGGTGCATAAACACAGGGTGCCAAGGAAGTTCTGGGGCTGGGGGGGAAAAAACTCTTGAAAGCTCCTAGCTGGTTTTATGGGTATGTTTCTATGATGTAGTGCATGACTAGGTTGAAAGCATATTGTAACTGTTCTTTCCTTTCCTAGGCTTACTGGTAGCCTATTGCCATAGATTTGATATTCAGGTGCAGTCATCCAGAGTCTATTTTGTAGCCTGCACAATAGGTATGTACCACAGTGCCACCTGAGCGCAAGACCTACTGGAGTGGCTCCCTCCAAAAGCATGTCATCAGTCTTGCATGGCATAGTTTGGGGTTTTATCCTGCTCCTCCTTTTATTATTAAACAGAAATATTTAGCAAAGTGCTTTCCAAGGTAGATCTTCCATCACCAACTAGCTGACTGTAGCAGGTTTGGTTTGCAAACCGGGCGGAAACACCAATTTCAAGTTGTGGTTTGAGTTTGCCCATCCGAGTTTCTGGCCTAATGCCAGCACACTTACCAAAATTTACCCAATTTTGCCATGAGATAAGGGCTGGGAGAAGGCAAAGACTATATTCTTTAAAGAATATAAAGAAAGTTTATTAACAGACCTAAAAAGTGGAAAGAAAAGCACCAGAACAAAACCCTCAGACCACCCCTCTTCCCCCCACCTCTCCATCTTTTTCCCACTGACAACATTAAAAGACAGCACCTCAACCTTCAGCTATTTACCACCTCTAAAACTGTCTTTTCTCAGTTCACTTAGGGAGAAAAGTTTTCTCTTGCTTATACCAATGACCTTTCCACAAGAGAATACGATGTTTTATAGTCCCAGCCTCACAAAAAGCAGCAGCCCGAGAGGAAAATCTGCCTTCCCACAGTGACTGTGGTGGGCTATGGCAGTCCATGGGGTACTCTTTTAAGGATGAGTGGCTCTACTACAGCAGCAAAGAAATCCCCTTCTTCCATTACTGGTAACGTGAGTTCTCTTCACCATACCTGGGGCAAGGGACTGGGTCAGAGCTTCTTCTCTGTCTCTGCTCATCACCAGGCCACAATTGCTTCAGTATCTCCTCATCTCTACACTGGTGCCTTGTCTCATTGGCTGCAGTTAGAACATCACATCCCCCCATTTCCTCGTGTATTACAAGGGAATATTTTAGCTTAGTCCCAACCATGGCTTCACAAAAGAATTTTCAGCTTCCACACTGAAGCACTCCTCATGCTCCTCCCTCTAAGTGTCAGCTCTGCTTCCTTCACTGACTAGAGTCTCTCTGCTGGATTTTTGTAAATGTCCTCACTCTTTCTCTCTCTGTGCAGAAGAGGATAGAGGTTAGCAGGTCCCATCCGGGCACTGAGAGGATTCATCTCTCTCTTGGGCCTTGTGATGATCATGTCTGAGCTGAGGGGGAGGGAGAACAAGGGCCTGGCCCTACCTGGCCATGTCTGAACCCCAAAGGGCTCAGCTGCAGCTCCAAACCCCCACTTCCCCCACCTCACTTGGGGCGGGGGGCAAGGGCCCCAGTCTTACCAGAGAGAGAGACAGCAGGGGGCCTGCTTCTCTGGCAGCAATGGGATAAAAGACCTTTTACCAAGTGTCCCTCTCTTAAATATGGTTTTTTGGCTGAAGGTGGAACCACTTTTAGTTGGTTTGCATACCTGTCAATACTCAAAACTAGCTGCTTACTGCTTCTGTCTCCCAGGAAGGAAGCTGTATTGCTTCTTACTACATAGCTTACTTCCAAAACTGACCCTTCCTGGGCAAACCCAGGACACTGATGTTGCTTTTCTGAGTTGCCTTATGGAACAGCAGCTTCTTGCTACTATGGCTGCCAAGGCTCTCACTCGGCCCCTTGTGGTTACACTATCTTTGCATCTGCTCAGATACTCATTCTGATTTCTTGATTCATGAGTCTTTGAGTTTATTGTGCATGAGAATTCAGGTTCAGGGATATCATCCTTTGACTTAGTTCTTCAGTTCTTGTGTATTATAGAAATCCATGTCCTGTGATACAGGAAATGTTATTATGGTGACTATAAGACCTCTAGATAAGTTTTCTTCTTTAGTTTGTAAAATCCACAGAGTTATGTGCCATGAAGAGTTACATGCCATGAACTTAAATACTAATGGTGAATAGGATCTGACAGATTCCTGTTGTCTTTCTTACCATGTACTTCTGCTAGCAAAGACTTCCAATGCTTGCAGTAAATTTCATGAGAAATTGTCATGAACACCTTCTTTAGAAATTATTTTGAAAAAATATGTAGTTCATGGACACTTCTAGCAGGAGTAGAAAGATGCTTTTATTGGTGTTCCAAATCATTGTCTCTCATATATTGTAAAACAAAATTGTCGTCTTATCTAGTACTTACAAAATGTGTTTGCAGAAATAGGAAAATATATTGATAAAGAGTCAGCAGTGTGCTACTGCAGCACTGAGAATGAGCCATGCACAGGGCTGAGTTAGCAAGAATGAGTCAGTAGTTATGGGAGGAATGATTATTCCTCTCCACTTGTAACTTAAGACTGAGTCTTAACCAGGATCCCTTGTGCCAGACAGACATTGAGATACTGGAGTAAATCCAGCGGAGACAGTCAGGATGGCAGAGGTCTGGAGCACAGGGTTGTAAAAAGAAGAGAAGGCAAAGAGGACATTTTGTTGATGTCCACAGTTACCTAATGGGAGACTGCAGAGAGACTTTCCTTGCAGGTGTGCACATAAGGTGTGAGGCAATGGACTTAAATCACAATAAGAAATATTTTACCTAGATACAAGGAACAATCCATAATAATGAGTATGTCCCCCCAGAAAGTATTTTCAAGAACGGTAAGGAGTTATTGAGCATTCTAATCACAGCCCTCTCAGATCAAGTCCAGACAGTCCTAAAGCACTGCCAAGCCCACCACTAGCCATGTCCCCATATGCCCCATCCACACATCTTTTAAATCCCTGCAGGAATAGGTACTCCACCACTGCTCTGGGCAGCTGTGCCAGGACTGGAAGACCCTTTTGGGGAGGAGACTCTGGCTAATACCCAATCTAAACCACCCCTGGCAGAACTTGAGGCCATTTCCTCTCATCGTGTCCCTTGTTCCCTGGGAGCCCACCTGGCTGTACCCTTGTGTCAGGGAGTTGTGGAGAGTGAGATGGTCCCCCCTGAGCCTCCTTTTCTCCAAACTGAGTCCCCCAGCTCCCTCAGCTGCTTCTCTCAGCCTTACGCACCAGACCCTTCCCCTCCTCCATTCCCTTCTGTGGACAGCCCCTCAATGTGTTCACCTTCTGAAGAAAAATTGGTTGGATTAACTTCATTGTCTTGAAAAAGTAATTGAAAATAATTATATTACGCAATCCAAGCTGCTTCTTTTCTGCTAACTAAATTCTGCCACCTTTATGCAAAAATTAAATAGAAAGTAATAAAAATGTATGACCTAGAGCAGGCTGGCTTTTTGTTTTTAGCTGTGTGGCAGGATAGTAAGAAACAGCCAAAGCCAACTCAAACAAGAACACATTATAATGGTCAAAGTATTTGTCTGTATCCACTGAATTAATAAATATAATATGAGGCACAATATTTCATATATTATTTTGCTTAAGGTAATTATTTAATTGCACAGTATGGACTAGGCCAATCACACTACTTTCATATGTTATTATCAATAGAAAAGCTGTGGTATTCCAGGTTTATGTGGTATAAATACTGCTTCTCCTAAAGAGGCCTGAAAAACTTCTGGAGGTGTTTTACATACTACTTGAAAAAAAGTTCCAATGAGAACGCTCCTTTAGCCAATGATTTAGTTGTGATTGAGCAAAGCTGTGTCTGAATGACTGTTTTTTGCTGGGTTTGTTTCCTTCCAGCATATGGCATAGGCCTTCTTGTGACCTTCGTTGCCTTGGCACTGATGCAGATGGGCCAGCCTGCTCTCCTCTACCTGGTGCCCTGCACTCTCCTCACCAGCTTTGCTGTGGCCCTTTGGAGAAGGGAGCTTGCCATGTTCTGGACGGGCAGCGGCTTTGCGGTGAATACCAGTTTGATATGAGTGTCTTCAGGAAATACTAATATTATAAAAACCTAACTAGAATTAAAGTTGAGTAAAATATTGCGGTATTATCACACAAACATTTTGGTTTTGCTTGATTGTGTGCTTTTTTATATACTTTTTTTTTGCGTCAGTAAGGTTTTCAGGTTTTTGCAATGTTTATGGCCACTTAAATCAGACTAGTGAAAAGTAAAGTGTACCTTGCCTATCCTTGATTCTGCCAAAATGTTACTTGTTTGATCTCTCTTGGAAGTATCAGTAGTAGTAAAAGGTTACAATATTATATAAAATACCCTTAAAATAGTTTCTTCATATATTTTCATAGCTTACTGTTTATGAACGTGGAAATGTAGTTCAGTATAGTAAATTATCACTTGTTTCACTGTGCTGCAAGTGAAATTAACTTGGTTCAAGAAGGAATAATTTCTATCATGATGCGTGATTTTAGTTTTTGAACGCTTACTCGAAGGCCAAATCTATCAAGCTAGAGGTTCCCTCAGTGACTTTTATTTTATTATTCAACTGTTTGTGATAACCTTCACAAGATTCCAGTAGAGAAATTAATTTAATTGTTAAAGAAATATTTGAGATCGTGTGATTTGTTATGTAGAAGTTGCCATTCTTTTACACTGATAGTAAAGGTGGGCAGAACTGACTGTGGCCAAGGACCAAGTGCCTGTTGCTGCCTTATCAGCAAAGCACACCTGAAACTGGTGAGGAACAATCACTGAGAAAGCAAACACTTTCTTGGAAGGAAGAACTCCCCCGGTGTTCTGTAAAACACAAAGAAAGGATAACTGTATGCATCTGTCCACTGCTGGAGAACAATAACAGAGATGATGGATCTTTAATTGTCATCTTGTATGAGCATTACCTCAGATAACTGAACACTGTAGTTCTTGTCTTCCATCATTCTGACTGTGATCTTCCATTTACAGAAAGACCTACCTCAGCCTCCCGTGGTGGTTGCTCCTGTCAACTGCCCTCAGCTTCCCAAAGACAGCAGTGCACCAGCCTCTCAACAAGACACAGAGCAAATGACCAATCCCACCCTCCACGTGAAGGAGCAGCATGGCTCTGCCTCGGCTGAAAAGGAGTTGGCTGATACCAGCACAAAGACAGACCAGTCAGAAATCTCTATTGCCCAGAGTGAGGAGCCAGCTGCTCAGAATAAGGATGAGCTTGAAAGCAAATGCCTAAATGCAGAACAAAACCAGTTGGAATAAGTGATGTGATACGAACTCTTTACTTTCCCTCATAAACATATCTATATAAAACCAGTATATATTTAGGACTGGTTTAGTAGGGTTTGCTTTCATTGAGGAACTTCACGGGGAGTCTGATCATCAAATTGAACAAGGAATGTTCTGTCTCCTGCTTCAGTACAGCTATACACTTAAAACATCCTTCTGAAATATGGTGCTCTCCAGGAATTTTGATGTGTGGGTTTCAATGATCACTGTTAGTGAATGCCTTTGACCATTTGTTCCACTTGCATTATAGCATTATAGCAGGATAGCATCAAGAGTCTTCATTTACTCAGTGCTGTCTGCTTGTGTGGCTGTTTCACTGCTTTACCATGGTGTAGGTTGGCATGGAGGAAAAGCATTGAACAAGTCAGCTACGATGCTTACCTGAAAGAAACAGTCTTTTTTTTTTTTTTTTGGCAATTTCCCTATTGTCACCTTTTACTTTACTTCTCCTGACTTGTCAAAGCCATCGATATAAGGGAATGCATTATTATAAACTGACATTCAGGAAATGCAGAGAATGGTTAAATTACCATTACTCCAAAAGGCTTTATGCTACCATGGTGCATTAAATGCATCTCATTTTTTGTCTTTGTTTTTACTTCTAGATGCCTGGGCTAATAGTCTAGTTTAAAAGGCAGGTTGAGTAGAGCTCCAGGAAGCTTTCTAGGCATTCATGTGAACTCTAAGGGCTCTGATAATAAACAAGGTTGCTCATAGTATGCTGCCTGGAAGCAAATGCATATTAGGAATGTTTAGAAATAAAATACAGGCCAAATAGGTTAAAAAAAATAGGTAGTAGCACTATACTAAGCTTATCAGGCAGTATTTTCATTGGAAAATGTTAAAGTGCAAATATTCTTATGTCTGGGGCTTTGAGCTTCTATTTGTTGTTCATTCAAGGAATATAATTGTAATTTCTAATTCTGAAGAAAACAGTCTGTTTTTTCATTCCCAGCAGATCACATATGGTGCTTGAGACAGTTGTGATTTAAAGCTATTTGCTGCTCAGTAACTTAACAACTGCCTAAGTCATGTTTTGTCTTTGTCTCAAGAGTAGCCAAAGCATGGTCCATCAGGTTCTGGAATGAGCCTGGGATATCATGTATTATTTTGCATCTCTCGCTACATTGTGAAGGAATTTATGAATTTAAAAGTTTTGGGGTGCAACGGGTCTTACTTCATGTTCCTGAATTGTATGTTTTCCTGTATAACATGATGGAGTCTTTTATGCATCAGCTTTTGTACATAGAAAGATGCTGGAATTTGCTTATCACTTGTTCCATCTAAGTGTATTTGGCTTTATCAGAGAAGTCTGTTCTGCACTCAAGTTGCAATTCCAGAAAGCCTCAAACACTTCACATGAAAACTGAAATAGAAAATTGAAGTATTTTAGGATCCTTGGATATGATACCATGCATGGAAGAAATACTCTCGAGTGTTTGAGAACCCAAAATGTCATTTATGAAAGTATTGTCTCAGTGATGCAATCAGAGGCATTGCTGTTAAATTGAGTCTCCAGCTGGCATGTTGAATTAGAGTTGAAGGGCAGTCTTTTTAAGTCTGTCTGTTAAATATCAGTCTTTGTCTTTTTGGCTAGGTCTTCCAAAAGTTTGCCCTGTGCTTTTTGGATGATAGTTCTGTGGGCAGTAGTAGCATTCTTTCCCTAGAATGTGAGCAGCTGTCTCTAAAACCACCCTCTGACTTCAGAGTTTACCAGCTTCCTGCTTAAAGCCTTGAACCTTGTCTGACAGGATGATTTATTGAGTTTTTTGGAAGGCTCCCTGAGTCCAATGGCCAACACTACATTTAATTTACAAATTTCCCTGATGGAAGACAGTACTAAAGCAATTTGGTTTTCAATCTCCTCTTTAATGGACTGTTACTTTGGCCAGCAGTAACCTGAACCAGTTATTACCAATAAAAAACAACACAACATTTTGCTGAAAACTTCAATCAGCTGGATTATGCCTTAATTTAAGTCATTGTGTAAGTATTGTTATTAAATTAAGAAAGCAATCTTGTGTTTAAATAATGAACTTGACAAATAGCAAGGTAAGTTGGAGACTGACTCAAAGTTCTATTGGTTTTTGCCTCGATCATCTCTTAGTCATTATGTTGTTTGAAGTAACTTTCTACATATTTAAAAGCCAGAAGCTTTCTTAATGATGCAGCATTAGGGATCATTATCTACTTGAAAGTGTACTTTAGTATTAGTTCTCTTGTGTCATTAGGAAACAGTTTTATTTCTCAGATAGTTCATGGCTCAATTAAAACAAAAGAACTGGTCACACTGAACTAGGCATTTCAGTTGCATTCTGGATGGGTTTGCTTCACCTCAGGTTTTGGGGAGTTTCCATCTGTTTTTAAGTGTAACTTTTTTCTCCCCCAAACAACAAAAAATGCAGGAAAAAACCCAAACAATAGCTTCTCAGTGCAGAATCTCCAGTTAAATTATATGAAGTGGCAACAGTTGACAGTTTGACTCTCTCAGTACTGTACAAATCAGGTGACTCTGGTGCTCCAGTTTGGCTGTGACTGTTTGGACCCTGATCCTGGGCAGTTGAATCACTTCCATCAAAAAACAAGGTTGTGGTTTTTTTTCTTTAAAAGAACTCCCTCCCTGATCAACTGAATTTAGAACTTAATGCTGTGTAGGAAAATATGCATATCAGTTCAATGTGACTGACTCTGATTTCGTGATTTGAGAAACACATTCCACACCAAACTTGAGTTCTAATATTTAAAGTAATGAAAGTAATATTAATGTTAAAAATAATGTTGATGGGCTTCTTGTTTATGACTCTCACATACTAAGCCTTACCTGTCTAGAAATTCCATAAGGGTTCTGTTCCTGAGAACTTTATGGGTTCAGGGGAAGCATTTCTATTAGTCAGAAAGACCCCAAACAAACAAAAATCCCAACAACAACCAACACCCCTAAAACAAAAATCCGTTTGAGGAAACCTGACTTTTTGGATCACAATAATGAGGGTCAGATTCCTTCCTCAAGTGTTTGTTTTGGTCTGTTCCCTCCTGAAGGATTGCCCAAATGCATCTGAAGGTAGAATGGAATATGAAAGACTTTACTGAGGGTGACAAGAGAAAATATCCCAAACCCTCTTTAAATTTTGTGAATTTTATTTTTCTTGTCGCAAATGAAGAGCATTTTAAATTAAATATATAAAAAGGAAACAGAATAGATTTTTAAATTAGTTCTGTTTTTACCAGTGACACTAATAAACATTACATTTGCATCCACGTTACATTTGCAAAAATATTTAATGTTTTCTCTAAACTTGTACAGAGCCAGACAGCAGAAAATCTGCAGCACAGCCTATTTTCCTAAAGGTTTGTTAATATGTTTCGTAGAATACTTTGTTTAGAAAACTATTTGTTTCCATGGTCTTGGATAATTGCTCGAGCTTTTCCCTCAGAGGATGCTCTTTCCTTACAGTACCTCTCAGAACTTCTGTTGTTGAGAATATCTTGACAGTATTTTTCAGCCATGCACATTTCTGTGTTTCAGCTTTGGATTTTGCATTCCCAGTGCATTGTTCCAACTGGGAACAGATCCATGACTACTGTGGTAGTGCCTGTTGACTTCCGAGTATGCTGGAAACTGGTGCTGACAGTGGAGCCTGACAGAGCCCAGGCTGTGCTGAAATCCCAGCCTTGTAAGCTTGCAGAGTGGCTCGGCCATTGATGAATTAATCTGCGTCTGGGAGATGCTGTGAATTTAACTGCAGTTCTTTAAAAAAGCCAGTATGGGATGTTTGAGAACAGTGTTGCCTTGAAGTTAAAGCTCATGTGCACTATTCTAATGCAAGATCCAGTAGTTCTGTTCTTGTCTTTTGCCCTATGGCTGCTTCTGGTTTCTTGCATTGCACAGACTGTATAGGATGTAAAGCCCATGATACTTCTTTTTCTCAGCAGCTTCTTTGGCTGCCCATGACCAAACCAGAGCATTCTGTACGTGCTTTTGTCATTTGGTGCGTTATTTGTAGTACACAGAGGGCTGAATATGCTGGCTAAGCAGCAATGTATGCAGCTAATGATTATCAACGCTTGGCACATGGCACACGTGTGAAATACAGACATACCAGTAGATCCAAATATTCATCCAAAGCCTGCAGAGATGGTGCTTTTTTCCCATGGCAAGTATAATCTCTGATGTTTTAAAAGGAATGTAGGCCTGTGTCTTCAGGCAAATGAGGCAGGAACTATAGTCAGAGGTGCAGAAACCATCACCAAGAAGGAACAATCAATCTTTAGGGATTTTAGTCTTGTGTGTGCTTTCCCAGCTGGGAACGGACATGAAGAACAGAGCTGCAATAACAGCTTTTCAGTTTAGGTTTTTGCCATTGGTGCTGGGTAGGGTGGAGATAGGTAGGATAAGAAAAAACTGAAGGTGACTCAGTCTGAGGAGATGCTGAACAAGAAAGGCAGTGGAAAAGTTTACTCCAAAGTGAAGATCTAAGGGCATAATAAATATACAGAAATCTGAAATGCTGCTGCAAATTGGGATTACAAATTGTCATTTTCAAGTAGGGATGGCATTAGAATTAATAAACTTAAATTACAATAAGGAAATTTCAGCACTGGTGGTAGAAAAATCTAGGAGTGGCTGACAGGTGATGGGCTCAGCAGGACAGGCATGAGCTCCTTTGGTTCTGCAAGGAGAATTGCACCACACCAACCAGAGTAATTTCATGCCACTGGCAGTTGGGGCCATCCAACAAGCCCTGGCCTACCTGTCCAGATATAGTCTGAGGGTCAGGATTCCTGGGTTTAATGATGTTATAGCATGAACTTTATCCCAGAGTACTCAAGTTATGTATGATGAATGCTGTCAGGGTATTTTGTAACCACTGTGATGGACAGTTCAGCTGTTGTGACACAAAGACTGGTTTTTTTCTACTTAAAGGTGATAAATCCTCTGGAAAGAAACCACATAATTTTAGTCTTTTTTGTCTATTTTTAATTTGTTAAGTTGCTTCTGACACCCTGGAATATTTTCAGAACAAGACAGTTTTGTGTGCTACCAGGACCCTCTTTTGGCTACTGGCATAAAAGAACTTTCTTCTCACTGATCCTCTCATCTCTGTTTATCGATTATATGCTCTTCTCTGAGGGTTCCACCTTCTCCAGTTTTGCCATTAAATGTTCAAATTATGTGGAGTAAAGATTACATTTTGCCATCTGTAAATTAGTGAAAAGTGATGAATAATGTTTAAATTGAATTTTCTTGAATTGGGAACTAGTGTACTGTACACAATCATCTACAACATCAGGAGCTAGCAGAGGACTTCACTTGATGTGATGCAGGGGCTCAGGCTTGGTTCTGCTCCCAGAAGCTCTTGGTGAGTCCAGCAGCCAGAGGTTACAAGTGCATATGATCCTACCATTATTTGGAGCCACCTTCCTTAGGTGAATATGGCATTACAGTTTATCCAGTTTTCTCATAATATTTTTCTGCATGTCAGCATGCAAGTTCAGCTCCAGATGGTAAACTTCATCCAGGTGTTTGAGAAATTCTGCAATGATCTGCTGGTTAGATTTTTCTGATTGAGAACTGCTTCCTGCTGGCAGACATGCACTGTATGTTGGGAACTGACTTGGAGTGTTTCATGTAAATATTGGTCAGCTGAAAATATGCAGAGACATGGTTTCAAAGTAAACCAGCTCATCACCAGCTCATGCCCAATCCCTGGAAATTCAAGGCTAGGCTGGATGTAGCCCTGAGCAACCTGAACCTAGTGCACAGCATCCCTGCTCATGGCAGGGGCTGGAATGAGATGATCTTAAAGGTCCCTTATAACCCAAACCATTTTGTGATTCTAAGATTTTGTCATAACTCAAAAAAAATTTAATGGCTTGGAGCCCTGCAGTAGCAGAGAGCAAACACCTCGAAGTCAAGTGCTGCTGAAAGTTCTTCAGCCCTGAGAATGAGAAAGTTTGCACCAGCAGCAGCACCCTGTTCCATCAGTGCAGGGAGGCCAGTGAGGATTCCCAGAACCCAGCCCTTGGAGTAGGGTTGCACACAGTGGTATCTGTTCTTTCTAATACAATATTTCTTCCTTAAGCCAAAGGTTTGGAAAGGATAGAAATAGATCTTTTGATCTGAAATGAATATCTGTAATCAGGAAATTGCCACAAACCTGCCACTTCTCCAATGTGGATCTAAGCCTTGAATGCTGGGGTGGTGAGAACCTGGTGATGTTTAGGAAGGAGCACAGTCCTTTACATGCATTCCCCAGCAAGGAACCAGAAGAGAATTTTATTGTGCTGCTCTGACTGAAGCTGTTCTGATTTATGTTGAGGAAAAACTTCAAAACAGTGGTTCAGGTTTAGCTTGACAAAGTAGAAACCAACCCACAGCGGTTTAATTTGGTTTAGGTCATAATCTCCTTTTTTCATAATCAGTAGCGGAGACTTCAAAAAATGTGTATCAGAGATGCTGACAGCAGACAAACCTGTGTGGGAAACGGGCTGAGTGCTCTGGTGGGTAGTCAGTGCATGGCCTGTGCTGAAGTGCCTGTCACCCCTTTGTCTTCAGCCCAGACTTTGCCACTGTCTCCTCCAGGGACCTTGTGACTCCCTAACTCTCAGAGAGCCAGGACAGCACTGGCTGTGGGACAGCAGGGAATCTGTGTGTCAGTGCATTCCTGCTGCTGTGTGAAATGCATGAAACAAGGAATTCACCACTGTGCTCAGCCTGGGGCCTGGGCCATGTGCTGCATTCCTGAGGACACAAAACCCCTTTGATCCTAAAGTCACTGATGGGAATGATGAGCTCTGGTGCTTTCAGCCTAGCAACATAGGAAAGCAAAACCCAAGAAAAAATCTGAGTTTACAGCCCTGCCCATGGAGGCTCTGCTGATTGCTGACCGTGTTATCAAGGCTGGATAAACTGGGATCTGAAAACCCATCAGCAGCCCATGAGCCCCCTGTGACCCCTGCTAGTGTTATTTGCTAAAACTGAATCAAATGCTTTGGATGTGGATTGGTGGGAGGCTGGAAGCAAAAATTGCAAGCAATACAAAGATTATTTAAAAGATTAGACCCAATTGCTTAATGCTCATTTCTTGGATGCTTGAGAGCAGCTGCTTTTAGAGAGGAAGTTGATTCTTGGAGGTTGCATTATCAGTAGAACAGTGTTAAATGTCTGGTGTCTTTGTGGAAGGACTTTGTCCTGGTGTTCAAATAGTAGTATGTTGGATAGTGTTATGAAGAGTGCAAACTAAAAGATTGTTAATTTTAGCACTTGCAAATGCATCTGTTTACATATGTACACACGGAGAATAAACTTTAGGCTCATTTCGGGTATTGAAGGAAAAATTTTCTCTTGAGCAAACATATGTTTTGCTTTTTTAAGATCTTCTATGCAGTTTGGCCCCTTAATAATTTTTTTTAAAATTAGAGAGAAAAAAAAAACATAAAAACCACACTAAAAAACAGCCCCTCCCTCCAAAGAAAGAACAGCTAAGAAAGTTGACCAGTATAGGAGATTTGTATGAAAACTTGCTTGGAATATTTTTCCTGCAAAAAAAAATTTCAGCCAAATAAGCTATGGAAATGAAGTGCAGATGGGACATAAAGAATGAGGAATTTAGTTCTCTGTAAGGATGTAGTCAGTGATGCTGATAAAATCAATGTCCTTCCCCGATTCCCTGGTTCCTCTCTTGTATTTCCTTTACCTTGTCAATCAGTCTGTCAATGGATACACCACATGGATCAGTTCCACACTATAGCTGCAGCTGATTGTGGGGCTCTGATTCCCCATGGGTAGAGGGTCCCTTTCCCCTCACACCAGCTGGGGAATGAGTAGCATTTACTGCTTAGTGACTTGCAAAATTGTGCATATTGCATGATACCTGCAAGGACAGATAAATTAGTAATTCTGTGACTTTTGTCTATGAGACAAGTATATCTAGGGTACAAGATATTTTTTTCTGCTGTTATCATTTGCAAAGAGTAACAAAGAATTGACTGTGTCACCTTACCAAGCCCTTCCTGTGCTGACAGTAGGACAGAGCCATTGCGAGGACCAAGGGGAAAAGTAACTTTGTTTCCAAGTAGTAAAAGAGATTTTTGGCAAACATTTCTGTTTTTCCAAAACTGTAGGTCTTACCATAGTACAAGCATCAGATTTTCAATTCAGTCTGGGTGGCCTTTTCCCACCCTGTGTCTGTGTGTATCTTTATGGTTTTGATACCAGCTGTCCTTCTGACTGAATTACAGCCTTGTATCCAATTGCACAGCACATCATAATATATATTTTTTTATATATGTAAATACATTGGAATACATAGGATTTCCAGTGACCAGATGTAGATTACCTTTCTTTCTGTGATGTAACATGGAAAAAAATCCTGTTTCAAAATAAATGGGGATGGCAGAATCTTAAGACAAAAAGATGAGAAATATCCCAAGGGTTTCTGCAGAGTGAATTTTCTATGGAGTAATGAAGCCTCTTTCAGGCATATATAGATGTAATGGAAGAAAAACTTGGAAATTACTGCTCAGCCACTCAAACTGCGGTCGTTTGGATTTTTCCTTCTGTTTTGCTTTTAAAAAATACTGGAATTTCCTTTAGTCTGTTTTAGTTTAAAACTGTAAAATTTTTCTAAATGTGTCAAATAAAGATACTTAATTTTTGGACTGTGTTTTGCTCTTTTATATCGCCGTTAAGTTTGAAACACTTTTTTTTATTATTGTTTGCTCCAGGATGTGATAAAATGTCTTTTGGAATTTGAAAATTGCTGTGTACAGCTCCCACCATGAGCTGGACTGCATGCAAAATTCTTAAAACTTGCTCAATACCACAAGCAATGTTTGACATCCCCACACAGTCCATGCAAGTCATCTCTTTTCTTGGCTTTTGTAACCCTGACAGAATCTCAGAAGGGTTTGGGTTGGAAGGGACCTTAAACCTCATCCCATCCCACCCCTGCCATAGCAGGGACACCTCCCACTATACCAGGATGCTCCAAGCCCTGACCAGCCTGGCCTTGGGCACTGCCAGGGATCCAGGGGCAGCCACAGCTGCTCTGGGAACCCTGTGCCAGGGCCTTACCAGCCATTTAAAGCCGTGTGATCAGTTGTACCAATTAATTGGGTTTGACTGTTGCATGTTGAAGTGCTATTGCTTGGGAAGGGAGGTGTTTAGTAACAGTCCCTTTTTCTAAAAAAATGCTGACTGTCTACTGAATTACAAGGCAAGTCATGGGTGCATCCAGGACTAGTACAAACTGACAACAGGTACAATTCCACCCTGTATTTTGGTGTAGTATGTCCTGCATTTCACTTTTAAATACACAGTACAGCTATGAGAGAAACTGACAAATTTCTTATGATATCTGACTCTAAGAAACAACGACTAAATCAAACAACAACCAATCAAAAAAAGAAAACACACACACACACACAAAAATCCAACCCGCTAAAAAAAGCAGCTGCAGCAAGACAGCCTTTCTGACTGGGCTGCCACTGGGGAGCCAAGAGACAGCTGCTTCCATTCAGACAAGGAGGGTTCAAAACCAGAAAAACTGGGTTCATTTTAAATAGAGGGTAGTAAATCTTAATATACGATCTGGCCACAAAGTTCATCCTAAAGTATTGTAAAACATCAGCCTATATTATTTGAAACAGTGCCTGGTATTCTAGCTTTAGACATACATCTGCATGCTGGAACAAAATCAGCTTAATGAACAAATTGTGTTACCTTTATATTCTTGCACTTGGTCATTCCTGTATCTGTTGCATAGACTCAGAGAGAGCATTTGTTGTTTGGGGTTTTGTAGGTTTGTTGCCTTTTTAATTTTTCCCCCCTTTTTAGGGGGATTTTGTTCATTTGTTTGTTTTTAAAAACCCATCTCAAAGTAAGGCTCTGATGGGAATGACACCATTCAAACAGGAGCTGTTGACTGAACTGCTGGTCTGCTGAACACTTGTGCTGGAGCCCAAGTTCTCCCTGCAGTGCCACAGGTGCAGATCCATCACTTGTGAAGATCATCTGAGCCTCTCCTGCCTGCCTCGTGCATTTGTGAAGATCTGTCCTACGTGACCATTGCTGGGTCTGCAGGGACAGTTTGTGTGGTCTATTCATAAGCATCTTATCTCTGAACACCTTGCTCGGGTTTGCAGCAAAATCCCCTGGGGCAGCTCTGGGAGGAAGGGCTGGATTCTCCACATTCTCCACCCAGGATGATGGCTCAGTTAAGCACAGGGATATGCGCAGGTGCTGCCTGAAGGTTGTTTTCAGGGCACACTGAAATTCCCACCTGAAGAGCACCTGTGCCAATTGCTGAAATGTGTTTTTATTAATATATTCAGTCAATTACCAAATTTCAAATCAGCTCATTGCCTCACTTGTGCAGGAGATTAACTGGGGAGTTCTTGGACCACCTAGGAACCCTAGGACTGGGCTATACTGCAAATCTGTCCTATTTTTCTTCTTGTTGGAACTTTAACAAGGCATAAACAATATTGTGATCTCTGGTTTTTCTGTTTAAATACAATTCCCATATTCACAGTTTCTCAGTCTCACCTCCAAGATAGATTTGACTCTCTAGGTCACCTCTGCATACTGCTCTCAGTTAGAAGAGTTCCTTGGAAAGAAGAAGAAAGCTATGTGTGCTATATGGCTTCAGTGGCTCCTAGGAACCTGTTGGGCTCTTCCCAACAGATGCTCCTGAGCAGGTTGTGTTACAATCAGGTACGTCTGCATCCCCTACAATGTAAAGCAATCTAGCCAAGCCATTCAAATGTTCTATGTTTTCCTCTGTGTGGGGCAGGGAAAGACCTTTTTTATGTAGAGGATTGCAAGGATATACCACCTGAGCCGCAGGACTTGGCCTGCTGCCCCTTCCTAGGTCAGTCTGCTTCACAACAAGGGGATAGACTCAGACAGAGAACATTAAGAAGGTTCACGAAATCTGTGGCAGGGGATTAATCCATCCCAGGAGAAGAACTTCTCAGCCTTGGGGAACTTGAGGAGGTTCCTTTTGCCCTGTCAGCTGTACTCTGTTACAGTCGTGTCAGCCAAAATCAGGAGCTCTTTAAAGCTGGCAAACATATCCTCAGCACGTGCTACAGTGATTACGGCAGAATCCTTTTCACAGAATCTCAGAATGGTTTGGGTTGGGAGGGACCTTAAAGCCCATCTTGGGCCAGCCCCTGCTGTAGGTGGGGTCACCTTCCATGAAACCAGAGTGCTCCAAGCCCTGTCCAGCCTGGCCTTGAGCCCTTACAGGAATTGGGCAGCCACAGCTGCTCTGTGCTAGGGCCTCCCCACCCTCACAGCCAACAATTCCTTCCCAATCTCCCATCCAGCCCTGCCCTCTGGCACTGGAAGCCATTCCCTGGCTCCTGTCCCTCCAGCCCTTGTCCCCAGTCCCTCTCCAGCTCTCCTGGAGCCCCTTCAGGCCCTGCCAGGGGCTCTGAGCTCTCCCTGGAGCCTTCTCCTCTCCAGGTGAGCACCCCCAGCTCTCCCAGCCTGGCTCCAGAGCAGAGGGGCTCCAGCCCTGGCAGCAGCTCCGTGGCCTCCTCTGGACTGGCTCCAACAGGTCCAAGTCCTTCCTGATGCTGAGGCAGATGTAGTGTTCCAGGTGAGCTGTTTCAAGTGAAAAATTTGTTCCAAATGACCACCAGTAGTCCAAACGAAGAATAAATTTATTTTGTGCGTTTTTACTCCCTGGATGGGGACAGAAAAAGGGCACAACTCTGTGGCCATTACAGAGCTGTTCAATAGTTGCCGACTCTCAAAACAATTCCATCAATGTTCAAGCAACTTTCATTAATAAGAAGTTAGTGAGTCACTCAATATTTCTGTGATACTTCTGTAGGGAAAAAATAGAGAGAGGGAAACTCTAGCAGAAGAAAGCCACATAACCATCAGTTTTGTTTATTTATGAAAATGAATAGTGCAGAATTTAATTTTATGAAAAAAATTTCTTCTCAAATGTCTCTCATAAAGTAATGTAGGAGCACTTTTTAAATACTCTTATGTTCTATTATATCTTGATTGGTTTATCACTCTGAAATCAAGATTTAAAATTGAATTAAATCAACCAATACCTTTTTCCCCTTCAAGAATGAGAAATGTATCTTCCTAGTGCAAAAAAATTAAACATGGAAATCTGCACTTAAAATCTCTTTTGGAGGTGGTGATGCAGAGTGTGTAACATATGTCTTGATGTGTCAGGATGGGGTTCTCATGATAAAAAATTTCTTCATTTCTAATAAATTTTCATAAGCTGGTTTCTGTCCCCATTCAATCTCTTAGTTGTTGTACCACAGGGAAAGAACCAGGAGACACAACCATTTAACCTCATATTCATTTTTTTCCCATGCCCTCAGTAGAAGGATCTTCCTGGGAAGGAGAATGAAGTGAATGGTCTTTGAAATCCTTTAATGTAAAGTTCTCCTTACTGTATTTTTTACATCTAGAAATTTTATTGATTATGGAAATAATTCCGTATCCCATGCACAGCATTTTCCAGCATTCCAACATGAAATGTAGCAAGTCAGCTAAATACTGTTAAAGACATTTAAATCCTTCTGGTGCACCACAATGTTTTCCTGATTGTTCTCTTAAATTTTGAGTATTCTATTGCTTTAGTGTGATGTTCATTTTTTCTGCACACTGTGACCGTGAGTGCAGCAAACATAAGAGACAAGGGTGGTCCCAACTGTCCCTGTTGAGTTTGGTTGCCAGAAATCACATGCACATTGACTTGTCCTCTCACTTAACTTTGATGTGTTTGCTCCCAGCCCCTTCAGCAGGAGTGCAGAGACTGCTGCTCCTAATTCCTTACTTATTTGGCCACTGATAGATTTTGTTGGTTTCTTCTTTTATTGCAGTCCTATCTCCTCTCCTCCCCTTATTACCTTTGGGCTTCGATTATGCAGTTTTGTATCTCCATTCACACAAAGATACGCGCAGATCCTCTTTATCTGATGAACTATTAGAAGGATGTCAACTCCTTACTCAGCTCTTTCACAGGGATGTGCAGTCTGTCTGAAAGGATAGGGACAGCTTGTGGTGTTGTCTGGCTCACAGCCAAACGTATCCAGATTCAGAGATTGCAGCATTTCTCTGGTTATTAGCTTAGTGCTAATAAGACCAAGGTTCTGGGTTTGATCCTCATATGGGCCATTCACATAAGAATTGGACTCAGTGATCCTTCTGAATCCCTTCCAACTCAGACCAGTCTGTGATTCTGTAACCAGCCAAGACTTGATTATTGATGCTCAGGAGGAAACCTAAAACAGATTTCAGTTGTTGTTGCTCAGTCTGGAGAGATCTATGGGGCAGCAGATGTTGGGAATGAAAGGATATACTCTAAACAAAATAAGCTTCAGAGAAATCTGTATGGTAATTTTATAGTTTTAGAAGCCTGTGTTCTTTCATTGCTTTGCCATCAAACAGATGAACTGCTGAAGTTTGCTGTTAATGTTGAAGCTACTTAGGGACAGAAGTGGCAATTGAATGAGAGAAGACTGCATCAAGCAGCCGGCCAAAATTCAGACTAAAGCAAAACAAGTTCTCAGTTTTTCATGTATTTTTTGTCTTTTCAAGATGGCAGAAGGGTCACTTTTGAGCTTAAATACGAACTTCATCACAAGGAACTCTGTTCTGTTTTGGCCTTTGCTGTGGGTGTGTGTGATGCTGGGTAATCCCTGCCTGCTCCTGTGGGGCAGTGAGGCTGTTCTAACACAGAGACTGTCAGAGTGATAAATACAGTGCAAACAGGAAGGGCTATGGATACCTGTCTAAGGAAATTAGTAGGGTTTTATTTTAATATTGCTCCCTTTACAGTTTCTGTGTGCATGGGCCAGTCTGGTTAACAGATCATCCTTGTGGCTTCAGTGTGGGGGCTACCAAGTTCTGCTGATGGGGGAAAATTCAGTGTTGCAGGCACCCCACTTCAGGCAGCTGTTTTCCTTTCTGTCCTGCTGCTGGAGGGGATGGGAGCTGTGCAGAGAACTGCGGGAATGTCCCGTGACCGGGGAGAGGGAGAGCTGGGGCATCACTGGTCCAGTTCCCAATGCAGACAGCTGTGGAGCGGGGAGGTTGGGGGGGAGGGGGCGGGGGTTTGGGGGTGGAAAGTGCTTAATTCCGAAGTTCAGTGAAGCAACAAACCAGCTCTTCAGGCTGAACCGTTCCTGTCTCTCAGCCTGTGCCTTTAAGCTCCTCCGCGAACTCCCCCAGAGCCTCCCACGGGCCCGGGGGGGGTGAGCTCGGGGCGGCTCCGCCCGAGAGAAGCTGCCGGGGAAGGCAACGGGAAAAGCAAAGCAGGTGAGTCCCTGCTCCTTCTTCGGAGCCCTTTTTACTTCCTTCAAGGTGCTGGGCTTTCTTGGCTCGGATGGGAAGAGAAAAACCCGCACCTTTTCCGACAGCTGCAGCCAGCCCTGGATGCTCCGCGGTCCCAGCGCCCAGCGCGACCCCTTCTGCCTGGCTGGCGCTCGGGCAGCCCTCCTCCTCCTCCTCCTCCTCCTCCTCCTCCTCCTCCTCCTGCTCCTGCTCCTTTTCCACCTCCTCCTCTTTCTTCACCACCTCCTTCTGGTGTTCCTCCTTGCTTCTCCATCAGGGTCAGACAGGTTTGCTGCCTGCACCCGCAGATTTTCAGACAAGCGGAGTTTGAAACGACTTCTCCACGCTGGATTTCCCTCCATGCTTGGGGAAATCCCTCGTGCTTTGCTGGCTCTAAGGACATGGCTTGTTTCTGATTTTTTTTTTTTTCCTGGGGAAAACAGCTCAAGTCACCTTTTACTTGAAAGTAATAGATGAGGAAGACTTCTGTGCTTCCTTTCAGTCGCTGATGGCTAAGTAGTTTTCCTTATGTAGTGCAGTGATTTTTGATGCTCTTTGATTCCACGTAACTCCTAATACGATTCAGGGGAGGTTGGGAGCACTTTGCACAAACGGGTGGGTGGTGCTGGGGGGGATCCGTTCTGGACCAAAGGAACTCACTGGATACAGAAATGGGCTCCCCATCAATTGTCTGTGGAAGTTTGACCCTTCTGCCAGTTGTACCCTGCAGTTGTTTTTGTGTAGCACATTTAATCTTTTGCCTGTTTACCAGAGTGTGTTCAACCACCACATGTGAGCCTAATGGATGAGCCTTGGCCAAAAGTGACCTCTGGACCCTGTTCTCTGAAAGTACTGGTTAAGGAAGTTATTTTAGTTTCTTAAATACTTTGGAAACCAAATGCAGAGAATGGTCTATATTATTTGAAATTTATAACACATTAGGAAATGTTCTAGAAAGAAAGCTCAGGGTACTTCATGGAAAACAAAAAGTGCAACTCTGGCAGTAATGCAGACCTAAATGCTGAAAAAAGCAGTATTGTCTATGTAGGAAATACAAGAGTGAAACAGCTGTGGCAGTGAGCAGCTTCATCCTAGGCATGGGACAAACTCTATAAACAACCTCCACGGGCTTAAAATAGCCCCATCATTTGAGCTTAAATAAATGTCTCTGTAGCTGGATGGTTCTGTGTTCCCATGGTAGAAGGGAAGGACTTGAGAGTCAGGTCACACCCGCTTATCTTCCAGCCCTGAGGCTGCCCTGCAAGGACCTCCGGCACAGCCCCTTCCCCTGACTGAGGGAAGGCCCTGGAAGAGAGGTGTCAGAAACGCACCACCGCCCAGGGCAGGGCTTGGGCAGTCCCTGTGTGCCTGCATCCTGCGATCTCCTCAGGCAGGAGAGCTGCCCGAAGCTGTGTAGGGTCACACTGCAGCCTCAGTGCTGGAGTTTATCCCAAACTGATGCACATAGAGTTTCACTCTGCAGCCTCTCATTGACTCAGGTGCTGTGAGTTCACTGCTTGACTGACATCTTTCATCACCGGCTGATTTCTCTGTGTGAATTCTTCCTTTGAGGGAGCAGGCATTGCCGGTAACTGATTTAAGGGTAGCTTGGGAGTTTTGTGCCCATGAACACTAATGCCTACCTGACCACCTGTAATAACAGCTGAAGCTAGGTAAAAATGTAATTTACGTATTGCTTCTAATGTATGTAAGCCGGTAAGAAAGAATAAAATGTGATTATTTGCAAAATGAAGACCTCAACTATAGCCCCTGTTCCTCCAAGAACCTCTGGTCCCAACATGTCCATCAGCTTCATTGGGACCAAGATTTCTCCCACTCTCTCTGCACTGGGCCCGACAGTGTTCAAGGGAGGCGAGGGAATGTCAGTGAAGGAAATGCCATGAGATAAGCATGTGAGTTTTTCTTGACCATTCATGAGCCGAAAGGTATCAAATTATATAGCACTGCTATTGTGTAAAGAAACCAGACCAACATGGACTTCCTGGCTTACTGGATACTCCCTATGTGTATTCAGTATTTACTATCTGTACTGAGTTTTCAACCCAACACAGTTTGGGGCAGGGCGGACAGCAAGGCTGCCTTTATTTTATTGTGTAATCCATGGCTACGAGTTTAAGAAGTAATTGCAGGTACAAATCTGTCCAGTACTTTGTTACCAGAGAGAGAGCTCGGGGCTGAGTGTCTCCAAGGTGGAAGTGATGTTAGAGCCTTTGTTACCTGTGATAATACGAGCGCTGGGGAGCTTAGCTTGTCTGTCATGCCCCAGCTGAGACTGCTGAGCTGGCAGGCAGGGAGAGGATCTTCTTACTTGTAAGTTGAGAGACATTTGTAGACCAAGAGGGACAATAAACAAGGCCGGCACAGTGTCATTTCTCTTGCTGAGAGCAGGACTACAGCTGAACCAGATGCACCACCATGATGAGCTGCAGGTGAGCAGGGACTCGGGCTCCTCACTGATCTGAGTGACAGGGACTTTCAGATTTGCTCACTTGCAGGCTGTGCATCGTCTGGGAGCTTGCAGTGTCAGGGCTTTTTACTCATCTTAGTAACAAGCGATGTCCTCAGCTCCATCTGCATTCTCTTAGGTGACAAGGGTTTCTTTCTGCTTGGAAGTAGGGTCTAGTCTTTTAAATGCAGCACAACTGTTTCTAAATGTTAACCCACAGAGAGATGGGGACATGGACATGCCCTATACATCCATCACAGAAGCCGGGTTAAAGCAAAAGCATTAGAGAAATACGGTGTTGGCAGGTGCAGGACAGCAGTGCCATGGCAGGTGAAGCTCAAGTCACGCAAAACAAGACCATGTAGCCAAACCTGTGCCGTCATTCCTTTGATGCCGAGAGCTCTGTCCTCTATCTTCGATCATGCTGCTGTCTCTGCATAGGCTTTTTTTTCATTACATGAGATCTTCTCAACAGAAGGTTTAAGGGAAATGTATGGGCTCATCAGGAAGCAACAGTGTTGGAATAAATTCCAACACTTCCTTCTCTGGCATCCCACTGAGAGAGTGGCCGACAGATACCTTTGAGCCTTAAGGAGGAACTGGCACACAGTTCTTGGCCTGGCCAGACAGACATGTCCTTACACTGCACCACCACCCAACAGACACCACTGCTTATAAATCCACTCCCCTACAAAATAATCTACCCTTCTCAGTAGCTGCTGCCACAAGTTCTGAGCCTCATTTCAATACAACTAAATTCCCAACTGTAAGGAAAAAATCATTAGGCTTGACCCCATTTTAACTGAGATATTTGAGGTTGGCTGTTCCCGCCACCTTGCTCTGCCAGCAGATCCCTTTGCACACCTACATCTCTTATCTCCTGGGGTCGTGTTTCTCATTTCACTCACAGCAAATGGCTGCATTCTCTCTCCTACTCGGGCTCATGGTTTGGTGACATAGATACGGTTTGTTGTTTTGGTGGCTGTGATTTTGGATGTGAACTTACCAAGTGAGGCATGTTGGAGTCTGCTTTCTGATTTTGGACTACCTCCTGGAAAAATATTCTGCTTCTGCTGTATTCCCTCTCTGAAGTGCCACAAGTCTTATCTTGGTGATAAAATCAGTAGTGTTTCATTTGCTTTTTGCCTCAGGCTCATGACTTGCTGAGGCTGCAGGCAGATCTGCTGCTGATCATGTGGTCTGCCTTGAGCAAGTGGCATATTTTTCATACCTGTGCCATCATTTTGCAAAGGCTCTGTCTGGGTGAGGATTTACAGATTACAATGAGACAGTTTTCCAACCCCTGTGTCCGAAGGCTCAGTAGATAACGTAATTGCTGTGCTAAGAGCCACACTACCCCAGTATGGGATGAAGCAAATATTTTAACACTTGGTTATTCAAATGGTTGCAGCAGTGTGGGAGAAACTCAGCATGCTAGAATATAGAAATGCAGCACTAAGACCCCAGAGCAGCCCACGCTTGCCATCAGGGGGGTTGCTGGGGGATGGGGGAGTGGTTTCCTTGCATTGCCCATTGGGGGACATCAGGGTTTCCTCACAGTTGTTATCTGTAAATGAAGTTGACTTTTGAAAACACGGGTACCACTGTTCCTTTCCTGTCTTTCTTTCCTCTGGCCAACAGTTCAGAGCAGGGAACCCCAGCTTGCGTCCCTGTGATCGAGGGCTGCTGGTAGGGGCTGGCAGACTAGGAATGGGAGAAGCTGGAGAAGAGCAGGAGGAAGGCTGGAGCAATGCAGTGCAAGACAGGAGTGTAATCACTCCTGTTCTGAAGGGAGAGGATTAGAGAGGGCTAGGAAGGCAGAAGAAAAGGCCTCAGGAGGTGAAAACACGAAGGGAAAGACACAGTGAGGTGAAGGCAGAGAAGTACCAAGCAGTGAAAGAAAGAAGGCTGGGGTATGTGGAGGTAAATTAAGAAAACCAGCCACCAGCTCAGTACTGGGAGGTCACCACTGTGCTTCAGACTCAGAAGCTCTGGCATTTTGCAAGAAGACAACTTCTACCTGAAACCAGGAACCAGCACAAGTTGTGCTAAAGACTGGGCCAGTGCTATAAGGTGTGCATGGCATGGGATCACCTGAGCTAGAGAGACTCCAGCCATGGGGAGGCTGTGTCTGTGCCCAGGGCAGGGCAGACAAGCTGGGTGCCTCTCTCATGGCCCTGCCTTGTTCCCCTGTTGCTCCCTCAGGTGATGTTCCCCCAACATGCTGTACAGGCATGTTCACACACACACACACACACAAGATCACACACACAAGATCACACACACAGGGGAAATCACAGACACACGTGTGAGATCACACACACAGGGGAAATCACAGACACACACGTGTGAGATCACACACAGCGTCACATACAGACACAGGTGAGATCTCACGCAAACACAGTCACACACACACGTGTGCATGCACACACATACACGAGATCACACACACACAGAGGTGAGATCACACACACACACATGCTCCTTGTCCCCTTTGACGAGAAGAGCGGGTTAGTGAAGGTTTGGCTCATTGGGTAAAGGAATATTTTTACCATATCATTTTATATTTTACAATTTTCCTCCTTGAACCAGTGGAGAAATAAAATCCATCTTCCAAGGAAATCCTATGGAATGACTCAAGGCTGCCCTAGAGTAAAATTCAGATTTCTGTGGAGAAAACAAACCCTAGGCTGCCAAACTGCAGCAGAGCAGGGGTGGTGGCCACCTCCCAGCACTGTAGCAGATCCTCAGGGAGAACCAGCAATGGTGGCAGTCAGCAGGACAATCTTGCTGACTCTCTGCTGCTCATCAGAGGTGCTTTCTTTGCTAAAATGTAACAGTGGAAGGACACCCCACTGGCATAGGGCTGAGAGGACTCTTTTAGGTGAGAGGTCCCCACACCCTGCTCCCAGAGGCATTGTGTTTTATCATCATTCACAGTTTACAAACTGACAAAAAACCATGAATGTGCTTTTACTTCTCAATATTCCTACTGAAAACTCATGACTGTTAATACTCTCCTAATTTCTGCCCCACTAACAAAATTTACTCTTCACTCATCTCATTTTATGCCACAATATTTTTCAGTGTGTATAGCTTCCTGCTACAGATCTCCACTTTGCATTTAGAGATGATCCTTATTATCTTTCAGCAAAAAAAAAAAAAATGCAGTCTCTACTTTACTCTTACAAATGGACTTTCCATTTACATGTCATTTTAATTATTTTTTAATTTACACCACTGACACCAAAAGAAAATAAACTTATGTTAAAAGGGAGAGCAAAGACAAGTTTTGATTGTTTTGGGAAGCCAAAAATTTCTTTCTCTCTAAATACTCTATTTTTTTTCCAGTTAAAATGCTTCTGCAATCTAATACAAATTTCTTTCTAGGGTTCCAAATACATTTTATTGTAGTATGACTTTTATATGCAACTAAGATTATATTGTCCAAAAAACAACAAGCCAGAGCAAATTTTGTCTGCATTGTTTATTCTTTTTCTCAGATGCATTTGTCCTACCTTTGAGGTCCATTGAAGTCCACTTTTGCACTGATCAGCACACCTGGGCTACATTTCTGAGTGCCCATATTCAGCACACTGCAAGAGAGACGGTGACTCCAAAACCTACTGAAAGAGGGAAGGAGGTATCCCTCATCTGTATGTATTCAGGCCACAAGAACCACTGGAAAAAAGGTTCCCTACTTGTCTTCCCTTAGCCAGAGCTGAATTGTCAAACAGAGATATTGTTAGCAGAACCCAGGGGCCACAGCGCTGATCTGTGCCAGGCTCAGTTACAGCTGAAAAAGAATATTTGGATGTCTGCTATAAAAAAAGAGGCATCTTGGACAGACTCTCCCTTCCTCTCCCCTTTCTCTCTGTCTGTTGTCTCACAAAGAAGTGACCTTTTAAATCTCTTATCTAGAAGCTTCGGTTTAAAGAGCTGCTGACGCCTCTTGGAAAACACTGAAAAGCTCTTCTGAAACAGGGAGCTGCTTCTCCCTGTGTCCCTTTCCTCCCCTCTCCTTTCATTGTTGGATGCATTTACATTAGAAAAGACTGCTCCTCTGCAGCTTCTCTGAAGTCGCGGTCTTATTTACAGCAGTGGGGAGTCACTGCTGTGGCAGCCCAACCTCTCACAGCACCCTCTGAGGGGACAGGAGGTGACCAGGTGAGATGTCCCTCGGCAGGACAGGCTTTGGAACTGAGCAAGGAAGAGCTGTGTGGGTTTTATACTCTTGACGCTGTCGACATCAAGAGAGTAAATTTGAGAGGTGATTGCGCCTTGCCAAGGCTTTTCTGGTGTCTCCTGTAAATCTGAGTTTCCCAATATTTAGAGGTTGAGTCCTCAAAATACTCACTCTGAAGCTGAGGAGCTCTGGACCCTTGGCCAAGAAGGTTGGACTTCTGTGGATTTCCACTCTGACCACACAAATTATCTGAGACAAGTTCACCCTGCCAGTTTGAAAAGAAGGATTGTGTGACTTCTTGCTGCCTATGACAGAGAAATATTAATACAGTAATTTAATACATTTTAGGACCACAGGAAATCAGTGCCCACCTTCCATGTCTTATAAGGCTTGATGCAGGCACTAACCTGTCTGAACAATGGAATAAGTAGGAATATTCCAGGCTGGATTCATTCCTAGTGATACCCAGTTGTTGATGATGTGCAAATAAAGGCCAAATATAGTCTGGCTTTAACTAGCAAGATTACAGACAAAAAAAACCTCCAAAAACCAACCAAACAAAAAAAACACCCCAAACAAGATAGATGTTATTTCTGGTTTTGGCATTTTTGAATTCACACTTGAAGCACCATATCCCATCTGGGCATCTTCAGTGCATGAAAAGCATTGACATATGGCCATCAGTCTAGCAAAGGCCAGGAAAAGCTGGAGGCGGGAAAGGTGACATGAAGGGGCTTTTCTTCTTGTGCAGAACCACTTGAGGTAAAATCCTAGAAGCTTTAGTGCCAGTGCTGGCCACAGAGAAGAAAAATCTGCTCATCATGGTAGCAGCATAGTTGTAATAAAAATATATTAATTGCACTCCCATAAGCTGTGGGAGCTCTCAGCTAAATGCTGTAATGGGCTTTGCTACCCATTGTGATTTTATAATTCCTCCAGAATTCCTGCAAAAAATGTGGAATAGCATTGGGCTATATAAAACCTCTCCCTGGAATCTGCCTCATAAACAAGGGTGGGGTTTATTACTTAATCCATTTAACATGCACCTTGGGGATATAAGTAGCTTAATGCCAAGACTTCCATAGTCTGGTCAGAATGGTCCAGCAGGAGCAGAAATTATTTCTGAAGTATTTAGTGCCAATTAGCTCTGGTCCATTCACCAGCCAGGGTGCCAGGCAGGTCTCTCCCCACTGTCTATTCAGACTGCAGTTTCATGTTTAAGGATGTGACTGCAGCCTACTCGTGTTTGCAGACCTGAGATAAATGTTGAACTCTACAGCTCAACTGTTGTTTCTGCAGCTCCATGACTCCTGAGCAGCACCAAAGCATCTCCTATGGACACTGGCTGGGTTTAGGGTCTTTTTGAGAGGTGATGTCTAAGGCAGAAGGAGCAAGCCATGGTGCCAAGCCCCTTGCTGAGAGCTGAGATTCCTGTTCACCCTGGCACTGTGGGCAGTAGGACCTTGAACCCCTGCTGCTATGAACCTGGGTTCCTGCCTGCTGCCAGGCAGGTTCTGTGCTGCTGGGACACTGGCTCAGCATTCATGCAGAGCCTGCACAGATCATGGAGATGGGGGCATCAGGCTGGTTCCTGCTCACACCAGCCATGGCCATTGGGAGCACAAACACAACGGGCACCACCAGTCAGTTGTGGCCTCCTAGAAAGACAGAGAAGGGGAACCAGGCAGGTAGGAGCCACTATGGTTGATGTGTTCAGGTCCTACAACTTGAATCTCCTGACTGCTGCCTGAGGCACATTCAGGGGACACTGTGTACCCTTTCACTTCTTGTGCAATGCAGTGTTTGGAGCTCCTGTGGTAACCTTAGCTGGCATGACAGATTTCACCACAGTCTTGTCATTTTCCTCCTTTTTAATCACAGAGCCGATCTGTAGAGCTTCTCAGAAAGCATGGACCAGATAAAGCCAGGGCAAGGCACCCAGAGAAGGAGACAGGGGGCCTGCTGCTGGAAGGTAACTGCTGCTGCTGCTGTGGTGGGCAGCACAACAGCCCTCTGCCTGGGGATCCTGCTGGGTGAGTGTGCAGCCAGGTAAAATCTTTCAGTTTATCAGCTCCAAAAGAGAGGTGGTCTGCACTGCTTATAGCAAAAATCCTCAAAATCCTCCTATTGAGGACAAATGCAGACACTTTTCTGCACGTATGCACAAAACCTGCAAGGGCTATAGTTAGCTAATGTTCCAGTATGTGACTTGGGAGCACTTTATCTGCAGTGTCTTATTATACATATGCTTTATTCTTTTCCTGCTTGACCAGTCTGATGTCCATCTGTGACAAGATGACCAGTCTAGTGGAGGAGGGAAAGGCTCTGAATCTGGTCTACCTCAACTTCAGTAAAGCCTTTGACATCATTTCCCATAAACATTTTCTTGGAGAAACTGGCTATTTTTGGCTTGGATGGGGGTGTTCTTCGATGGGTAAAAACTAGCTGGGTGACCCAGCTAGTCCCAGAGAGTGGTGGTGAATGGAGTCACATCCAGCTGGAGACTGGTGACCAGTGGTGTTCCTTAGGGCCACTTCGGGGCCAGCCCTGTTTAATATCTTTATCGATGGCCTGGATGACGGGATTGAGGGCACCCTCAGTCTGTTCACAGACAACCCCAAGCTGGGTGGGATGTTGATCTGCTGAAGCAAAAGTGCGGCCTTCGGGACCAGAGCAGTGACCGTCCCCTATGCTGGGCACTGGTGAGGCCCCACCTCAAATCCTGGGTTCAATTTTAGGACCCTCATGACAAGAAAGTCATTGAAGGGCTGGAGCATGTCCAGAGAAGTGAACAGAGCTGGAGGAGGGGCTGGAGCACAAGTCTGATGAGGAGCATCTGAGGGAGCTGGAGGGGCTCAGTCTGAAGAAAAGGAGGCTCAGGGGGGACCTTCTGGCTCTGCACAACTCCCCGACAGGAAGGGGCAGCCAGAGTGTGGGTTGGGCTCTGCTCCCAGGGAACAGCAACAGAAAAGAGGAAAGGGCCTCAAGGTGGCCCAGGAGAGTTTATGACTGGATATTAGGAAAATATCTTCACTGGAAGGGCTGTCCAGCCCTGGCACAGGTTGCCCAGAGGAGTGGTGGAATCTCCATTCCTGCAGCTATTTAAGAAACATGTAGATGTGGCATTAGGGGACATGGGTTAGTGGTGGCCTTGGCAGTGCTTGTGGAATGATTTGACTCAATGATCTCAAGGTCTTTTCCAACTTAAACAATTCCATGATTCTATGATTCTGTCCTCTAATCTCTCTCTGTGACTGAAATTTCTTGTCACTGTACATTGCTGCCTCTGCCATTTCCTATCACAACCACTTGCAGCCACTGAGCACTGCCTGTTTTACTGTTCTACTCCAGAGCATGACCACCATCTCCTTCTCTTCTCCACCTCCCTCCTGCTGCTTCTGCTGTCCCATGGCCAGATGCCACCTCAGACCAGCATCCTGGTGAAGACCTCAGCATGACATGACTGAAAGATCCCACCTGTACAGCCACAGCTTCTGAGCGGTCTTCAGTACCCAGCAGAACTTTCCTGAGGCTGTTCCTACAAGGATAGGGCCAGTCTCAGGTTGCCAGGCTGTACCCATCTGTTAATGAATTTCTGTCTCAAGCTTGACAAAAATCCACTGTTTTCAAGCTCAAAAGAGTTCAGAGCAAAATGCTATTACTGCACATGTGCAGTATCCCAGTCTGGTTATGGGGCACCCCCGAGACAGCTGGGATGGTCAGGGACAGGGGGTTTAAAGGACATGATGATATCCATGTTGCAAAGCAGTGAGAAAGTTGCCTCTGACAGACACCTTCCCTTTCTGGCAGCCTGCCATCCCGTGGGAGAGGCCAGCTTTGAGCACACAGTGGAGCTGCAAGGAATCACATTCAACAGCAGCTTACAGATGGAGAACTCGGACTACTATAGGGTGCTGACACCTGCTCTTGAGAGGCTGGTGAGTTGATCTGGGCCTTCTGGAAAAAGACTTGTGAAATTCTGTGGTGGTAGCACCAGTAGAATCTGTGTGCCAAGGGCAGGAGGAAAACTAGGACTTTTCAAACATCAGCAGGATACACTGTGGGGCTGAACTGCACATTGAGAGGTCCTGTCAGAGCCCTGAGAGACATTAATGCAGTGGGAAATGAGGGTTCATGCCTATTCCTTGCAAACGAGGTAAGAAGGCATAAAAAAGGATGTACTACCTCATGCCCTAAAAGTCAGGCTGGGAAAAAGATTACATATGAGCTGGACATGGGTGCTTCTGCTGCCTGCAGAGACAAGGGACAATGCATCAACAACTCTAGATTCCAGCAAAATCCAGGCATCATCTATTCCCACCTCCTTAGTGTGCAGTAAGTGTGTGACCATCACTCTTTGCTTTGCAGTTTCTGTCCAGTCTCCAGGACTCCCAGCTGGACTGGAGTTGCACTGGTTGCACCATCCTGGGCTACAGGTGAGTGTAGGCAGCTATTTCTGCAGACTCTGCAGCTCATGTTTCAGGGCATTCTGACCAGCCTCACCAAGAAAGTGAACTCACACCTTTGCTCTTGTTCAAAGCTAGTACAAAGAGAAACTGGTTTTTGATCAAGGCTGGATTTTCATCTGGGATTGCAACAATGTTCTAAATTCCTTCATTTGGAAATGCAGTCAGAAAGGCAGAGGAAAACAATTTTGTTCAACCGCAGCTTTGGGCCAAAGGAAAAAGAAATTCAGATTAATACTTCAATGCAGAGCACATCTCCAGAGAAACCATATTAAGAATAAGTTTTGTTTCCTTTGAATTCCCTGTAGACACCTAGCACAAGAACCTGTCCCTTGTACTGATCATGAAGCCAAGGTCCCAGTTAATTCTCTGTCTCCTGTAGGAATGGAAACTCCAGTGTGATCGTCCATTTCCGCCTCCTCTTCACCCCCCAGGATTCCCAACCCTTGAGCTCTACTTTGGAGGAGGAAGCTCTCAGGCATGGGCTGGCAGCTGCCCTGCACAAGCAGGGTCTCTCCCTGGCTGCCTACGGGACCATCTCCTCAGCTTCTCTCACAGGTATGGCCCTCCTGCCCCAGCCAGGCAGGCAGAGCAGGGTGCCCTGTGCTGGCACCCAAAGTCACACAGCTAAGCCACCATAAGTCTCAGCCAAACTGCTGCAGGGCTTTGGCTCTGGATGTCCAGTCAAGGCTTCATGCCCAGCAGCAGTGTTAGAAATTGGGGTGCTGCCAGGCACCCAGCAAACCAATAAAATGGTCTACCTGGCTCCCAGCTGCTCCAGCTTCACCACAGAGCAGCAGAAACCAGCCTAGATCTTGGCTGCTGCTTAACAGACATTTGCAGGGTCCCCAAATACCCCTCCAACACTAATTCTGTCCTGCTGCTGTGCACTGCAAGAGCAGCCTGCAGGGTCTGCAGCAACAACAGAACCTAAAGCATAAATTGCAACTGCTTTTCTTGCAGAACGTGGAATCAGTCAGAGGGACAGGGGATGAAGTTCCAGGAGGTTGATGGCTGAGTTGTCTGTACCTTGCAGTGCACAGCAGCCCTTAGGCAGACCTCAGAGTTGTAGCAAAAACTACAGCTCAGGTTGCTATTTCTCATATTTTAATTACTCTCTGAAACAGCCTGACAAGAAATTCTCCTTTCCTTCTGTGACTGTGGAGTTGCATGTGATCCTAGGACTCCAGATCTAGCCAGTTAAAAAAAACAACCATGTGCCTGGGACAGAAGAAGGTTTGGGTTCCTCTGCATTTCCCTCTGCATCCTCTGCCACAGTGGGCAGGATCCCTGGATCTTTGGGAGCCTTGTGCTGCCCAAAGGGAAGGTGCTGATAGTCCCCTTGGCTTTAGGCAAACAGCTTTGCATAGCTTCAGCCGCAGAGTCTGCTCCTTAGAGGCAGCTCACTGCCACAGCTTTTGGCAATTTCTCTCTGCGTGTAGAGTCACCCCAAAGCCTGCAAGGCTGTAGGGAGCTGCTCCTCCCCTGCCCTGTGGCAGAGCAGGGGTCCCCAGCAGGGACCTGTGCCCTGCCTCACACTGGGCATAGGCAGGCAGAGATCACCAGGCAGGAGAGGAAGATGCAGCAAAGCCTGTGGCAGCCCCAGCCCAGGAACACAGCTCCAGGACTTGAGGCTGGGCTGCCCAGCCCTTGCTGATCCTGATTCCTTCCTCTTTGTCCCAGGTCCCAACAAGGTTTCTTCCCGCAGACCTGGACTGAAATCAGGTAAGAGCTAGGCAGCAGGAAGAACAACCTGCACTCTGCAGCTTCCTCCTCCTCTTCCTCACTAGCAGCCAGGATACAGATCCAAAAGGAGCTTGGGCCCATCTTGTTCATAGCCTGGTGGCCCAGGGCCCTGCAAGCTCAAAACAAGATGCTGCTCTGTTCCCAGCACCATCCTGCAGGGACTCTGGCCCAGCTAGGAAGCAGAGCGATATGGATACAGTGGTAGATGCCCCTGGGGAAGCCAGGGGAGAGTTGCTGTGTGGACTGCAGAAGACATGAGTGACTCAGGCCCTGCTGTCCCCAGGGAGCTGCCCTTGAGACACAGGCAGTCACTGGCTCCGACATCCAGTATGTAAAAAGAAAGCCCTGAATGTGACAGACAAATAGGCTGTGCTGATGCCTCTGATGGAAGAGCTTGTGCTGAATTTCCCCCAGCAGGTCTCCTGGACACAGGGAACAGCCACAACTCACTGCTGGCAGACCTTGACAGGTGTGACACCATTGGCTCTCAGGCACTGAACTTGGCATGACTTTTGAAGCCAATTGACTTCTCAAGCCAATAGTAAATGGCTGCATCAGGATGAGGGAAACTGTGCCCTGGAACACCTTGGTCCCATCAACTGTGAGGGGTTGTGACAAGGTCCACCTTCCTGGTGGGCTGGCACAATGGATAAGAGCCACATGCCCATGAGCTGCTGGAAACTGATCACAAGGCAGTAAATGAAATCATCAAACTAGTCAGTTTCTTTAGCTCTACAGTTTCTTGCTCTAGAAGAGTTTCAGGGAGGATGCTGTGATGGACCAGTGCTTTGCAGTGCTCTTTCCAAGCCTGCAGGTTAAAGGCTGTCCTGTGACATCCCAGGTACCATCCTGCTGCTTGAGCATGTGCCAGCAGCACACACAAAGCTGAAGTAGCTTTTTCCCCCAAGCGTGTTTTGCTGGGTGCAGTGGCAGGATCCTGATGCCCTGGCTGTCGCCTCCCTTTCAGACTGTGGGAGTCGCCCTGCCATGCAGACTGCCAGCAGGATAGTCGGAGGCTCAGAGGCATCTAGAGGGGAGTTCCCATGGCAAGTCAGCCTTCGAGAGAACAATGAGCACTTCTGTGGTGCTGCAATCCTCACAGAGAAGTGGCTGGTGTCTGCTGCTCACTGCTTTACTGAGTAAGTTTTAGTCACGTCAAATTCCACTGTCCATCTCCATTCCAAAAGTTGCCATATCTGCTCAAGTTCCCATTGCACCACTCTGCCCCATCATGGGGAGAATGAGGAGTTTCCATCACTCCTGGAGTGGATGGCAGGATGGGCAGAAGGCAGCTTGGGTTTGCAGGCTCACATGGCCCCCACTGTGTCTCTTCTAGGTTTCAGGACCCAGCCATGTGGGCAGCTTACACAGGGACCACCTCCCTCAGAGGCTCGGACAGTGGTGCAGTGAAAATGGACATTTCACAGATCATCCCACACCCCTCTTACAATGCTGACACAGCTGACTATGATGTGGCCGTGCTGGAGCTGAAGAGACCTGTGACCTTCACTAAGTACATCCAACCTGTGTGCCTGCCAGATGCTGGCCATCACTTCCCCACCAGCAAGAAGTGTCTTATCTCTGGCTGGGGCTACCTCAAGGAGGATTTCTGTAAGCAAAGCATGCAGGCAGCAGAGGAGATGTGGTGGGGGGTGAGCAGGGCAGAAGGCAGTGGGGAAGGGAACTCAGACCTTGCTGTGGCCAGCTGGGGTGGGCTATACCCTAAGCTGCTGATCCTGTGCAGGGCTCCCAGCACTAAGCTCACACTCATGTCTTTCTCGTTCAGTGGTGAAACCCGAGTTCCTGCAGAAAGCAACAGTGGAGCTCCTAGACCAGAACCTATGTTCCAGTCTCTACAGCCATGTCCTCACAGACAGGATGATGTGTGCTGGCTACCTGGAGGGGAAAGTCGACTCTTGCCAGGTAAGCTTTGCCCAGAGAAGATGGCACACCTGCCTGCATAAGGCTTTTCCCTCCCAGTGTGCACCAAGTGACACTTCAAGAAGCAGAACTGAGACTATGGTGACTGTTTCCCCCTGAGGTTTGAGCTCCTGCAGTGGACCCAAGCACATATCAGTGACTGCAGAAGACACAAATGAGGGTATATTCTCTACTGTCTAGAGCAGGGCACTGTTAAAGGGCTCTTTCAGCTAATTAACTACTTTTCTCTTCTGAGCTGTCATCAAGGCTGCCCCTACCAATATTCCACAGAGGTCTTCAGGTCAAAATGCAGATGGGCAAAGGGCAGCAGTGGAAACTAAAACATACACAACAGTTTTTGATGAACAGAGTGGGTTTTTTAGTTAGCCTCTATCCAGCCTGGCACTGCAAGTGGTCAGCTGGAGACCAGCCTGCCTTTCAAAGTATGGAGAGAGGAGAACTGTGATGTGAGAGGAGGACTGTGATTTTCAGGTCTGTCTCTGTGGTTTGGCAGGACCGTTCAAAGCAACAGACACCAGCTAAACGAACCGCACTTTTCTGGTGGTAGTGCTTAATATTTCTGCACCAAATACAGCACAAACACCAGAGAAGGGGCCAAGAATGGAAGATTCAAGGTTGGATGATGAATGTGAACCATCTGGTTATTCATTACTGATCTAGAGCAATCTCATCCCCAGAAGGCATTACCAGCTTCACAGACACCACATGTCCATCAGTGACAGCCACAGGGCCCCACAATAACCAAAAACTGACCAGGGAACCATACACCAAATCAAGAAAACCAGATGCAAACATTAACATGGTGTCCCTGGGTTGTGTATCAGGCAGTGAACACCCATCATCTGGCTGTGTACCGGCTGCTAGAATTAATCTTTATGATGTTTAACAAGTTATTAAAGCATTAGAAATGCTTAGAAATGCTAAATCCTAGATTTTACAGATAGTGTCCTTTGTTCTTCTGGCATATAAAGGGAACAAGGCTACTGCATAATAGCAGGACAGTGTGCCTACAGGGAGGAACACCCAAAGGCCAGCACAGAGATGCTCCACTCATCACTCGGTTAGAGCAAACATGAAGTGAGTTAGGATTCACAGGATGAGAGATCCCAGCTGGTAGAGGGATGCTGAGGGTGGCCAGGGGAAGCTCAGTGCATCCCCAGGGAGAACTCACCATGTGGCTTCTCTTGCAGGGTGACTCTGGTGGGCCCCTGGTTTGCCAAGAACCATCTGGCAGATTTTTCCTGGCGGGAATTGTGAGTTGGGGTATTGGATGTGCTGAAGCCAGGCGGCCTGGGGTTTACACACGTGTTACCAAACTCAGAGACTGGATCTTGGATGCTATTTCTGCCTTCCCTACATCCATAGCCCTTACTGTTCCTCCAGTACACTTCAGTACTAACAGTAACATGGTCAGCGCTAAAGAGAGCAACACCACCACTGGAGCAACCCCTACCACCTCACCAGCCCCAGCTGCCAGCAGGCCAGCGACTGCAGCAAGACCACAAGGTATGAGCACTCATAGCAGGTGCTCCTTGGCAGGCAGAGTGGCAGGTACAGGTCCAAATGTCAGGTTCGTTCCTCCACTGACCTAAGCTGACCTTTTGTAGGGCAGGACACTGCCTTAGCACAAGGGACCCTCTATGGCTGCCCTGGCTCAGTCCAGAGCAGGCTGGCAAAGTCACTCAGTGCCTCTGCAGTTCCATGCACTCCTTTACTTTTATGACTGTCTGTGTAATCTTGCTGTCTGCTCTGGCAGGCCCAGAACAGGTCACTAAGGCACAGCAGCATCTGACAGTATTTAACCTGTTGATCACTTACTTTTGCTTGCCACCTAAGGAGCTCCCAGCAGTTCAGAACTGATGGCTGCCCCTTCACAGCAGCCATGCATCTCTCCCTGAAGGGAAGGAGGACAGGTATCTGCAGGATGACCTGTCCACTCCAAGGAGCCCTCCCAGCAGCTCTGCAAGGGAGATGCAGAGGAAGGGTATTTTTCTAAATTTAGAATTAGCTTTTTATCTGGGATGGCAAGGCTAAGAGGCACAGAGCTGCTGATTATTCTGTCTTCAAGAAAGGCCCAGGATTAACAATTTGTCAAGAGCAAGATGCACAACAGCAGTTTGTGTCAAAGCCCAGCTGTACGTGGCCACCATAGGCACTGCCACTATCAGCTGGCAGGGCTAGGGTAGATGTCTCACACCTCAGCCCTGACCTGTTCCTGCTAAGTCTTACTGGTTAGAGAGATCAAAGTCTCTCCTTGCTTGTCTTCTGCTAGGAATACTCACAAATTCTGCTTTGACTTTTGTTCAGAGTGTGGAGGACGACCTGGGTTTTCTAAACCCAGCAAGATTGTGGGAGGAACAGATGCTTCCAGAGGAGAGATCCCTTGGCAAGTCAGCCTGAAAGAAGACTCAAGGCATTTCTGTGGAGCCACCATCATTGGGGACCGCTGGCTGCTGTCAGCAGCTCACTGCTTCAATGAGTAAGAGCCCATCCCTGCCCCTCCTCCAGCTCACCTGCCCACTGGCACAGACCTGTGCAGCCAAATCCACACTGTGGCACTGGAGTCAAGAAATGAAAATCAAGAACACATGTTGGACATTAATTTTGCTATAACTAGACATTCATAGTAAAAAGGAGTTTGTGGGGAGGTTAGAATGGGGCAGAGAAAGGTTAAAGCAGCCCGAGCAGGGAGCAAGGATAACACATCTAAGAGGAGAGGAAGAAGGTGCCTCAAGAGAGTTTCTTTAATAAATTTAACCTTAAAAAATTGTCTGTAATCTATGAAATAGAGACACATGGTCAGCTGGTAAAGGAAAAGTGGTCTGTTCAAACCTGCATAGTTCTGTTAAACTGTAAGAGCCTAAGCCCAGATTTATAAGTAGCCTAGAAAAAGAAATTAGCAGCAAGAAGATAATATTTATTCAAGAATAAATTCCTGAAGGCAGAAAAGGTGAGTTACTAACTCTGAAGGGTTTTAAGACAATCTCATGCATTAAACAGCTGGGCAATAAAGCAGCAACAGAAATGAAAGATAGACAAGTGTGAAATGAGGCACCCAGCAAAACCAGCAGTCTGTCTGTGAATGAGGATGAGTCTCCATCAGCTGCTGAAATTCAAAACAAGAGGTCAGAAGCATATGGATATTGCCCTGAGCAGTGGTCCTGCGGCAGGGGCAGTTAACCAGCACAGGAACACAGTAAAAAACAAGGGAGATAAGCAGGATGTTGCTGGTGATGCACAGCACACTGACCACTCCAACACCACAGTGGGGGCAAGAGTAACACTGTGTGAATGTGTGCACAAAGCTCAGGGATGAGCTGGGTGTGGAGCAGCATCATAACAAGCACAACAAAATAGATCAGACTAGACCTGGGGAAAAAAAAAACAGCTAATGGGAAGGCAGTGTTTGATGGGACTGTACAATAATGAAAGGTACAAAGGTTTAGGGAATACCTTTTGACTGCCTTTTTAAGATACCGAATAACCACAAAGAGCAGGTAGAAAACAATCAAAATTAAGTATTTTTCAATAAATATAATTAAACTGAATGTTAAAAATGGGGTTAAAAAAAGGAATAAAACACGAGTTTAGAAAAATCCAAATAAAACAAAAAAATCCAGCAAGACCTGCTGAGTACAGAGACACCAACTGTATGCCAGAACGCTCCTGAAATCACAAATTTCTGGAGGAGAAAAAAGGATTATTATTACATGTTTATCTGCTCTTTAGGTAATACCCAACAGGTGCCACTGCTGGAAACAATTCTTTGGACCTGACTTAGCAGGATTGCTCTGCTGAATGCTAATCACGTAAAGCTGTGTGCAATTTCAATGTCAGAATTCATGCCAGGCGTAACTGTGTGAGTATGCCCATTTAGATTTATGTATTTGCAGGACAATTCCAGAAGAGATCGAAGCCTATGTGGGAACAACATCACTAAATGGAACAGATGAGAATGCAGTGAGAGTCAATGTAACAAGAGTGATCCCACATCCCCTCTTCAACCCCATGATTCTGGACTTTGATGTGGCTGTACTTGAACTGGCAAGACCTCTTGTCTTCAACAAATACATACAGCCTGTGTGCCTCCCACTTGCCACGCAGAAGTTTCCTGTTGGCAAGAAATGCCTCATTTCTGGATGGGGTGACCTCCAGGAAGGGAATGGTAAGCAGTAATTTATTACTTGCTCATTTGCCTTAGAGCAGTGATACCCTGCGCAGCAAAGCCCGTGCCACTGTTACAGTCCTGGGAATGTGTAGGACAGGGGTCAGTAACAGAGACAGTCAGGAACTGATAGAAACACAAGAATAAGCAAGAATAAAGGCACACAGAGCACTACCTTAAACCACAGTTACCTAGGAGTCACCAGCAAACAAGAAAACGGAGAGAGCAACTTGGCGGGAACCAGGAGAAACCTGCTGGACTGCCCTCAGTAGCTCTACCATTCTAAGCAAATGTCAGGCACTTCCCTCAGAATCTGTTGCAGCACTGGCAGAATGGTATGTCAGCCACAGCAGCCACTCTCAGTCACAGAGATGTTCCAAGCAATGAGCATAAACAAAGATCCTGCCTCAGGGAGAAGGCCTGAAAGAGGCTTATGTGCTACCAAAGAAGTCCAGCTGATAAGAAGCCCACACACTCAGGAGCATGAGGCACAAACTGTGTGCAGAATCCTTAGCACAGACACAAAACTGCACCCTGGGGTCAGCCTCAAGCTTCAGGCTGCAGAGAAAACAGGTTATATAGGACTCAATTCCCATGTGGGATAAGAGCCTGTTTTCCCAAAATATGTGTTGAGTCAGTCTAAAAGCCATTAGTTCCTTCTATCTGCTGCACTCACTTATTTAGTGGTTTTCATGCAGACACTAAGCCTGAGATGCTGCAGAAAGCATCTGTGGGCATCATAGAACAGAACACCTGCAACTTCCTCTACAACTTCTCCCTCACTGACCGAATGATCTGTGCTGGCTTCATGGAGGGGATGGTAGACTCATGCCAGGTAAGTGTGGGATTTCTTTGCTCTGTAGATTGTTCTAAAAAGCTGGGCTAACTCTGCCTTCACCAGATCCTTGTGAAATATTTACTGAGCTGCTCTAATCCAGCTATGTAATTCACATGTATTTGAGCACAAAAAACCCCAGCCCACAACTTAAGAGGTTAAGAAAAGTAAATAAAGCTCCATCAAGTTGAGAATTACTTAAACCAGCATCCCACCACACTATCTGGACAGAAAAATCCTGGATGAAGCAGGTCTCCTCCAGTGGCAGTGAGTCAGTGGCAGTTGGTGGCAGCTGTGGAAAGGTGCTGGCAGGAGCCAGGTTGAGCCACTGACCCTAGCTTCAACTTCTGCACACTCATGCTATGCATGACAGACCCACAAGGGTGGACGAAGAAGAGTTGGGGGTGGTTAAGTCTTTCTGGTGTGTCTGAGGGGCAGACCTGATTGGACTGAGCAGCCATTGCCTTGTTTCTTCTGCAGGGAGATTCAGGTGGGCCCTTGGCCTGTGAGGTGACCTCTGGAGTGTTTTACCTTGCTGGCATCGTGAGCTGGGGATTTGGTTGTGCCCAGGCTATGAGACCTGGTGTGTACTCCAGAATTACCAAACTCACCGATTGGATCCTGGACACCATCTCCCAGTTGCCCAGTGGTAGCACAAGCATCCCTTCCAGTTCAGCCATCCCTAGAACTTCTACTGCAGCCATTTTTATCCAGCCCAGCACACTGGCTGCAAGTCCAGCCAGCAGAACCACCCTGGGGACAAAGATGAGCACAACCATGAATGAAACCTCCACAGCTGTGAGAACAACTGAGACTGCCAAGCCTACCCAAACCCCAGGTAAAACTGATAACTGATGCATTGACATGTTGGTAGGAGGCCTCCAGCATAGAGGGTACTGAGCAGGCCATGGGTTATTGTCTTTCAGTGGTGCCGTGTACCAGCCTCACTTTCAAGTGTTCCAGCAAGGTGTGTATTGGAAAAGAAAATCCCGAATGTGATGGTGTTGTGGACTGCAGCAACGGCTTCGACGAGCGCAACTGTGGTGAGTTCTCTGTAGCCCCTGGCTGCTGCCAGCTGAGCTTTACGTGACCCAGACTCCACAGTGGCACCCACCAAGTTCATACTGGCTGTCTTGGGCCCAGACACTGCGGTCCAGATCGTACTTGCTCTGCCAGAGCTTAAAACAAGATAAAGCTGGATGAACTGGATCCGAATTTACTGCGAGAAAGTGTGGCCTCCTCTGCTCTGCTACAGACATTAGAATCTCTCCTCTCCTCTCCTCTCCTCTCCTCTCCTCTCCTCTCCTCTCCTCTTTTCTTTCTTGTTTCCTTTCTTTTTCAACTATATTTAAAAATATGTTGCACAGTTAAAGAACATAGTTCCAAGCACACTGGCCTTCTGGCCAGTTAGTCTGGTAGCACAAGGTGGCAAGACAGCTCTGCACAACATGGCAGCCCAGAAAGTGTCTTCTCGTCTCTGGGACTGCTCTTTGGGCTGCACATTCCTTGCCATGTGATAGCTCAGCCAGTCCATCCAAATATCTGCTCCTCACATACCACATCCCTGGAAGGTATGATCTGCGATTACAAGTCTGCAAAATATTCCATCTGTCAAACCTTGCCTCAGCTGGGTGAACTGAATTCATCACATCCTACTGCCCTGAACATGCTCCCCCAGAAGGTTGTCCCACAGCTCAGTTTATGGAAGGCAGGCAGTCACTCTTTTCATTTATGATTACTTAAAACCATAGTGCTTCTTCCTCTGTTCCAGACTGTGGCTTAACAACTACTCTGGCCTTCAGCAAGATTGTGGGTGGCAGCAGTGCAGCTCGAGGAGAATGGCCCTGGCAAGTCAGTCTCTGGCTTCGGCGGAAGGAGCATAAGTGTGGGGCTGTCCTCATTGCTGACCGGTGGCTGCTCTCTGCAGCTCACTGCTTTGACATGTAAGTCTGAGATGAGCTGGTTAAGCCAGCTGGCTCTTGGCCACAGTCCCATCAGCCCACCTGCCCTTCCCCTCCCTTGCAGTCCAGCACCCTGGCTGGGATGCTGTGCCCCACAGGAAGCACACCCCCCCTATCAGAGAAAAGCCCCTAAGGTAAGTGTGAAGAGAAATTACTGGAGCAAAGCCTGAGTACACCCACTGTTCTGGAGACAGGGGTCCTGACCTCCCAAGATGAGGCCAGCCCCACAGTGGAGGGATGGCCCTCCTTGTGAGGCTATGCTCCTAACAGCCAGGTTTGCTGTCTTTCTGCAGTTACAGTGACCCCAAAATGTGGGTAGCCTTTCTAGGAACACCCTTCCTGAGTGGCATCGATGGCAAAATGGAGAAAATATTCCGTATCTACAAACACCCTTTTTACAACGTCTACAGCCTAGATTATGATGTGGCACTACTGGAACTGAGCACACCTGTCACGTTCAGCAACACCATCAGACCTATATGTCTTCCAGACAATTCTCACATCTTCCATGAAGGGGCCAGATGCTTCATCACAGGCTGGGGCTCCACAAAGGAAGGAGGTACTGGCTGAGGGCCCTCCCACATCCATGATGGCCAAGCTCAATGCCACCTACACTGCAACACTGCAAGCCCAAACATCTACAGTTCCCAGACCACTACCCCAAGCACTCCCATCCCAGACCATACAGGCAGAGGATACCAAGCTGTGCAAGGCCTGGTGTCACCATCATCTCCTCCCCAGCTACCATGCACACTGCTCCTCCATTTTGTCACACCTCTACCCTCTGGGAACCTTCCCAAGCTTTCTACATGCCAGCCACTGTATTCTCCCACCCCCACAGCAGCTGCTCCAGCTGTGCTCCTACAGTACAAGGATCATCCCAATACAGATCATTTGTGTCTGGTCAGCCAAGATGCCTGACAAACTATACACCCAAGGGACCTTCCTGTGTTAGCTCTGCTGAACCAAGCGTGACTCACTTTTCCAGAGCAGGTCTCTCCCTCTGGCAAGCAAGGCAGAGACCCCCACTTCTTCACATGCTGCTGTTTCTCATGTGCTCTTCACCCAGCTAACAGCAATACTTGTCTCCTCAGGTCTCATGTCAAAACATCTGCAAAAAGCAGCAGTGAACATGATTGGAGACCAGGCCTGCAAAAAGTTCTACCCTGTCCAGATCAGCAGCAGGATGTTGTGTGCTGGTTTCCCACAGGGCACCGTCGACAGTTGTTCAGTGAGTGCAAGAGCAGCAAATGCTGTGGCTGGGACAGAGCAAGCTCGTGGCAAGTCCCTAGACTATATTCTCTCAGGAGGGCCCTGCCCTGCCTCCCCTAGCTCAGCTGTCTGTCTGTCCATCAACTGACTGCCACTTTTATCCACATCCATCCCGCATTCACCTCATGCTGCTTGCCCCATCAACCAGTGACAGGGAAATACAGAGAGGTAATGCTAAGCAAGATACCACACAAAGCCTGTTCCATGACCCTATTGTACCTCCAAACATACTCTTCTATGTTCCAGAACCCCAACCTCAGATTGTTCATGCAGGTACATCACTGAGCAGTCCTCCAGCTTGGAATGGGGCTCCTGGAGAAGTGGGGAATAGGACAGCCCCTGCCCCAGAGAGAAAGAACATTTCACAGCTGGGGGAGCTGCACTGCCTGTGGCTTGATACTGGATCCTTTTCCTCTCTCTGCAGGGCGATGCAGGTGGGCCCCTGGCATGTGAAGAACCTTCAGGGAAGTGGTTTCTAGCAGGAATCACAAGCTGGGGCTATGGCTGTGCCAGGCCATACTTCCCTGGTGTCTACACCAAAGTCACAGCTGTCCAGGGCTGGATTGTGCAGAACCTCAAGCTCTGAAACTGCATTTGACCACTCAGGGAAGGTGATGAATGAGAGGAGTAACTGCCTGAGGATGCACTAACCCCTCAGCTATTGTACATTTTTCTGATGTTGCAAAGGGGTGAAGATGGCCTTGCAGGTATTAAGCAAATGCCAGTGTTGTGTGACCTGCTGGTTGTGACAGCAAGGCATTTGATAACTGCTTTGCATAGAAAGGTACAAATTCTAGACCCTTTTCTATAAATAAATGAGGCCTGTCCCATCTTAAGACCTGGCCAAACATACTGTGCATTAAAACATGACCTTTCTGGTTGGATTGGTGCCGGAAACATCTGCCAAAAATTCATGGAGTTTGGCTGACCTCTGTCTATGAGCTGTCATCCCAAAGCCAAGCCAACAGACGTGAACTTTGCCCCAGCCCAAAGTTATGCCCTTGTAGAAGCTTCAGACCTGTCTTGATGGAGCTGTTGTGCAGTGGCTTTTGGGAAGGGTGTGATGCTGTTTCCAATCAGTGTGTGATACTGTAGAGCTCAGTGATGACCTCCTGGCTCACCATTTGATCCCAAGAGAATGCAGGACCAGAACGCTTGGGAGTTCAGACTGCACAGGCCCTCACCTGTACTAGAGTATTAGGATGGGCTTCTCACATCCATCTTCAGCTCCTTTTGCATTAGGTAACAGATGATTAAACTGGCAAAGATTAAGGCATGGCCACACAGGCACTGTCTGGCTAAGCTAGGTGGGAAAATTTTAAAGTGCTGAGATAGTGGTGCAAAGTATACTCGTCAGGTACCACAAGCCAGCAAAAAACACATCAACAACTTTGTTCACAAGCAAAGAACTGCAGCAGAGCTCATGTGCTGAGTCTTGGGCAGAGCAGACTTAGACACATCCCCATCCATTCAGCCACCGAAACTGAACAGCTGCTCATACCCCAAACTCCTTCCTCCTTTTTCGTGCTTTAAGCTCTGCACTGGGGCATAGCAAAAGGTTTCTTCTGTCCAACCCAGCTGGCAGCAAGATCCACTCATTGGTGGGAGACCTGGCTTCCAGACATGGCTCAGCTCCCGATGGGTTCAGATCCATGGCTGGAACACTTATGGGAGGCTCCCATGAACAAAATGGGACTGCTGCTCAGCCAGTGCCACAAAAGCCATAAAGAAAAGTAAAAAGCCCCCTAAGCAAACATGATTGAAAGCACTTTATTTTAAAGTAGTCATTCTGACAGTCTGGAAAGGAAACTTGAGTTTCAGTAAGTCCAAATACCTCTTCATAGTTTACCTTGTGTGACAACACTTTAGATATCACATCCCTGTGAATGTCTTAGAAGGTACGGAGATGTCATTCTTCCAGTCTGTCTCTATGTCCAGCAAACCGTGAAGTCTTTTATAAAATAACAGAAAGCTTCAAAAGAATGGATTTGAAAAAAACTCAGTACATGGGCATTGTTAATTGCCAGTACTCTCCCCTTCCAGCTGTTGTATCCACTGTTGACCCTGCAGCATGAACCCACCTTTTCAAGAGTGGTGTGTAAGCAGAAAATAATGGAGAGTTGTGCCCCAAAGCAGACCCACATCCCCCGTTGCAGACATGCTCCTCCATTACAAAAATGCAGGCTTAGGATGTAAGATCCAAGATGGAATGTCTGTGCCAAAGCCAAACTACAGAGCAGAAACTAGAGTATCACAGTCACACAACAAGCTTTATTCTATAAAGAACCTAGGTACTTCCCAACACTGTTCATCCCT
>JAHLSL010000180.1:1516600-1547303 GCA_025920805.1 Petroica traversi
GGCGGGCACCGCGCCGCCTCCGCCCAGCCGGGCGGGACCGAGCGCTGCCCTGCTCTGCTCTGCTCTTCTCTCCCCTCTCCTCTCCCTCTACTCCTCTCCTCTCCCTCTCCTCTCTCTCTCCCTCTCCTCCCCTCCACGTCGTCCCTAGCCCGGGGACACCGGTCCCGCCGCCGCTCCTGTCCCGTGTCCCCGGTGTCACCGCCGGCCGCGGAGGAGGCGTCCCCGAGCGAGCTCCCAAGGGACTCCCCAGGCCGAGCCGAGCCCGGGTCAGACACCAGCGTTCGAGTACAAGGGTTCAGCACAGCCCCACGAACTGAGGCAATGGGAAGGGGCTTTACACCGGCATCACCAGAGACACAAAGGTTGTCCAGCTGCACCACGTGGTGAAACAGCAGCTCTGCTTCGATCCCGGTAGAGAGAAACTCCCCTGTGGGCTGTCTCTGGAATTCATCCTTCTGTTCTTCGAGGCCTCCCTCTACCTTACATGATTTGGGTGAGAGGCCCATGACCTTAGTCTGCCACAACTCCATTATACTTCCCTCCATTAAGTAAGAATGCTGTGGGACGAGGTAGAAGCAAATGGGAGAGGACAACGCTACGGAGCTCTTTTTTCCTGGGTGAGATGTGATGTGCAAGTAGGAGATGGCATGAGAGGAGGGGAATTGAGTATGAGAGCACAGCTAAAGCCCAAACTGTGCCACCTTCACTAGCCCGAGCCCACAAAGAGTATTGTAAACCATATCATCCCGTCTTTGGATTTGCTCACTTCAAACAGACGCTGTTCCTACTACTTCACAGAAGCATCACCAGCTAATGCTAACTATGGGGAAGCCACCTAAGGTACAATTTTAAATGAGTAAGGACTGGAAAGTGGGCTGGAAGTTGATCCAGGCTGGCAAATGTGTCAGCCTGTGGCAATGCTTCTGTCTATCCCTAAGAATCCATCCCTGCCTCGGATCGGTATCTGCTCTCATTCTTATTTAGCATCAAGTAAGTTAAATCAAAAAACCCCTTCAGTGCAGGGTTGATGAGAAAGCAAGGGAAGGCTTATCTGCTCCAGCTCCTGATAATCTTCCCCCTGCTTTTGCTGGTACTGATCAGAGAGGACAGCACATTCCTCTGACACATTTAAGGAAAGTGTTCTTCTGCTTCTGGAGCCCATTCTGCGATCCCTGCTGGAACACTGGGATTCAGCTGATCACTCTTAGGAGCACAGAAAGCTCTTTGTGTCCTTTCTCCACACTCAAAGGCCCCCTTGGATGAATCATCTCAAACAGCCCACATGACCTGTGTGTTGGGTAAGAGACAGAAGAAAACCAGTAAAATGCAAAACATTTATTCGAGTGTGTTGTACAAAAAGTTTCCAGTCATAAAATGTATATTACAAATCATTGAAAAAGACAAGACATTTGGCATGCATATTCTAGAAAGAAAAAAAACAAACCACTTTGAAATGATAAAGTCTAGGTCATGATGTAGTTTTCCTATGTTTCAAGTGAACATTTTCATAATTTTGTCTTTGTGTTTCTGTTAACAACCTTTTTCATAATTCCGTATTTAAAAAACTTGAACCTTCCAAAACCTCATCTGCAGCAGCTGACTGGAGGTGTGTATAGCAGTGCCCTCAAGTCAGACCTATCTGAATCAAAATTTTGTTTAAAAAAACTTAAAAGCTATAATTCAAGTCACAAGGTATCACTGCTATGAAAATAAGAGATCAACTGTATTTTGCGCCCAAATGGAAAGCATTTTGGCTTAAACTTGCTCAAAATGGATTATTGCTTGTAATTTTTGTGTAATGATCTGGGTAGCTGAATACACACTAACATCTGCCTTACCAAGATGGACTTGTCACTTCAGTAATAGCTAACTAGAAAATCGGAAGTTCAATAAACCACATCTTACTTTCTGGAACTTCAAGTCAATTCTCTGCTTCTGCTTTCTGAATGGAGGCTTTGAATACTGAGCATCTTTTTCACTCTAGACCTTACCATTTCAAGAAAGGCATTATGTTTACAAATAATAATTGCATGTAAATATGGTCTTGTATAAAAAAAACCAAAAAACTCCTTTAAATAATTTTAAACTGGTTTAAAGCTAAGCATATTGAGGGGCAAATAAAAATTCTGTTTCCCAGGCCATTTTAAATGAGCAAACAATCTCTCCAATATAATTTGTCCCGACATTCAGCTAAAATAGTTCTTTGAAAAATGCAATCACTATCTCACCTTCCGCTCACTGGTTCACAAGGCTTAGCTCACAGTTTGGACCCAACAGTGTCAATAAAATATGGATATGCCTTCGTTTAGAGATAAGACTTTCAAAAGAAGATACAGAAAGAAGAGATAGAATGGTTTAACAGTGAAGCCATGAGAGAAATGGCTACAAGAGATCTAGAACACACAGAATGCATGTTTTCCTGCAGCATCAAAACCTTTCTGAGGTGCATAAGAGTAACAGATTCTCCAAGGTCCTTGAAAAAAAAAAAGGTGTATAAAACCCAGTAAGATCCCTGGACTGAACATGAAGTGTCCCATTGCTCGAGGACAGACACCACACAGTGATCTCCTTTCACAGTATAGTCTGCTTCGCACTGCAGTACAATTCCCACACTACTGCCAGCTTGCACACATGCTCAGCTGGCTTTTACATCACAGGAAGCAGATATTTGTATACTTCCTGAGACTTCTGGTTCCTGCTACAAACACAGACTATGCAGCCAACTGCCCATCTAATGGCAACATACAGCTGAAGACAAGTGAGCAACATGTCAGTGCAAATGATGGGTTCTGTCAGAGCCAAGCTGGAGCCCCGTGTAGGCATAAAGAGACCTGCTGGGAAGTAGAGCTGTGAAGCAACACGGGGAACAGGAAATACAGTTGTGCTGCAGCAAAGGAATCACAGGAAATAAGGATGTGCAGGAACAAGGGAATCCCAGCCACTTCACTCATTGGAGTATGTCACTGCAATGCAACAATTAAAGGAACAAATGCAGATGCAAGGGAGAAGAAAGTAGCATGAAATGCCAAGGCCTCTGAGGCCACACCTCACTCCAGAAGACACCACATTCCTGACAGGTCCGCAGATGGATGGACCTGTTCTGAGACAAGCATTTTCACGTGACATGAACTTAGGAGGAGGGAGGATGTGTTTATTGTATTTTATATGATATTCTGTTATGATCTACACACAGAAAAAACTTTACTATTTCATCCAGAATAAGGTTATGTTTCTGGAATAAGAATATCCATATGGATAGTTATGCTCAAGTAACTCCTCTGATAAAAGCTTCATTTCCCTCATCAGAGACACCTTAAAATAATTTTTCTCCAGACAAGTCAAATCTATTTCTCCTTCAAGCTTTATGCTAGGTATCAGCACTGGAGTAGAACTGCTGTCCACACTCAAATTTCATCAAGACTTGTTCATATACAGGATCAATGAGGAAAAGGGGGCAAGGGGACATTGGATTTTATTTAGACAAAAAGCTTTAAATATCCTGAAAATGGAAAGAAATCTTGGGAATACAGAAAAAAAAGAAACCATGCTTTTTAGGCAGGTAAAGCCACAAAACTGCCTCCCAGTCTGGCTGGGACAGCGCCGTTAGACTGAAGCTCAGCATCAAAAGCAAGAGGCTGGGATGGTGGCTGGAGAAGGCAACACACAAAAAAGAAAGTACATGGAATACAGTAGTTTTTCTGTGTCTTGTAATTTACAGCCAAGAATTACTTATCATATTTGTAGTAGCCTATTAAAAAGCACTGTGTTAACAGAATCATCCACAATCAGACTTGGTTGTTCCCACAGTGTCAATCACAGATTTATTTGGCCTGTAATGTCAAATGATCCTGAAGAATCAAATGAACGGTTTCCAAAGTTGAAAGACACAGTTCCAATTCTAAGGACAAATTCTGCAGACTGTTACTCAAGGGCACAGTGCTCATCACAAGATGTCTACAAGCACCAGTTCTTAAGGCTACAAGAAGACACATTCCCCATACAGTAGCTGTTAAAAAAAAAACTATGGCTCAGGTAGCAAGAGGTTTCTTCTTCATTTGAGCTGCCTTTCTGAGGCCATTCTTTACAGGAAAGAAACAAACTAAAAACCACAGAAAAAATGTAAATTAACTACACATTAATTGCTTTAGTATTTAAGATCACAAAATAATCTCAAATTTACAGGACAATCTTAAAGGAGTATGTCATCTGAAAACTGGCCCATGTAAAAAAAATAAATATAGATCTTTAGGGAAAAAGCAAAAAGCCCGGAAACACTATGTCAGTATATTATAAAAGCTGTGGGTCGGAAAGGGAAATGGTGTCCAGTGGTTGGAAGGTGTGTTGCAAAAATAACTTTACATTGATTGCATTCATTTGCATAACAACAAATTTAGAAAAGATAATTGTAACAGTATGTCTGAGAAACATAATTTCACTAGATACATCTTACAGAGAGAGAGAGAGAGAGAGAGAGAGAGAGATGATTTACTACATAACCTTCTACTCAAGCAGAGTGGGAAAATTACATTAGAAAGATGGCCAAGTACATCAATGCAGTTATCCCATCAGCCCAAACAGCCAAATCTTCATCCAGTTTTTTTTTTTAATAGGTCTTCTGATAATGGATTAGAGCATAATTCTAAATGTCTATTAGCTTAACTTCAGCAACTCAGTCATCCCACTCAAAGAGAGAAAAGTAGCATCTTTGATTTATTTTAAAATGGCAAAATGAATCCTGAAACTTTAAGCCCCTTTTGTTCCCACCCTGCTTGCATAACAAAGCCATCAGTCAGAGCCACTAAACCGACTTTCTAGGTTATATCTGTCAGTCATGATACTGTTCAGAGAACTTAATGTCCAAAAGCCACCGAAAACATCCAAACCTTGTCACTTGTCTGATGAGTCTTAACAATTTGAATGACAAGATCAGAGTTCAAGAGTGCAGGTAAAACCAGGATTCTATGCTGGAATCAAATGGTATCCAAATTTTGTATCCAAATTGGTAAGTTTGTTTTTCAGCTAGTAGTTGAAAAAACATTTGCATTCTTTGGAGCAGTTGAGTATTTTTCCTTGTGCTCAAAGATGAACACTAACTCTTATCGGATTCAGATTTATCTCCAGAGAAATGCAGCAGCAGAAACCTTAAGCTAAATGGACACTGTCAGATAAAAAATGCATCCTATTAAAATAGAAATCACCTGCTACCCATACAATGCATTTTTTATAAAATACATTATTCTCCCTTTACTCCTTGTTAGACTTTGCCTTGAGTACTTGAATGCTGTGTCACTTACTTCCTTAACAGAGGCAGTTCCTTTGAACTGTTTAAAAGTGATTAAACTATTTCTGCTCTATTTTGAAAATATTGCTCCTTAGGATACCTGACAATGCCCCTTTGAATTTAAGAGAAGTATGAACAAGCTGTATCTAGCTCTGATTTTAAAAGTCATAATTTCCATGGGATAACTTTAAAATCCCCAATATTTATCATTGCCAAAAGTACAACTATGTTTTACTTCTAAAATCTTAATGAAATATTTTTAAAGCTGAATATGTCAAAAGGATTAAATCATAAATACTGAATACTACAATTTGTGTCCATGATTTAACTTGTGACAGTGGCAAAATCCCCTAAAAATCTAACACTTTGAACTCTGGGTTTGACACTTCCAGCTTAGGATGGTGTTTATATTCAGGAAGCAGAACTCACCATTTTCCATCTTCTGAAATGATGACATGGAGCTCAGGTGTGACAGACCCAGATGTTTCACCATTAGGCTGTCAAACCTTGGAGAAAGACACAATGGCAAGGTCCTGAGTCAAAAATGCCTAAATTCAAGCTTCCCTGTGTCACTGCAATTGTGGAGTGGCACTTTGAATGAATCTAGGGTCTAATTTTCCTAAGCTGAGAATTGCTGAGGATACCAGGCAAAATACTAACATTTTTACAGCTGTGGAGGAAGCACTCTGTGAATCTCTCCCAGGGCCTGCAGGTGAACACACTTCATTAAACTTATTTTCTGGGGTTGTTATACTGGTTATATATGTATATACCGGTTATATATTCCTGAATTACCATACACTCAAGGAGTCTCATCTCATTTTAGCTAAAAATCTCTTTCCTGCTTTAGGTTTCTATGTATGACTCTAAACTCTGTATGGGGAAAAATATTGTATTCCAATAAAGTGTTTCAACAAAGAGGGAAAAATAAAGAAATCTATTAAAAATTCTGGCAGTTTTGTTCAGTAAAGTTTTTTTTTGAATTTTTTTATAAAAATGTACCAAGGAGTAAACTTCAAAGAAATCAGGTGATGCATATAAAAATAGTTTTCAGTGGCTCTGGAAGGAAAAAATAGCAAAAATAAAAGGAAATAAATGAAGGGGAGAAAAGCGCAAATAATAGTTTCTTTCTTCTTTTTTCACATCACTGAGCATCCTCTAGAAGTTGTTCTGGGATCCCCCTAAAATAAGAGAGACAGAGTTGAATTCAATTCTTACCAGCTATTCAGATTGCAAGCCCAGACTCTGGTTACCATCTCAGTTGCCAAAAGCACTTTTTTAGTTACATTAAGGGATCATCACTACACAAGAGGAAGTAGAGCTCATGCCCCAGTGTGCTGCCAGGACTGACACTCTGCTCCTCAGATTGTAGTTTCCTGTGGTGGGTTAACTGGTCAGTCTCCATATTTCCAACAGTGATACAGATGACAAATGAAAACTGAGCTAATGTCATTAGCTCAAGACCAGCAAGTTCCTTTATATCAAATGCTGATTCCATTTGAGAGAGATCTCTGCTGTATAGCTGCTTTTTTGGCTAAGAAAAATCAGTTGCTTTATACTACAAATATACTGCTCAATCTTTGGGACCAAAAAAGCTTTGAGAACTCACCTGCAAACCTGCACAGAATGGGTTCTTTGTGAAAAGAGCTACTAATGGCCATTGATCAGAGGAACAAGTCACTTGAGTTTCAAATTTAAAATACTTTCTGGTATCAACTATATACATTTCTCCTTTTTATGCTCTGTCAACTGCTGGTCGTTTATTTCACATTATTAAGCTAACGGTTATCAAAACATAGAGGCATTGCTATTATGAAAAAAAGAGTTTATTTCAGGTGTAGAAGGTGTATTGTATCACAAAATAAACCAAAAAGCTGAAGCTTGCAGAAAGAGAAGCACACCCACTCCTGGTTTTCAGTGGTTATCTGGTAATAATTCTGCTTCCAGCAAGAATGCCCCAGCTCTGTTGCACAGAGCAACAGACACTGAACAGGAGCAGCACTGCCTGCTAATGCTGCAAATGTGTGATCTGAAGCACAGATACCCTGAGCTGGCATCAGGCACTGCCTGAGCTGTACCAAGATGGATTGCAGCATTAATTCTGGGTAGCACTGCTCACATTGTTCTCTCTCTGTGCACTGCAATGTTACAAGTAACCACTGGAAGAAAGGACCAGGAAGCTCAGAGCTGACGAAAGCTAAATGGGGATTCCCCCCCTCCCGCCAAAATCTTATGCCCGACTGACCCTACTAATGAGGCACAAGTTAAACAGCTGGTCTGCATCTGATTACCTGCTGGTTGAAAAGGTCTTCCTCTCCATATTCTGCTTCGTCTTCTTCTTCATTCTCTCGCACAACTACTGATTTAGTAACGCTTCTCACTGCAACCTCCTACACAAAATGACAGATAAGGAGATGGCCAGGAATCTTTATCTATCTGTTAAGTTTTTGCTGTATCATCCATATAATGTCCTTATTAAATTTTGGAGAGTTTAAAGCAACTTGGCCTAGATTTAAAACTAGCTATGTAAGCAAACACTAGTAATATCCTGCAAACCACATCATTCCTATTTCTGTGCACTAAAAGGCATGGTAATGTAATTCAGCCAGATGAATTTTCTTTCATTACCCAGGGATTTTAAAGGAAGCAGACATGTTTCAGGTGATCAGTAGTCAATTTTACACAAGGTCACAGGAGACACAGGGAGAAGCTGTCTGAGATAACAGTGTAATGTCAGAAACGAAACTTTCTAAGTATGGTTACACAACATAAAGAATATTCCCAATTTCTAAAAGATGTTCAATGTCAATTGCATATGTTGATTATCAGCATGGTCTTATAAGCCAGACACTAAAGAGAATTCTAAAACGCGAGGAAGCTTCCTTTATTACTAAATTATTTTTAAGACTTCTAAATAGTAAGAAATTCTTTTGCCTACTTGCACCATGGAAATCACAGGTGAAAATCTCTAGTTATGGAAAAAGTTACCCTTAACATACACTCCCCTAAGCAGGAACACTAAAGGTAACCACAGTGAAAATAGACATGGATTTGAAATTTTTTCAGATACTAGTTTGACCAGACAGTTTGAATATTGGGAGTGTTCGCCTTCTATTTGTACAAATTACCACGCCTCCTACCTCATCCTGCCCATAAAGCTCTTTCAGAAAACTGCCAGTGAGAAAGGCAACACAAAAACTGATACAACTGTAGTCTGTTTCCCTTTTTCTACTGCTAGATTGCTGGGATAATGGCATCGTTATGAGTAGCAGCCAAGACCCTTGCAATAGTCATCTGCAGGGATGGTTTTAAAAAAATTAACTGTGGGCAGATGTAGGACAATGCAGAATGCTCAGTAACCTCTGCCAAATGAGAACTTATGATATGCTTGTAACATAGAAAGGACAACTATCTTCCTACATTAATATTTACACTGCACCTTAGAACATCATAGGGACTATATAATGGAACTGTGAATTGCCAGAAATGCTTCTTTTCTTTGTCTCTTCTGGAAGTACATACTCAAATTCCAAACAAACTCTCTACTAGTACAGTATTCTTCTAAAATAGGAAAAAAGTGTCTATGGGTATAATCATGATGATCACAGTTTTCAAAAACATCCCAAAAATGTCAGAGATACATACAGACAATAATTTAAGTGTTTATAATGTGTCTAATGTGTATAATATTAGATGGCAATAGTGGAGATGTTACAATCAGAATTTTTTCATTGTGTCACATCACCCCACCCTCAAATTAAGAGTTTGGGAGATAACCCGGCCCATGGACACAGCCTACCTCTCCTTCAGAGTTTACGAGGTAAGTACGGATATTTCCACCAGTGCCCCAGCTGCCTTGATTCTTCCACACGAGAACAGAAGGAGGGCTGTGAGATACGCCCGCATCTGCACCCCAGATCTAGTGAGAACAATCTGTAATTAGCCTTTTTTCCAATTTTCTCTTTTAAATATACATATCCTGCTAGTTCTCCTACTTCTCTCTAAATACTAGGTTTCTTTTCTGAATTCCAATGGAAGTTTTGCCCTACTTTTAACTACACTATTACTTGTAGTAAGGTATTAAAAACATCTAATATCGCAGTCATGAATTATTTTCTGAACAAATTTCTACCACTCTCAATAACCGTACTGTATGGAGCCACAGAAACAGCAGCATATAGTGTATCAACCTGATCTTTTATATGTATCTGCACAACTGATACTTTAGATATAGCTGACAGTGATTAAAAGATACATTTGTTTCATCCTAAAAGACTAATAATAAAATGTATAATTACTGAAAAGCAGCCGTTCTACTACAGTTAATGCTGAGAATGTCCAATCTTAACTACAGTCTACTAGCCTGGATGAATGCTCTGAACTGTTCCCATTTCTTTACAAGGCTGAACAGGATCAGGGTTGTAAACCTCAGCAAGGGTATTTGGAAAAAAATTGTTTTCAAACCAATCCCCCAAAATACCTTTTTCTTCAACTTTCTCTGTGCCCAAAAAAGCGCTCTTAAATATTCAAGTACTAATAGTGAATTTCATTTTTTGCTTTGCATTTTTATAACTGAAGTCCTGCTCCTCTAAAGTGAGATTCATGAACCCCAAAGTTATACACCAAATCAGGCTGTACCAGATTTCAAGATTTCCAATTGCCATGGCATCTACAGAAGAATATGTTGTTGACATACTGTAAATACAACTTACTGTAACAGTCTGCCCAGCTCTGAGGACATACTTAGGAGTAAATTTGTAAGCAATTTCTTCTCCATCTCCAATTTGTCTTTTCAGTCTCCAGTTACCCAAAGACTGATCCTAATGGAGAGAGTCAGAAAGTTATTCAGTGAACAAAACAGAACAGACATCAGAGTCTACATCTTTGTTATTAAAATAATGGGAATGTAAATTTATTTATGTGGTTGTTAGACATTTGCATTCTACCTTGAAAGTATTTGCCTATATCCAGTTAGAGTCTAAACTGTAAATCTCTTAAGGTAATTCAGCAAAATTTTAAAACATATCTCCATTTCACACAACAAAGTTCTGCTAGACAGCAGGCTCTTTCTGTGACCAATGTCCCAGCACACATTTACACATTTGGGACACAAATTGTGTTCTCTTTGTGAAGCATGTTAGCCCACTGCTATGTTCAACTTTTCAAAGCCCCCATTAATTCCTGCAGGATGCTGCACCTTGAGATGCTGCTCCTGCTCTCCTCATGGCCGTGTCTACTCCTGCTACAAAGGGCTGTGTATCATCTCAGTTTAGCTCCTCTTTGCTTTCTATGAGTTCTGCTGATGCTCACCTTCTCTGAATTGTTCTTAAGCTGAACATATTTGCCCTCCAGATCTATCTCTTCTATGCTGATACTTCCTGTAGCTGAAGCTTGCTGGGACATTTGAAAGCTACTGCTACTGCTGCTGCCACTGATACTTCCAGTGCCGATCCCACTTGTGCCACTGCCAGAAAGCTCCTCTGCTTCAATACGTTTTCTCTTGCCTCGGGAAGAGCGAACAAGTGAAGCACTGCTGCTGCTGCTGCTGGAGGTAGCCCGAGAGACTGTGACACGGGAGGAGGGACTTGGAGAGAGCTTCAACCTTAACACAACCAAGAGAGCATTTTAGTTAACTCACTCAGAGAAAATACAGACAAAGCTACAATATCTTTAAGTAACTGGACTGTAATATGCTCCAAGGCTGACAGCAGTCTCACTTTGTATGTCAAGAGGACTGAATACATGAGGAGGAGGGGGCTACCCATCCCTGAAGGATGTTCTGGCAGTATGACCATGTCACACGGAAAAAATGCTACTGAGAGCAACACAGATCACTTAACCCCTCCCTCCAGTCCACCTAATACTAAACACACTATTCTCAGGCCCCATGATTTAAAACCACAGAATTACAACCACTTAAGTAAAAAGATGATATGAAGACCATACACAGAATGATATATTCCACTGTACTCCAAAACCATTATCAAAACCCCAAATAAGGACAGCATTCAGTTGAGAACGAGTGTTCCTTGCAAGTGTTCCATACAACACATAGTGATGTGAAGCCAATGTAACTTCAGTTAAAGGAAATACGGGCATTCCTGCTCAAGTGGTAAAAAAATAAGTGCAAGAAATGAAAATAACACTTGCAAGTCCTTAGAAAAGAAAGTGGCATCTGTATATACCTTTCCTCTTCTCCTTCCAGGAGTTTTCGATAAGCACTGATCTCCATGTCCAGTGCTAATTTAACATCAAGCAGTTCTTGGTACTCCGTAAGTTGAAGTTGCATCTGGTCCCTCATGTCCGTCATTTCCCTCTCCTTTGCATCCAGCATCTTCCTAAACTTCTCTCGCTCACCAGCCATCATTTCCTCCAGTTCCCGAATGCGATCTTCTGCTGCACTGGCCTAGGCACACAGCACAAGAGAAAGCCCACTTGGCATCCATGCAGGTTCACTCAAAAAGTTAAAAACCTTCTCCCTCCCAAATGAACACAATAAAGATTTCTCTGTGTAAAATTCAGAAAATATGAAGGGCCAGAAGTGTTAATATATTCCCATGAAACAGCTGTGTGTTTGAGATAAAAGTCAATTTAGTCCCTTTACCTGTTTCTGAAGACCAGACAGCTGGTAGCTGAGAGCTTCTATCCTCATGCGAGCCTCCTTCAGCTCCTCTCGAGCTGCACCGGCAGCTTTGTCATTTTGGTCAGAGGATAATTTGGCATTCTCCAGCTGGAAAGAAAGTTTTATGCAGCTCACTTGTACTGATTTAGATATCCTGCAACATCCCTTTGGTAAAAAAACAGCAACTATTTAATTTTTAAAGAAATTAAATGGTCTGGTATGTTTAGGGCAAGAACTGCGTAAAGCCCTAAGGACCGAAGGATAATCTATTTCAGATCTGTTCCTATAGGCTTTACTTCTGCTGTTAAAAAAATACTTTATTAGCCCTTCCATTATACAAGCAATCTTAGTTTCCAAAACACTGACCTCGTGGTCTGCTTACTTGTCCTAAGGGAAATCACACTGGATGACAGCAAAGGCTGCCTTCCTAATCCATGTCCTGGTCCAACAGATCCCTGGATGCACAGAGACTAACTCAATAAAATATTCCAAGGGTATTTGCTGGCTATTTGCAACTCAGGGACTTCCTCAGTCAGATACAATATTTTGCTGCTTACTATCTCTCAGTGGACTTCTCAGGCAGGAATTTGTTTCTGCTTTTTGAATTTTTGGGGCAATGAGTTTAGCTCTATATTAACGAACAATCCTTTTTGTTTCTTCTCAATCTGGACATTTTCCCTGGACATTCACTGTCCCTGCTCCTACTGAAAAAATAATAAACAATCACTCCTCATTCACCTTCCCCCACACAATTTTTCCTTTTACAGTGGAAGATATCCACTGTATCTTCCACTTCTCTCAATGCATTTCTTTTCCAGGTGAAGCTGATTTAAAATTTTCTCATGCATGACTTGTTTTCCACTCTAAATTGTCTTTATCAGTCTGCTCTGCATTACTCTGTAATACCTTTACAAGAAGCAGTAAAACTACCTGTGGCACTCCAGATGACATCCTGTACCAGAGGCAAAACATTGGGTTTGGTTTTATTCTCTTTTCTTAATAGTTGCCAACATATAATTTGTTTTTAATTGTTTGTTAAATTCACCTAGTCAACAAGCTTCATTTCTAGTGGTTAATTTTAACCAAAACAGAGGGCAAATCCAGAATTGTCACATGTTAAATTTCATAAGCAGTTAGAAAAAGCATCCTTTGCATGCCCTGCAGCTGGACTTCAACCATTTTGCCATGGAATCCACTCAAAAATGAAACCAATCCAATTCTAAGACAGTTACAAGCAGAATATGCTCTTTAGCCACACAGCACAAAGGTTTATAAAATCAATCTTCATTAGCTGTGCTGTTAACTAGGTTCTGAGTAGCACACACAGAGCCTTCTTTAGGCTACAGATTTTGAAGGAACTTCAAACTACACACTCCATTACTTCTTGTTAAGCTTAAAACTAAAAAATATTTGAATTCTGACAACCATTTACTACCTTATAGTCATGCTGGCATAGTGCCAAGTACTCAGAATTTCTATTGTTTATTATCAAAGATCATGATGATCTTTCCTAGAAGCCATTTTTAAGTATTCAAAAGTCACAATAAGGTCTCTCTTGTCCAGGCTTAACAGCCCAGCTCTCTCCATAAGAGGTGCTCCGCTCCTCGGATCACTTTTGTGGCCTCCTCTGGACCTTCTCCAGCAGCTCCACATCTGTCCTGTGCAAGAAGTGAGCTTTTACCCAAGACCATCTCATCATGGAGCTGCTCAGTATCTAAACCTAATGACTTGCTTTGACATCATATTCCTCCCTAGCTTTGGCTCTCTAACAGGGACACATCTTTGTTCAGAAATCACAGAATGAAGGTCACAGCTAAACCCCTTTCATATTCTAACTTCATCCGTAACAACCACCTTTAAGCCGGGAAAAAGCAGCTTAATTTGTTCACTCCCCTGTTCAAAGTTTGTCACTTTTTCACTCTCTAAGTCTGTACATTGCAGCCTTTTTTTTTCTACTAAGCATCATCTATCCTGGATCTCCTACAGACTGTGACAAGCCAATCCCAATAGCTCCTTGTATGAAATATTACTTGTTCCAGAGCTCTGTGAATAATTCCAACATTGCCAACTGTGCTTAATTTTGAGGTTTTAGTATCTCTTATCTCTAGTGTTGCTGCCATAGGTAATAGTTAAATATTTGTAGATCAGAGTTTCTCAAACTAAATCATCAACCTAAAGAATTCAAAGTGAGTCTCAGTGAAGGACGGGGAAGGTGTTAGCAGTAGCACCACCCTTCCAGCACAAGAGAAGAAGAAGTGGCTGTAACTATTGACAAATATTTTTAATAGTCAGAATTGCCAGGATGGTGCTCTGGGCAACCTGGTCTAGTTTAAAGATGCTCCTGTTCAAGGCAAATGGCTTTTAAAGGTCCCTTCCAGCCCAAACCACTCTACAATTCTATGATTTCCAAATTATATACCACGGTTTTCATCACCAAAGCTGGTCAAAAAAGGTCTGATACCTTGCTTGAAGTTTCCCCATCACCAAAGAAATCACTGCTGCACCTAATAATTTTTCAGCCCAGAACTAACATATCATTGAAATGTGGCCAGGCTTAGACATATTTAGAAGTGTATTGGTGTTATTACTGAACTCTGCAAAGATCACAGTAAGAGCAAAATGACAATGCACCCTTAGACAAGAAGCCCCTTCCAGTGTGTCTATATTAGTTTGCAAGCTCACTGCATCCAAGCAAAAGCACATTCAGAGACGCACTCATTTCCAAGCTCTCCAATCTCCTCTCCAGCTTCTTATGTACGTATTGCATATATTGCAAGTCTTCCCTATCCCCTTCAATTGTGAAGAAATGGATCTACTGATGTAAGAAAAGAACCCTTATAGCAGATTTTGTTTAATCATCCACTGCACGACATCCACTGTTCCCACTGTCTCCTGCAGAGACCAACAACAGCTCCACATGTTTTTTCCCTAACTGACCTCTCTTGGCTAAAGCTATTGCTTGCTAATACCCCTGTCTATAACCTCCCTGGAAATGCATCTCTACACAAGTCCCAGGGAAGGCATTTGAACACTGGGACAAAACTTGCTCAAATTATAGTTACTGGTCTCCTTAACAACAGTAGAGTTGGTAGCAGTGTTTTTTATCTCACAAACTGGGCTTCCAGTCTGACAGTGCTGTGGACAGCAGTTGTTACCTTAGCCTGATAGGTCTGCTCCAGCTCCATCTTATACAGTTTGACTTGTTCGTCATGTTGATTTCGCAGGTCCTCCAGAGCCTGAGTCATTTTGGATTCATACTCCTGTTGGCGGCTTGTGTCCACCTCAATCAAACGATGTTCATGTCGTTTTCTTGTTTCCCTTATTTCCTACACACACACAAAGGAAGAGAGACCAATTCCCACATGAGGGTAAACAGTAAAAGCAGTTACATTCAGACAACAATTAACTACTGCAGTACTAACTATTTAGTAAAATGGTGCTACAGTACTACAGGCATTTAAGCCTGGGAATTACTACATGCACTGACAGATTCAAGTTACCATTCTCATTTGTCAGAATTTAATTCTTAAAAGTGATCCAACTTAAAACCAGTTTAAAAAATAGCCATATACTGTCTAAGTAAGGAGATGTTTTATGCTACAAAAGTCAAAATGGGGGGAATGGAGGTGAAAAATCCATAAATTTTTACATAGCAAAGAGATTCCATATGCTGCACTACAACCCCTGTCCTTCTCAATATACATCCTGACATTAAAATAGTGGTCTACAAGGAATCAGATGAAAATTAACATCTTTTGCGAATATTATATATACATTTTAAAAGATCATTATAGAGAAAAACAGCATCTTCAAATTTCACTCTTAAGCACATGCGGATCTATGTCCTATATACTTGATGACCCCTTCTCATCAGATTTTGATTAGAGTATTAATAAAGCAGCAACCCAAGCAATCCTGAAGATATAATTTTTTATGATCAGAGTTTGTACTAAAAATTTTCACTTTTAGAAATGTATGAGTTTTCTATGCCTAAGAACACTGGTTGCAAACTAGTAAGAGAAGGCTTACTCATGCACTTATTCATGCAGAGACCTGGCCAGCTCTGAGTGTGCCGTATGAGAAAAACAATTTCTTCCTTCAGGGCAAGACAAACAACCAAGGAGTGCTTCTGAGTACTGGGAGGAGGCCTGAAGTTAGAAGCAGGGCCATGAGGAACAATAGCAAGTGAAGCAAGGCTCAGTTTTATTAGACTGGGGTCATAGCAGGCTATCACAAATCCAAAGCAGAATTACTCTACATCTAAAAACATGAAACATGTCCTTTTACTGGCAGCAGTGTGCTCTGAAGTGATATGGGAAAAAGCTTTTCTTTCTGTGGTAAATTTTTACACCAAGAAAACTAGAAAGCAGCAGTCTCTAACTGCAGGTAATGGCAGCTCAAAAGCTGAAATAATATAGTGGGGGACTATAAAGGATCAAGTGAAAGGCTGAGCTGATCCAGCAGTTCAACACCACTAAAATAAGCAGGCCTCACTTGCCACACTCCCAGTCAAGATGTCTCAATTCTAATGGAGATTTGGACCCTGCAGTGAATTAAATCAATTCACTAATGTAAAGGAAATAAATTTCTTTATTGCTTCGTGTGTTGAATTGGTGTATACACGAATCAAAAAGCTTCAGGGATGGCTAAAGAACATTCACCCTTGAGCACAGCAAGCTCTATTATTAGGTTCAGCTGTCTCATTTAGCTTCACCTTCAGTCAATGGCAACACATTCTCCCCAAGAAGAAAAGTTATTTTAAGATCCTACAACCAAACAAGGGTTGGTCACTGCAGTCAGTGTACCAATCCAACCACCTCAGGGCATGGAAGTGAGACAATGGTCAGTACATCTCAGGGTGCCCTCCCTGGTTGGTGTCTTTGCCCTGCTTCAGCCCCTGTCCCCTTGTCCTTAGCCACACAGCCCTACCCATCCCTTAAACTAGTCTGAGCATTCATTTGGATTCTGTGGTAAAATATAACTAAGTCACTAAGCAGTCAAACTCAACCAAAAAAAAACTTCAGTATCTTTCCAGTTAATCTGGTTGAAATGGCCAGGTGAATGGTGATCCAAGCATCACACCTAGAGAAGGTGAGATGAACAGCAGAAGCATGTGGCAACTGCTCAGCAGCCACTCATTGAATGAGCTTGCAGAACATAACACTTTGCATCAGGTACAGAGACAAAGCCATGCTTCCCTTTCCCAATTCTCACTATTAAAAAAATTTTGGTCTTACTAAAACCATTCACTTAACAGGCAGAATAAGCAAGGCAGTTGCATGCTGTTCTTGTCAATTAAAACAGGTTATAATTAGGTCCTGCAACCAAAGCTGGTTGAAGTAAAGAGCAGGGCAATGCAACCAGGTCCAGAGAGAGGAAACAAGGCCCTTTCCCTTCCCCACAGCAGTCAGCTGGCTCCATGAGTTCATCTGCCCATGGAACAGTACTTGTCACCTGGCTCTCATACTGACGCCACCACTGATTTATCATGTCAAAAGGGGCAAAACCTTTACCTGTTTTATTACTCAACCCATTTATAAGAAGGATAACACTGATTTTCTCTGTCTGGACAAGTTCTCACAGTCAGTTTGATTAAAAGCTACATCAACTTTGGACAGTGGCAAGACTACTTGATTGATAATACCTCCTCAAATACATTCTTCCTGAAATCCAGATCTTCTTGCAAGCTCTGGCACCGATTTTCCAGGTCCACACGCATGAGTGTCTCCTTCTCCAACTGCTTCTTTGCCACAGCATGACCATCTTCAGCCTAGTAAATAATTTGAAAGGTAATTTTGTCTGGATTCCTATCTTCCATCCATAAACCCTTTATGGTCTTCATCTGATGTTTTTGGATCAGTTACTCACAATAATAAATCTAATGTCAAGCCACTGATTTAAAGAAAACCAACCCACACCACCACCACCATGAAACAGAATAAATAAAGACCCACCAAAACAAAAAAAGAACGTATGTGTGTGTGTGTGTGTGTGTACGCGCACGTGTCTTAACTGATATTTAAACAAAGCTCATATGTTAGCATACCAGCTATTTAAAATGTAGGATTAGTTCAATACATTCTGATACAGGAGCCGGGGGTTTTTAATTCCTCAAGCACGATATGTTGCACTTCCTTTCCTTGCTAGCATGGTCCCACTGGGCACTCCAGCACAAGTGTAAAATTATGCAGGACCTTACAAAGGACAACATTAAATAACCCGACGCCCCATGAATATAGAAACATCAGACATTTTTAAATAAAAGCTTATGACGAACAAAATGTCTAAAACACTGTGTTTCTTTGGTTGTTTTACACAGACTTCTTACAATTTGCCAAGAGAGGCAGCCAAAGGTTCAGCAGTAAGCAAGAAGGAACATGATGTTCAGAGTATAAACTAAACGTAAAGAAAAAAGGGAATTTACACTAAACAGCCTGTCTTTGCTAAAGCAAGAGAGCATTCTCTATCATACCTTAGCAAGCTGGGCACGCAGATCAGCCACCTCTGCTTCCAGACTGCGTTTCTCGTTCAGGACAGTATTGAGTTCTGCTTCACTTCTATGGAAGAGAACTTCTAGATCCTTGATGCGACCCTGAGCCACAGACAAATCCGCATCTTTCTTCTTGTGGCTGGAGAAACAAAAGTACATTATACTGATACGTGGGTGCACACCCATCCTGAGCATATCCCAGTTACAGCCACAGGTATTTTGTTATCAGACACCTTTGATCAAGCCCAGATTACCACTACATGGCTCCTGCAGTAACCTTCAAATACTGCTGATCATTGTCCTGGAATATTCCCAAAATGTGCAGCTGGTACCATGTTCTGTAAATCCATGGCATGGTAAAAAAACATGTCATGGATAGACAAGGGAAAAACAAGAAGGCAACTCTGGCAGCTACAAGATGGTAAAGCACACAAGGTGTAAACAGTACTTTTTCATCTGGCAGCTACACAACTGATATATTTTACTTTGGAGTACAGCCCATGAAACAAAGTACATGCAATGGCCAAAAAGGCCTGAGCATTCCCAGGGTTTTATAACTGATGTGGTCAAGCCTATTCCTCAAGATGCATTCCCACAAAAAAACAGTAAAATAAAATAATCCATTACGGAAATGTAGTCACCTTTCAGGAAAAAAACAGTATTTCTACAGCAGTATTCATTATGGGTCAAACACATCTGAGTGCTTTAAGAAGCATTATTTGAGCAGTTATATCAAATTTGCAGGTATGATCAAGGTAGTCTTCCTCCTGCCCACCAAGTAATTTATCAGTCTTTTCATCTAACATAGTGACTTGCTGCAGATTTTCTCAGCATATATCATTATGTTATTAAAAATCTGTTTTGTTATGTGCTATAATCCTTCCTTGTTGCTGCTTAAGCTCGCTGTTCTAGCCTCCCACTACATGGGATGGATGGAACAGTTTTTTTATTTCTTTCTCTTAAACCATCTCAGACAATTTTTCTCCTTTCCTCAAATTTTTAATCTATAGATATGTAGTTTGCACCTGTGGTCCATGAGCTGCTTTCAAGGGCCCACAGAAATAACTTTGAAAAGAATTCCTACTACATATAGGCTTTTAAAAGCTCTGTATTCGATCTGCAACTCAAAACATGGGAAAAAACCATTATGTTTGCAAAGAGAAAAAAAAAAACCCACTGCTCTAGATTATACAATGATCTGCCCAGCCCAGATCACGAAGCTTGGTTCCCAAACTCATCACGTGTACTGTCTTCTTGAATTTCTGATCTGCCTGAATTGACCCGAATTATTTTACAGAAATCCTCCATTATGGGGTATTGGTGTGCCCTACACACAATATTTCTTTACATGGTTCAGCATGATGTGCATCTTTTTCTAAGCTGACACCTTTAATTTGTGATGCATTCAGCTTGTGTTTTCTCTCTGCATTTCATGGTGTAGATCTTGGAATTTGTTTTCATTTAATTGTAACCAATTTTTCTTATCATCAGTCCAATCTGTCACTGTGAATTCTGTTCTGCAACATATGTGCAGCGTCTTCAAACTCAGCAGCTTGCTGGAGACACAGAGACAAAACATGGCTTCTACTGAAAAGACAGTTATTTAGCAGCAGTCTGAAGATCACAACCGCTGTGTTACAATCAATCCAACCTGGGAGCCTTCTGCCTGTGCAGGATCCAAAGAGCAAATGCCACTTCACTCTGAGCATGAACAGCAGCATGTGTTCACACAGTCTCCAGCTGCCTCACCCCTGCAGACACCAGGCAGCAAACGAGTGCTTCCAGAGATGGCAATGAATAGAAGTGCTTGATGTACAGCTTCACAAAGAACCATAGAGAATTCTTGACAGTGATAAGTAACTTCAGCCCCCTCAAAGACACTGACAACATTGCAAGCCATTTTAATAAACATTTTTATTTTCACTGTTAATTTCAGCCTGGTTTATTGCCTTTATGCAAAAATGTGACAGGTTTTGTTTTACAAAGGTACAACCACTTTTTGGGGTCTCTGAGATTTTAAAAAATTCCCACAAGCAGCCAAACCACCTAATGAGATGTGTCAATGCTTCAAGGAACACCAAGTTAGGGCAATTCTCAAGCAGCTCTATTTTCCAGAAAGAGCCAAGTTTGCTCAAAGGAAATGTTTCAGTGACCCCAGAATCACAGGACTGTTTGAGTTGGAAGGGACTTTAAAGCCCATCTCATTCCATCCCTGCCATGCTCCAAGCCCCGTCCAACTGGCCTCGGACACTTCCAGGGATGGGGCAGCCACAACTGCTCTGGGCAACCCGTGCCAGCCCTTCACCACCCTCACAGGGAAGAATTTGTTCGTAATATCAAATCTAAACCCACTCTCTTTCAGTCTGAAGCCATGCCCTGTTGTCCTGTCCCTACATGTGGGGTAGGTAGCAGGCAGAGGAACCACATGACATTCACCCCTCTCAGAGCAGGGTATGTGGAGCTCCAGCAGAACACTGCTAAAACAAGCAGAATGATGGCACCTGACAGATACTGACCTTCAGACCTGGCCTGACCTACTGACCTGGGGAAAAGTGACACTGGTAAAGATATGAATAGACACTTCATGAACACCAGGATAGGAGACTTTCCTTAACCTTGCTATCATTTGCCTCTGGGATCAATGAATGGACCTTACTCACTTCACCAGGTCTTTTTCAACAGTCTTGTGGTAGGATGGTGCTATACCCAAGCAGAAGTGTTGAGCACCTCATCAGTAAATTAACTGCTCCCATCCATACCTCCTTCACTTATCCCCTCCCTCCCATAGTCAAAAGTTTTGTCAAACAGCTGAAGATGAAAACACAAACACTAGAAGCCATTACACAACACACAGGATAGAACCATACATGCTACAGAATGATATGAGAATGGCTACTTTCACACCAATATTTTAATTTTAGATTTAAAAATACGTCCCTACTCCTGATACAAACATCTCTAAACTGAAAGCTAAGCTGTTCCTTACATCATATAAACGGCATTCGAACATCCTAAAGATATTTAACTTTTTATAAAGTGAAACTACCCAACTGCTTCAAGAACCTAGTTATGAACTTGGTTCAAAAGAAAAAAATTACATTCAGGAGTTGCATTCAAGGCACAAATAGTACATGTATGTACTATAGATATTGTAAAATACACAGAATCACAGAACGGGTTGGATTGAAAGGGACCTTAAACCTCATACTGTTTCACCCCTCCCACGGGCAGAGACACCTTCCATTAGATCAGGCTGGCTCCAAGCCCCATCCAGCCTGGCCTTGAACACTTCTACACAGATGGGTCAGCCACAGCTTCTCTCAGGGCAACCTGTTCCAGTGGTTGAATATTATGTTCTTCCCTCAGAGGGGCACTGAACAGGCTCTCCAGGGAGTGATCACAGCCTCAAGGCTGACAAAGCTCAAGGAGAGTTTGGACAAGATTCTCAGGCATAGGGTGGGATTTTGGGGTGTCTATGCAGGGCCAGGAGTTTACTTAATGGTCTTCGTGGGTACATTCCAGCTCAGGACATTCCATGATTCTATGATTCAGTGCCTCACCACCCTCACATGGAATAATTACTTTCCAATATTCCCATCTAATGCTGCCCTATGTTAGCATGAAGCCATTTGCCTTTGTCCTACCACTACTGCCTTGTATAAAGTCCCTTTCCCTCCCCTGGAGCCCCTTTAGGCACTGGAAGGGGCTCTGAGGTCTCTCTGGAGCCTTCTCTTCTCCACATGAATGCCTCCAGTTCTCACAGACTGGCTCCAGAGCAGAGGGGCTTCACTCCTCAGAACACCAGAACATGTGGCCTCCTCTGGACTTGCTCCAGCAGCTCCGCATTCTTCTGATATTGGGTCTCCAGAACAGAATTTAGTACTCCAGGTGGGCTTGAGTACTCCCTTGACCTGCTGGCCATACTTCTTTTCATGAAACACAGGACATGATCAACTTTCACTGTTAGCTCAAATTCAGTTTTTCATCCATCAATACTTAGTTCTCCTCAGGGCTGCTCTTGATCCGTTCTCCACGCAGCCTGTGTCTATGATGGGAATGACCCAACATATGCAGGACCTTACACTCAGCCTTGTTGAACTTCGTAAGGTTCACACATGCCCACTTCTCCAGCCTGTCCTGATCTCTTTAGATGGCATCTCTTCCATTAAGCGCATCAACTGCACCCCACATGTTCTGGTTGGCTGCTCTTTCTCATTAAAAGGAAGCGCTTGCTGCCCCTCGGCCCCCTCACGGCCCAGTCTCACATCCAGTTTCCAGAGGCCTCCCTGAAAGTCTAACAGAGACAATGAGCTGGTGGCTCCTGAGATAACAGGAGCCAACAGAGAAACACACGTGAAATAACTTCAAGAAATGAAGGGGCATTCATCTAAGAAGATAACAGCCGTCAGTCCAGCTGTTTCTCTACACCGGTGTATGCAGTGTGGACAATAGATAGGAGGAGCTGGAAGCCACTGTGCTGCTGGAAAGCTGCAACCTAGTTGCTGGTGAAACTTGGTGGGAATAATCTCATGATTAAACTTCAACTATCAACAGCTACACGCTGTCGAGAAGGGACAGATGAGGAAGGAGAGGTGGAGGGGTTGCCCTCTCCAAGACATGGACTGAATGTGAAGGGCTGTCTCTAAAGAATAGCCATAAGCATTCTGAAAGCCTATGGGTAAGGATCAGAGGCAACAATGGGAACCCTTGTGGTTGGTGACTATTCCTGTATGACTGATCATGTGGAGTCTTTTTGCTCCAGCTACAGGAGGCACTGCACTTGTAGATTCATCCTGCTGTGGGAGCTCAACCATCCCAGCATCTGCTGGAAAAGCAGCAGGGTGAGCTGTAGGCAATCCAGCAGGCTGTTGGAGAGCACTGAGGATAGCTTGTCAAGACAGGTAATAAACAGCTCTACCAGATGGGATGGGATACTGGAACTGATGGTCACCAAAACAAGTGAGCCAATCAAGTGATGTCAGAACAGGAGAAAGCCTGGGCTGCAGTGCTCATCTAATCCAGGAGTTTGCAGTGCTGAGAAACATGGGGCAAGTGAAGAATAATGAAGAATGAATTTTAGAAAAGCAAACTACCTACTGTTCAAGGAGTTGGTCAATAGCACCCCCTAGGAAACTGCCCTCAGGGACAAGGGAGATCTTTTGGGAAATTCTCTAGAACACAAGAGCTCTTGATCCTCATGACTGGAAGGCAAGAGACCAGTTTGGATGAGTTGAGACCAGCAGGTGAAACCAAAAGGCAAGAAGATAATGCAGAGGTAATATCAGTACGGGCTGGTATCCTGACAAGAGTATGGAGACATTGCCTGGCAGGGTCAGTAAAGCCAAGGTGCAGCTAAAGTTGAACTTGGCAAGGGACACCAAGAATAACAAGAAGAGCTTCCGTGGGTATGTCAGTCAGAAAAGGAACGTCAAAGCAAATGTCCTTCTTTGATGAACAAGACTGGCAAAGTGGTAATAACAGATGAGAAGAAGGTTGATGTACTCAACAACTAATTTGCCTCAGCCTTCAATGGCAACCTCTTCAGTAGATGGATCACGAAATAGATCTAGGAAGGCAAAACAGCTCACACTATTAGAGAAGGTTAGTTATGTGACCACCTGAGAAATCTGAACACACCCAAGTCTATGCGACCAAACAAAATGCACCCTGAAGTACTGAGAATTTGGCTGATGTAGCTGCCAAGCCACTCTCCATGATATTTGAAAAGTCATGGCAGTCAGATGAAGGCCCAGGTAACAGAAAAAAGGGGAAACATTGCACCCTTTTATCAAAAGGGTGGGAAGGAAGACTCCAGGAGTTATCACCTGTCAGCCGCCCTTCTGTACCTGGGAACATCATGGAACATATCCTTCTAGAAGCTCGTCTACGGCACACGGAGCATAGGGAAGTGATTCAAGACATCCAGTACAGCTTCTCCAAGTTCTTCTTGACCAATCTAGCAGCCTTCCCTTGTCCACTGAAGGAGTCACTTCATTACAGAAGGGCTATGAATATTGTCTGTCTGGACTTTGGTAAGGCCTTTGATAAAGTTCCCCCACAATATCCTTCTCTCATAATTGCACAGGTAAAATTAGACAAAGGCATCAATGAAGAAAAGTAGTGGGCATATGTATAAATATAAAAGAATTTGAAAATTCAGAGAAAATTTGGCTTTTGTAAATGAAGGCAAGGAGTGTAAGCAGGGGTAGGAACCCTGCACAGAAGGGCTCTGAGGGGGCCTTACTTCACCCCTGCCCAAAGAGGCCACAGCAATTTTGGTTCTCACAAAACACTTCTGAGTTCTGTAGCACTCCTGCCACTCACTGGGGTCTTGGGAGACATCTCTGAGTCTGATGTAAAATACTACCTGGAGCTTACCCTTCACACACTGGCAGCTCAGAAGCACTCAAAATGCAACTGCATTTAAAAAATTATTCATAAATAAAATACAGAACAAGATATTGAACACTGTTAAGGTACAATAGCATGCTGAATACTGGCTGAAGTTTCAATTCTGTAGCCTTCCTTCCCAAGAGGATACACTAAAACAGAAAAATGACAGAGAAGATAATATGTTGATTGAAAGCACAAAGCAGCTTCAGGAGTAGAAGCAACTAAGCAGTAAGATGTTTCCACTTGAAAAAAAAATATCATTAAAGAGAAAAATCTCAGGAGATATGAAGGAGAACACAAAAATACAGGGATAAATGAACAAATGAAACTGGGCAGGCAGACTGAACAACGTGTTTATACAATATGTAGGGAAGCTCAGAATCCCCTTGCTATGTCTAAGATCTCCACAAACAGCTGGTCTCAGGATACTGGTCACACTGTGAATGCAAACTCATGATGGCTATTACACAGAATCCAGCTGGACATCTGGAAGTCCCTTAGCTGAAGGGAATTGCTGAAGACTGGAAGAGTATTCCAGAGAACTGCTGCTATGCATGTTACATTCTTCTCTTCTCTAAACAAACGGCTTTTACCAGAGATCGATTAGCAAGGTAAGTAGACCTTGCTTTGGTCCAATCCAATACAAACTATTCTAGAAAAAGCCTTGGGATGCTTCTTGTTGACTTACTAGGCAAAATTATATCCAATTACCCAAACACTAAAAAACCTCCAGAAAATGTAGAAACATTGGTAACACAGTAAAAGAAAAAAAAACTAAACTAAACAAAATATGTGTCCTAGAATTTAAACCCTGGGAGTTGCATTTGCACTCACATGGAACCCTGGGGTAGTGTTATCTGTCAGTATCTGAACAAGATACAGAAAGATATAAGCACAAGTGCTTGCTCTGAAGTCCATTACACTGTTCTTTCCTAGACCACAGGCCCTGTCCCAAATCCTTGTGTCCCATCCAAGGCTCTTGATGCAAGTTGGTCAGCTGCTTCACAAGTTGAAATTGTGTGAGTAGACAGCCCCAGCAAGGAAGTAAAAGCAGGGTAAGCCGCCAGCTCCTTTGGACACAAACTAGGTCCAAACACCTCCAACCACACCCTGTGGCCTTCCTGGAGTATCTTCAGTGCCTTCATGGTCTTCCATGCTCACAAACCCAGGTTTTAGGAGAAAAAAAATGAAGGGGGAATCTGCTCTTAAAGTGGTAGGTTGATTGTGATCCTATGTTGCAAGGGAAGCCTATTATCTCCTGTCCCAGCAACCCAACCTGTCCAAGCAAACACAGAATGGCAGTGTTTGGGATCCCTCCTGGCCAGATTGTGCTGGCATCCTTAAATCTCTCCTCTGTCGTGAGCTTGAAAGAGATATAGAGATAATAGTAGTGAATATAAAATTATGCAATAACCTACAATGCCACTTCACACAGTTCTCAAAGCAAGCTTGGTCTGAGAGAAGCACCATCTGACTGCCAGCGTAGACAGGGAAGCTTCATTAATGAACTAGATGTCAAGTGAACACTGCAAATCAGACAAAAAAAATGAAACTTGCATTTGCAAGAGTCCTTTAAAATCTGGCCAGATCACAAGCTAGATACCCCAAGAACACAATAAGTATAACACAAGCATCTCAATGATCATTGAAGTGACTGCTAAGGGGCAACTCAGTTGCCCAAACAAAGGATGAGGGGAGGTGATCCAAGGGAAAACACCATCTCCATCACTTCACACACACAACTTTCTACAACGTTTTTGTAATATTTCTTATCAAAAGTCTAAAGAACTGGATTCTCATTACCTGCCAAGTGAAGATACTTCTTACTTTAATCAAAACAGAGAAATATCTTACAGAATACAAGAAGTGAATCAAATTCCCAGTTACTACTGCTGCTTTCTTCAGGAGTTCGCTTGAAAAGCCAAGCAAGAAGAGTATCAACCTTAAAGGCCACGTGATGCCAACTGCCATGCAACATATACTATCCAAAATAAATGCCAAGACTGCTGGCCTGAGGCTTTGAAGAGGAAAAACTGCCCCAACAGGAACACCCCAGTAGGACTGGGTGGGACTCAGCTCACTGCACTTTGGGGCTTTTACAGCTGGCCTAGTTACCAGAGGGGTTCTTCATGGTTAACAAAGCTGAGCTACCAGAGTCCACAAATACCAGTGCACAGGTTGTCTGACCACACGCAGGCCTGTGGTACTGGCTGTGCTTCCACAGGCTTTACACTGACTCTATCAAATGCAGATCCTTACACTATCCCTACTTCATATCTGGACACTTGTTTTAGGGCAAAGTCCAAAAATATCTCCAATGGCTGACTTTAAAAAGAGGGCACAGCATAGAAAATGAGTATCCAGGGATACAGAAAATTTACAGAGAAAACATGAAATACTTTATCACAAATCAACTACATAGTCAGAAAAAAATAAGATGAGGGAGGGAAATGCTTAAGTCCTTCTATAACCACTTAGATGCAAACGAAGAGAGATGAGAGACTTACAGTAGGCCTTACTAGCACTGCCAGATTAAATCCTATTTTACGGCAAACAACATTGATAATCAAGTAATGTACATAATGACCTGCTCAGAAAAAAACTGTAATTCTCAAATCCTATGTGTTAAAATAGGCATCAAAATTCAATTAGAAGCAAAAATTGATTTTTTTCCACCACATATACTAATTTTAAAATCAGGTTTCTACTGCTGAACAGTATTTGCTTACAAATAACTCGCATGGGAATTGAAATAATGGATTCTACTTGGCTTCAGGAACTAGTTTATTATGCCAATTCTCTGTGATGCAAACTGAACAACTGTTTTAAAACATTTAGTCAGTACAAGGTCTTTACCCAGCATATTTTTGTAGTTTCATGTCTTTTCAAGGCAACACAGCCTTCATATTCCCAAACTGCTCAGGGTCAACCCTTTCCCTTTTCTTCCATTTCTCCCATCAGTCATACAGTGAACCAGACAATAAAAATTATGAATTCTATCCTCCTTGCGCAGCTGCACACACACATGTTCCTGTAAGGGCAGGTACAATAGGACAAAGCAGGCACAGCCATTTGTTTGAGCCTCAAATCCCATGATATTCGTGTTACATCTACAAATACACTTGTATATACTACTGGAATGATGTGCTCTGACCAGCTGTACCAACAAGCTGAAGGATTTTCCCTCTGACAAGCCTCTACCTTCTCACTGATCTGCTTCCAAAAGGCATTTTAAGAAACATCATTAGTATCATTTCCACAGCAAATATTGTCCATTCTAATTAAAAGTAAAATAATTTAATACTCTCTACTCACCTTTTATTGAACTCCTCAAGTTCTGCTCTCAGTTTTCCTATTTCAATTTGCAATCTAGCCCTCTCTTTGGCAGTTTCATCGAGAACTCGTCGAGCATCAGCCAGTTCAGACTCATAGAGACTCTTGATTCCGCTCACCTAAGGGGAAGTAGAAAGTATTAAGGTGGGAGAACATCCCAATAACTTCCAAAGAACTGAAACATAGGACCAGGTTACACATACCATGTATGATTGCTGCTTTTGCTTCTGCGAAAGGATACCAGAACAACTTTCATAAAATCATAGAATGTGCTGAGTTATACTTGTCAGAAGCATCAAGTACAACACCTGGCCCTCACAGGGCACCCCAACAATCCCACACTGTGCCTGAGAGCACTGCCCAAATGCTCCCTGAGCTCTGGAAGGCTTGGTATTATGAGCACTTCCCTGGGGAGCCTGTCCAGTGCCCAATCACCTCCCATAAAAAGACCTTTTCCTGGTATCCAAGCTAAACCTCCCCTGACTTGGCTTCATGCTATTTCCTCAAGCTCTGTCATTGGTCATGAGAGTGCAGAGACTGGTACCTGCCCCTCAGCCTCCCCTCATGCAGAGGTTGAAGACTGCATTGGGTCTTCCCTCACTCTCCCCTTCTCCAGGCTGGACAAACCAAGTGCCCTCAGCAGCTCCTCATACAGCTTCCCCTCTAGACCCTTCCCCACCCTTGTGGCCCTTCTTGGGACACTCTCTATTAGTTTAACATCTTTTTTTATACTGTGGTGCCCAGAACTGAAGGTGAGGCTGCCCCAGTACAGAGCAGAGAGACACAATCCCCCCCCTCGCCCAGCTGGCCTGATGCTTTCCAGGACACGGCTGGCCCTCCTGGGCTCCAGGGCGCTGCTGACTCAGATCCAATTTGCCAATGACCAGAACCCCCAGGTCCCTTCCTGCAGCCTAGTCCATCCACACAACCACAGCTCCCCCATCCCATGGGCAGTATCTGGCACTTGCCCATGTTAAACTTCACGTGGTTGATGATTTCCCACCTCTCTGATTTGTTGAGATTTCTCTGGAAAGCCTCTCTGCCCTTGGGGGTTCTGTCAGCTCCTCCCAATTTAGTGTCATCAGCAAACATTCTTTGAGTCCTGCATCCAAGGGCCGTCGATGAAGATGTTGATGGGTTGAGGTTGGAGCCCAATGGAACCCCACTGGTGACCAATCTCAGCCTGATGTCCCCCCCATCACTATAACCCCTGTGCCTGACTCGGGAGCCAGCTGCTCACCCATCATGTGACAGGGTTATCCAGCTGTGTGCTGGACATTTAGTCAGGTGGATCCTGTCTCTCTGAAGCAGTTGTGAGTCCTGAAAGACAGTTCTATAGTCACAGAACAAGTTGAACTGGAAGAGACCTTAAAGCCCATCTCAATTTCATCCCCTGCAATGTGCAGGGACACCTTCCACTATCCTAGCCCCAATCTGGCCCGAAGACTTCCAGGGATGGGGCAGCCACAGCTTCTCTAAACAGAGCAGAAGGGCAGAGTTCCCCCTCCCCTGCTGTCCACGCTGGGGGCACAGCCCAGCCCAGGGGTGATTTCTGGGTCAGTGCCCATGGCCAGGTCATGTTGAGCTTCTCACCCACCAACACCCCCAAGTCCTTCTCCCTAGAGCTACTCTCAATCCATTCTCCACAAAGCATATTTGTGCTTGGGGTTTGTTGCAGAATCCAAAACAGTGTTGCAAACAGCAGTTGTGTTATGGAGAATACGACTCCCTTCCCTCCAAATTACTATTATAACTTTGAAATTACAGGGCTTCAATGATGCCGGAATGATTTTTGTCTTTTCTTTTATATACCTTTTACACAGTTCTCTGTATCCACAAGTATTAGCAGTATGCATACTTGCAACCTTTTACTTAGTTTAGTGCTTAGTGTTTTGTAAGTGTTCTGCAGGCCTGAGACTAAACACACCAGAACTGCAGAGGCAGGGAGCCAGCCTCCTATCTCAGGAACCCAAGGTCTCCTGGCAGGAGGATTCTGTAAACTAGGGGTTAGCCCACCCCAACCTCATTATTGGGCCCTCTTTGTTAGATATGCTGATGTGTAAAGTCTATAACTGGTGTGTATGATTGACGGTGGGTGTGCATTTTGCCACGCATCACCTGGGCGAAGTGGATGCATCAAACAGGATCTTGATTAAAATACTGAGGTAAAGACCCCAACCCTCTTAACCGTGTCTAGCTTCATTTTCATAACACCGGGAAAAAGGCATCATCCAGGCAAAGCAAGGCAAAATATGGGAAAAGGAATATCAGTTCATTACTAGTGTATGTGTGTGTGTGTGTGTAACAAGGCACACCAAGAGCCCCGGCAGCACCTCCAAACAGAAGCACAAACCCAGTCCCAGCCTTCTCTCGCCGCGGGCACCTTCCCCTCCGCTGCAGTTCCGCTCACAGCCAGCAGGGGCGCTGGTGGCTCCCGGCCGGGCAGGGCAGGGCGATGACTCCCCCGCGCCTGCAGGGGGCGCTGTGGCGCGAGCTCGGCCCCTCTGCACACGGCAATGGCGGGCGGGGCGGCGGGAGAGACAGAGAGAGAAGGGGCTTCCTTTGCAAACCCACAGCGGGCAGC
>JAHLSL010000180.1:1557303-1567747 GCA_025920805.1 Petroica traversi
GAGGTTCTTGCCTTCTTTGGCAGACACCTGTCTTTCAAACCAAGACATAGCACATGCTAAAAAGAGCCCCGTCTGTAACACAGGAGCCCCAGAGAGGCTCTGTGCAGTACAGCTCATTCACAGGCGCAGGAGGAGGTGTATCGTGGGAGATACCAGCCTTCAGGGTAGCATCACTTACCTGTGGCTCACCCCCACTGGCTCCACAGGGTTTAGGATTTTTTTCCAAAATAATAGGAAAACAGATTTCTTGGCAGTTGAATACTGTGAAAGCACCACTGAAAACAGCTGAGCTGGCCAGGTAGGAAAAATACCACTGCTTCCTTCTAGTCAGATTGTGTCAGCCTTTGGAGTCAGAACCGTGGGTGTGCCTGTGCATAGCAGCTGCTGTTTAAAGAGATAAATAGCAACATTAGTCTAAGATCAAGGAAGGAATTATTCACATCACTTTTTATGACTTATTGGGCCAATAATATCTATTACTGTGAGTTTTGCCTTTCATATACAGAGCTGGATTTTATTCTAGTTGGACTTTCAGGGATTCAACTGCCAGGGTAGCCCAAATTCTCAGCAACCTGTGGAGTTCAGATTCCCGCATTTCACATGCAAACCCCTCATCATTTAGCCATTTGGCAGTTTGGAGAGCTCAGTGAAGGAGGGTGGGGACTGACTCTGAATGTGGTTCCTCACATTATCAGCCAGGAGCAATCCCAGCTCTGCTCCAAGAATCACAAAAATCATTGCTGTGCTGGTGGAGCTGTGGGAGGGGAGCATGCAATGCTCACACCCCTGCACTGTTATTATATAAAGCCTGGCACTGATCTGTATGCTAATGAAAACAAACCCAGGTGGGTTTTTTTTCCCCCAAAACAGCCATTTGGCGCTTAATTTTCAAATTCACAGCCCAACCACAGCTGGGTAGGTGCCCATCACCATAGAGTTATTTACATATTTTCCTCCAGCAGCTGCCATAGCCTGTTCTGTTCCTCATGTCTGACCAGGCTGGTTAAGCCTTTGTCATGGTCTCACTGGAGAGAAATATTTCAGTCTTATGCTGTTAAACAAACAAACCAGCTCCCAGTGTATTGGGAGTTCAGTTTTTAGTGTAGAAAGGTCAAAACAGAAACTTTGGCTTCAATTTGAAAGAGAATGATCTACTTATCCCATCATGCACTGTAACATGCTACATGCATTTGGGAGTGCTGATTCCTTTATCCAGAGCTTCTGTCAAAGGTAAAGTCTACAGAGTAAAATTATGTAAGAAGGAAGAAGACAGGCCTAGGGAGATAATGAGGTATGTGCATGGGATCAGTCTCTCTTGGACTTATTACAGGACAGGAGATGAAAGGAATGCTTTCTGCCACTCCAAAGTGTGCTCCACCCAAGATCTCAAAGTATTTTACAAAGGATAATTCATTAAGCTTTATAATGATCTTGCAACAAAACTAAGATGACCATGAAGATTATTCATTTAATGTCTGTATGTTTAGCATGGAGTAGCTCTTTGAACCTGGCTTTCAGGTCAGTGAATAATAGAATCACAGATTGGTTTGGGTTTGGACTGGAAGGAACCTTAAAGCTCATCTTGTTCCAGCCATCTTCTACCTTCCACAGGTGGCTCCAGCTGTGGCCTTGGATGCTTCCAGGGATGGGACAGCCACAGTTTCTCTGGACAACCTGTGCCAGGGCCTCACCACTCTCACAGAGAAGAATTCCTTCCCAGTATTCTCTCTAACCCTTCTCTCTGGCAGTGGGAAGCCACATCCTTGCCCAAAGTCCCTCTCCAGCTCTCTTGGAGCTCCTTTATGGGCTGTCAATAATTCTCTCTTGTTGGAAAATGTTTTTCCAGTCCACACCTGGGGACAACAGTGAAGTGCTGGAGCACTGCCTCAGTTAACACTTATGTTGAATCTGCATGTTTGAAGAACAGCCCCAGCAAACCAGGAATCTATTTGCTGTCTTGAGTTTGGTACAGTCAGGAGACCCTGCCCTACTCCACTCTCCTGCAGTCTGTGCTCTGTACTGAATTTTGAGGGCCAGCAGCATCACAACACCTCTTTCTTTACCACCATCACACTGAGGATGCATGTGGGTGGGCAGGTGCAAGAATCAGATGTTTTGGGCAGCCATAAAAGAGATTTGCTTGGATGGAGTAAATGGGCAGGAGCCACAGCAAATGAGGAAAAGCTTTTGTTTGATGGTGATATTTGCAGCCTTTCTCTAGAGTGCTAAACCCCAGGTCTGGGTATGAGAATAGCATAGATTTGTAGAATTTAATTTGTTTTACACTGTCTGCAGAAATCTTGAACGTACAAAAAAAAATCAGCTTCAGCATGGCCCTATTTAGTGTGGTGTGACAGGCTGGCATGCAGAAAAGTGCCCTGGAAAGATCAGGGCCATTGCTCAGGGACTGGATGGATGTCCTCGCTTGCTGCCCAGGTGCATGAATTTAAGGCTGGGCCTGCTCTGACTGAACCTCCAAGCTTCTTCAAGTGTGTCCTGGGTTGGCCATATGACCTGTTTGTATCCCCAATCGTCCTCTTGCTTATGCTGGACATTAAGTTCTGCAGCTTTAAGTTGGTCCAAGGAAGACAGTGAGAGCGAAGGTGGAGGAAAAAAACCACTCGCCGTTTGTCTGCAGGATACTACGAACCAAGGCCGAGAGAGCGGAGAGGCTGCATTCCAGCAGACAGCGTTATCTCTTTTCTTTTTACTCTCTCTGGTGTGGGGGTGCTGGACAAGCACACAGCGGAGGGTTTTTCCTCGGATTTTTCCCGGCTTTTGCAGGGAGAGACTTTGTTTCTTTTGCTGGGTATTTTTTCTTTTTCTTCCTCTTCCTGGGACTGGCTGGCATCGCGTGGGCCCAGGACACCAGGGAACCCCCAGGGGCCCCCCCCCCTTCGCTGACTCCTACAGCCGGGCCCAGCAATCGGCCCCCCCACTGGAGAACTGAACCGGACTCAGACGGACTCTGAATCTACCATCTCTTCACAGGAAGGAGAGGTTTCATTGTTTTCATATTATCCAAATTTTCCCTATACTTGTAAATATTCTATTTGTTAAATAAATAGTTTTTTCCACTTTTCTCTAAGGAAATTCTTCCCGGACCGGTAGGGGGAGGGGCGATTGGAATCGGCTCTTCATAGAGGAGACCCCCCAGAGGTTTCCTCCTAAATATTTGCCCTAAACCAGGACAAAGTGCAAAAGTTATAACCCCATGAAATCCAGAAAAATAACTGCTGGGTTCAAAGTGCTGAGCTTCCCAAACTGTAGAGAACTAACATGTGGCATGGATTCACTGACAGTCCCTCCTGTGTGCCAAGGAGACCAGGCCAGTTCTCCTTCAATATACCAGGAAATAGTGCCCCAGTTTACAGGCACAGTGTCCACCTCTGTCTCTCCCAGCAGTGTCGACAGAGCTGTGATTCTCCAATCATAAATGATTCAGAGCATCATCCATCTGTGGGGATTTACTCACACCATTAACAGAGATGATCCCCAGCCCAGTGCAGGTGTGCACAACCCCCATGGCACATGTGGCCACATCCTTAGGGCTGACTTGAGGTCTACTATCAATTTGGCAGATATCTTGGAGAATGGTGTACCTGAAAACACCTGTCTGACATGTGAGACTCATACTCAGCTTTAAACATGGAATTATTCTGCTATTTGCTGGATAATAAGGAAGCAGTTGATAAACCATGATGCAGCTGTTGCTTGGGTTTGCATTTTTATAACATGTTTGGAGTGGAAAGCCAGTGAGTGCTAGGAAACTGCAGACACTTAAATAGCTTCAGAATGGAGAAAGGTAGAGAGATCAGTTTGAGGTTACATGGTCAGTGAGGCCATTGACAGTTTATACTGACGATTTAACTTAAAAAGCAATAAAGAGTAAAGTCAGTGATGCCCGGTGGACGTTGTGCAGATGAGCCTCCACTAAGAGGACTGAGAGTGCCAATGACTAGAAGTGTGCATCCCCTCTTCTGTTTCAGTATTGGGCTGGTCTGACCAGGCCTGGAGGAGCAGAAGCTCAGATCTACTGAAGCCTGTCAAGTTTGTGTGTTGCAGAACATAAATCACTATTTGCCCTCTCTACCCCTGCTGTGCAAATATGTTTGGATGGTGTATCACTGGCTGTTCTGGTTCAGTAGCCATCCCACCCATTGGCAGGATCTGGAGGACTGACCTGAGGCCAATGGGGAGAATATCTCCATCCTGCATCTGGCAAGGATCTGGGAGTCCTTCCAGTGTAGTGCCTAGAGGTGCTCAGCCAGCCCCAGGATATATTTGGCTTCATAACTGGTACTCCCAGGAGAAAATTCTTTGTGATGAATCCATACTTCTGTGGGCCACCCATGGGCACTGTGACTACTGAGCCCTTTACTTTTGCTCTGTTGTTACACAAATCTCTTGAATTTTGTTTACTTTTTCATTTAGTTTTCTCCTTCTTACCCTGCACATTTCTCCTTTGGTGTCAATGACAGGCTACACCCTGGCCACACCAACCAATTCATGACCAATTTTCTTGTTTGTACTTTTAAAGAATATTTTCTTATGTAAAAGAAATAGCAACATTTGCTTTCTACAGGACTCTGCTGTTGGGATATATACAAGGAAGGATTAACACCTCCTTGAAAGGTGGATATTCCCATTACTCTCATCTTTCCAGGACACAGTCTTGCCAGGTTGTCCCTGCAATCCTTGGCCTGTTGGTGAGTCTTCTTCTGAAAGAACTCACTCTAGGAAGGACCTCCTCTTTGCAGTTCCTCAATCTTCCTCAACCTTTGCATCATTCTTGCTGCTTTTCTGACTTCCTCTGCCTTGAGTACCTCAGTGATCAGTGGCTGCTCCTTGCCCTGCAGAAGGTCATAGGTATGCCCCAGACTCTGCAAATGCCCTTCGCCTGCAAGGATAAAGCATGGGCCGGTAGTCTATCCATGCAAACAAGGAGCAAGAAATGTTCCAAGCTTTTGCTAACCATGTTGTTTCACGAGATGAGTCATGAAAAACTGCTTTGTAGCTGTCTGGTGGCATATGGAACAAGCGAAGAGCACAGCTGAGAGCCAGTACACACACAGCTGCTTCTCTGGAATGCTTGTCACTGGATAATGAAGAGGAGCTCTTCTTGCCTCCACCATGGCCACTCAAAGCCCTTTTGGGGTGGGTAAGAGATGTGCCATTGCTCAGCGGTTCTCAGTCTGGGCAGGTGGTGCCCAAACAGCTTCTCTTACAAGAAGTACTTGGGGCTGCTCAGGTAAATGAGCCCTGGTCACCTTAGGGCTGCAGGAAATCTTGTGCAGAATGTTGGAGGATCCTTCACATAGGCACTCTGCCTCTGCAGACATGCCTCCTTCCTCTGCAGCACCTATGTGGGTCCACATGCACAGGGCACAGCAGTTTGCAGCAATCGTCCCTTCACTGGCTGTGACTCCTGCCAATGTCTCGTGTCCATGCCACAGGCTGAGCACCTCAACCCACCTTCCCCTCCAACCTCCCCTCCATAGTCAGGTACTGCACAGGCTCATGCTGGCCATCCCTTCTCCTGTGTCCTGTCCCTGCATAGTAAAGAGCTGCATGCTGGGCCTGGAGGAGTGCTCCTGCCTGGGCCCAGAGCACCATGCCTGGGTATTGTGGTTTGACACTGGCCAAATGCCAGGCACCTATGAGAGTTTTTTGCTTACCCTCTTCTGCTACAGTTAGGCAAAGGAGAGGGGGAAAAAAATAATGAAGGGCCTATGAGTTGAGATAAGGACTGGGAGAAAAAGACTCTAAGGGCAAAATTGGTTCAAATTTAAAGGTATAAAGTAAATTTATTACTAGCAGAGTCAGAGGAGGATAATGAGAAGTAAAATAAGGACTTAAAATACCTTTCTTCTTCCCTAGCTCCTCCCTCCTTCCCACCACAGTACAGGAAGACAGGGCATGGGGGTTTTGGTCAGTTCATCACTCGAGATCTTCCTCTGTTTACTCAGGGAGAGGTTTCTTTGCTCTGTTTTGCTGTGGGGTTCCTCCCACAGGCAAACAGTCATCCCAAAACTGTTGTGGTGTGGGTCACTCGTCCATGGGGTGCAGTCCTCTAAGGATAGGCTGCTCTAGTTCAGAAGCATGGCCCCTCTCTCTCTGTTTGGGTCTCCCACTAGATCACAGTTTTTCCTGGTATCCACCCACTCCAGTGTGAGCACTTTTCCCATAGGCTGCAAGTGAATTTCTTCATCCCCTGTGGACTTCATGCCTTACAAAGGGACAGATTGTTTCACCATAGTCCTCACTATGGCTTGCAGAGGAATCTCAGCTCTGACTCTTGAAGCTCTTCCTCCCCCTCTTTCTTTTCCACTCACCTTGGTGTCACCATATTGTTTTCCCTCACAAGACTTTACCTCCTCCTCTTCACTGAATAAAAGAAAAACTGCTGCTCATAGGTGCCATTGTCAACAAGTTTTACTATTTCAAGGATTCCTGCAGGATCTTGCAGTGCTGAGAAGTGGATCTCATCTAGGTTCCACATCAGGGAATTGCTTGTCATGTTTCTGCAGCCGGCCAGGTGGGCCCGCTGCCATCGTGCTGTGGTGGCTGCCGTGGTGCTGGCACAGTGTAACACTTCTCTTCGTGCAGGGTGATGGGAAGGGGAAGCCTCTCCTGCCCTTCTGCCCGCAGCATGGCTGGCTGGGGCGGCCTGGCAGGGAAGGCTTGCGGTGGGCTGCACCGAGATGGCAGTGGCCACGGTGTGTTACCGTGTGCAGCACCAGGGATGGCCCACAGCAGGAGTGCTTTTCTATCCCTGGAACAAAAACTCTGTTTTGATTTTCTTCTTAAATATGTCGTCACACAGGCATTACCAGCCTCTCTAATTGGGCCAGCAGCATGTCCATCTTCAGAGCCATCAGAGATTGGCTCTGTCAGATATGGCGGAAACCTCTAGCAGCTTCTCACAGAAGCCACCCCTGTGGCTCCCCCCCCGCTGCCAAAAACCAGGCTGTGCCAGACCAACATAGTGGATCAGGGAGAGGGGGGGGGGGGGGGGGGGGGGCGGTGGGCAAGAAAAAACCAAGCTAGACATGAGGGCCAGCTTCAAACCTCTGTCTGAAATCTGAGGTCCTCACAGGCTCCACTGAGATGCCAGTTTGTGCTTCTGCCTCTCTCTGGAAGCTCTTTATGGCTGGACAGCCCAGGATGCCACCAGTATAGAGTGACAATTGGGCAGAGTTTATCCAGCCTTCTGGCACTGCCCAAAGGTGCAATGCCCCCTTTCTTCTCCACCCACATCATCCAGCCTGCTCCCCCTTTTAGCTGGCCCACCAAGGGACTTCGGCATGGCCTCATCCCCACAGAAGCCATTCCTAACTACATGGCATCCAGCCATTGCAAAGCATTGGCCACCTTGTAAAAGGCAGCAGGAATACAAATGGAACTTGCATTTGTCCAAAGTGAGTACTTCCAAGGGAAATCTGTGGGTCTGTAAATGGTCTTTCCCATCTGGTAAGGGTGAAACCTTTCCATCCCCAGCAAGACTAGCAAGGAGGAAAGGTCAGTTACACCATAGTCCCACTGGACCAAGCAGGGGCCTGGGGGAGCAGCCGTGTAAGACTCCCTGTAGAGTGGCTGTAGGGGAAACCCCTTCTGTGTGGGTCCATAAGAGAAGACAGGACATTGGCTTCTCAGTGACAAAAATAAAGGTCTACACAAGGATATTCTTTTCACTTGGAAGGGATGAGCAACTTGGAAGATTGTCCTGGGTTGGCATCTGTAATTGTAGAAATGGATACAAAATTCAGGAATTCCATCGTATGACAGCAGAGGTGAGGCTGTTAGCTCAGGCTGTAAAATCAATGTTGTAAGGCCCAGTGCAGTCCCAGAAGGGTTAAATACTTTCCTTCAGAAGTCAGGAGCAGCCTGCCTGAACTGGCAGCTGCAGATGGTTCCTCTGCACAGGCAGAGCAAGCAGTTGGACTGGTCAGGTGATCAGAAACCATAACTGAGCAGAGGCTCCAAGGCACAGACAAGGATTGTCTTCTGGTTTTCCTAAAGCAGCTGGATTTGGGAACAGTTGCTGTCTGTGGCAAAATGGGTGACAGCTTAAGCATGTGCTATAAAAGAAGACCTTGCACAAAACAGAACATCAGAAATATAGGCAGCCTTCCCTGTTCATGGGTGTTTTATGTGGTGACCAGGGAGCGGCTGCAGGGGCAGCTGCCTTTCCCTTCCTCACAGGAGGGCAGTTGCATGGCTCCTCTGTGTGTGTCTGTGTCCATCCACTTGTGCTGCTCCAGAAGAGAGACAATTGCATGAACAGAGCTGCTGGTGCCGTTGCATGTGGGGTGATGTAGAAGGATTTAGCCTGCTGTTTTTTCTCTTGGTTCTGGTGGTAGAGGCTGTTGGTTTCTGATCTGGCTGCAAAGTCTTGCAACTTATCAAATACTTCTGGGAGATATTGTCTGGACCTCAGTTTACTTACTAACAGCAGCATTTTCTTTAAAGTCAAGTTCAAACTATTTCACTTGGAAGACCCGAGGACCTCTGTGAAAACTGTCCTGTGATGTGATGTGCAGAGCAGAGTCTTGTTTAAAAATGTGCTTGAACCTAACTAATAAACCACCACCTAAGACAGCAGTTTGAGTTTCTGACTGCCTCAAAGCAGGGCTTAAAAACTCTGAGAGAGCCAGTGGAGAACACAGTAGCTGTGAAGCACAAGGCAGCCAGAGGCTGGCCTGGCTGAGCTGAGACTGCAGCTCCCCATGCTGCAGCAATCACTGTGTGGGAGAGAGACAGCATCCAAAGGCACCAGGATCATTCCAGTGGGAGAGGACTGTTTTTATGAAAAGAGGTAGCAGTGAGGACTCTGTAGTGACCTTTACTTTCCTACCAAGAAGTTTAAGCAAAGAAGCCTCAGTTTGGCTCTGATTGCTCCCTCGATGGTTCTGTTATACACTTCTCCACCTCTGTCATCTCACTAGCAGAGGCTGAACAGACCCTTGTCCAGCTCTCTCCTGCCCAAAAGAGGACAACAAAAGAGCACAGTGGAGCATTGCTGGCAAGTACCATTAAGTGCCCAAGCAAGGCCAACACAGCTCTGTGTGCCCATAAGAGAGGCCTTGCTTATCATCATCATCACAGCCGCAACCACTTCTTAGCTGGTAAAGACAGATGCTATCATTTTGTTGTCCCCATATCCTCTTTTCAGAGACATTTTCTGTTGTATACGGGAGTATTTCTATCCCTGATTGAGAGGGCTACAGTTGCAGAAATACTGTGTATGATGAACCCCATGCAGAGATTTTTGCTGGCTGCTGTTGTGAGTAATTATTTCCTGAAAGACAGAGAGGCTTCACCACTTGGGGAAACACCATGCCTGGACATGTCAAGCACAGGGGAGAACCACAAAGTCCTGAGCCTTGCAGAAATGAGTGGGGCTTTCAACTGTTTGAGGTCCAGAGGTCTGAAGTGGGACAGCCAGGATGCACTGAGGAAGGGGCACTTCCAGAACATTGAGACAGACATTCCAGACATTGAGAGCAACATCATCTCAGCTCAAAGAGAAAGCCTCTGGCTACCTATGGGAATGGTGTTGAAGCTCTTTCACACTGGTTGCTATGCATATTTTGTTAATTAACATAAGATAGTAGCCTCTGAATTGAAGGTAGCCTGGATTTAGGCATGAGACTGAGCCTGTCTCCTGCCTACCTTTCCTATGACCAGCTTCTTCCAGCCTCCCTGGGGCTGCTGGTTTACAGGGTGACCCATGCTGCCTGCAGGAAGACATCTAGCAGAAAACCATGTCTAGATCTTGGCAAAAGCAAATACCTGCATCTTGCAAGGCCTTGGCCAAGAAGGGGTAAGAAAGGAAGGTGGAGCACTGCTGAGCAGTACCAAGCTACTGTCCTGCCTGTCCTTCTGGGGAGATGGTTCAGTTATTACTTGGAATCAACGGGCAAAAGCTTCCCCCACAGTGCCAACTATGGGAGCACATCTTGTGTAAGCATCTTTCATCCGATGTTACACCACAGTTTGTTAGTGGGTACAGGCTTCACAGTGACCCTCTGGGAATTCTGGCTCCCCTAGCAGGGGGGAAGGGAGCTCTGCCTTTCCATAGCTGCAGGTGGTGGATACCAGAAGGTGCATGTGGCTTTTTGGCCATGAATCCGACTGGCTGAAAGATGAATGCAGTCAAATGAACAGGTGGAAATCAGTTTGTACCTGGTGTGTTTGCCTATCTTAAAAATCCATACCTCTGCAGTGAGCAGGATTAGCTTCAGGTTCAGAAGACAAAAGGGTCCCAGGCACCACCATTCACTTGTGCATCCTGTGCTTCTGTCAGGTGGACCATAGGTTGTGCTGATTCTGTACTTGGAAAAGAGAAAGGACACTAAAATAAACTTCATCTGTCTTGTGACAGAGAAAAACTCTGTCTTGGTTTGAAAGACAGGTGTCTGCCAAAGAAGGCAAGAACCTC